>JAPZEB010000001.1:7005342-7017801 GCA_029783705.1 Chaetodon striatus
AAGGAGGTTGTCAATAATGTTTACATCTCATGCTGTCTTGGGCAGGAACCTCTCGTCAATGAATAGTTGCCTGGTTCCGTCTGCGCAGTGATACGGTTGGCGGGTGTAAAATGAAATAGTTGCTGCATGAAACTGCTCACAACAAGGTCTATGGATTATCTTGAATAACTAAGTAATGATTTCTGGAAAGAGACAGTGTTGTTGAGCTTTTCAGATGTTTTTTTTGGCCCTTTGAGCACTACAAGCAGAGTGCCATCTACTTCCATTATATTCAAGAAAAGGCAGACACCTCTACGGCTAATATCTCCATCAATCAGCAACTCACACTTTAACAATCTTGATTGCTTAAAAGCACTACAGTTAGGAAGAAAAATGTATATTTTTGTTTTGGGTGTGAACTGTTCCTTTAATGCAGTGTTAACATCATATTACACTGCCTTAACACATGATCTTGTTAACATATACAGTATTTTAACATGCAGCAAAGCTATAATCTCTCTTTTGTTTTTGTCTTTACAGTGTCCAGGGACATGAAACTCAATCCACAGCAAGCTCCACTATATGTAAGTATCACTATTCATACTCTGTTTGTCCACCCACTGGTGTTTTCAGTGTTCTCCATTAGACCTCATAAAGGACTGCAGTACTGTATGTGAGTGCAGACTGTGGCGTTTGTTGCACCTATAAGGGCAGAACAAGTGACACCATTATCATCCTTATAAGTACTGTATATGGAGCTGGATGACCTCATGTAGTTCATTGAATAGCTCTGCCTGACTCCAACCTGAGAGCAGGTCTAATTAACTGGAATAAGTGAAAACAAGTGTGTGGATGTTCAGAGGCAGATAGTGGAGAATACAGCATCAGACTGCATGCAAATACATTGGCTATTTAATGTTTGCTGACTGGCAAATAATTATAACCGTTTGCACTCTGCTCACTGTCCTCTGTTGTGTGTTAGTGGTCATGTTTTACATGCTGTCAATGGCATGAAGTAGGAACCACTTGGTGAGCAGATATTACAAAAATAGACCCAGGTAACTTATTAGGAAATGACTAACATGACAAAGCTACCAACATGATGACATGAAACTGTTCATCATATCACATGTCCTGTCTTTTTCTCCAATCAATTTTCTTGGAACATTTTTGGCTTGGTTGTTCCAGTTAGGATAAAACCCCCAACTTTCAATTTGTTATTGTCTTGCTCCACTCATCCATGTGATTTTTTTCCCATCAATCTAAAAAAGAACATCTACATTGTCAAAGCTACACTTGCTTTGTCTTGCCTCAGACTTTGGGTGAAAGGAGCATACAGCAATGCTCACAGTTTGATCAAAGAACAGGTAATGATACAGCTAAGGGCCTTGGAACTTAAACAGTTATTCTGAAAAGGACAAATTGAGGCCTAGTTTAACTGGACTTGTGCCATTTGTCCAAATCAATACATGAGCAGGTAATTACAGCAAAGAGCTTGGTGCCTTCTGTGAAGAGGATGTCTGACCTCTTGATTCCTGGATGTTCTTGTTAATTGTGAGCTGAAATGGTTTGATTATGCAGACTGTCTCTGTGTGTAAAAGTACAAGTTGTACTGTAGAGTTGCTTTTGTCCAGGAACCAAGGTCCACTGGTCTATAGGATGTTGGACAAAGAAGTAAAAGGTCTTCACCATGCAGAAACAAGGTTTCCAGGCAGTTTATTACCTAAATAACTTAGCAAGAACAGAGTTTCTCAAGCTTCAACCAACTTTCCAAGCTCCTTGTGAATATGAATGGTGAGATTAGGCTCAGATGTGCAGCTGATAATAATTATTTAAGGTTTTATTTATTTTTAATTAATACCATGTATCAAACCATGCATGTTGTAAGCACTTACCTAGATCTGGGTTGCATGTTAACGCTGACATCCTTTGCCATCTCCAAACTCTCCCTGGTCAACTGGGAGAGCATGTTTTTCCAGAATGGCTTCAGTCTAAATCAGGGTGCAGCCTCTGAGCAAGATAGGGTGGTTCAGGTAGAGTATGGGTGCAGCTTGTTGCTGAAGTCCTCTGTGATTGCCCTGCAAAATGTAGCAATAACCCTGCAGACGTTATCTCGGCAGCTTCAACTGTCCCATCTTATTTTTTGTTTCTTCCCAAAGCTGGTCATCTTATAAACTGAAAGCTTTGCCTTGTGGCTTATATTCCTGGTTGTTATTGCAGGTTATTATACTGAGCAGCTTTCTGCACTCTGTGCCCCTAACAAGTGGCCAATCTCACGATCCTTCTTACTCTAACTTGTCAATAATGCCCCAAGATGCCTGATTGCCCCCTTCAGTTGGTTAGAACAAGCCATTTTTTTCCCAGGAATACATCATCATGGCCTCCAACAATTTCATGTTGTCCTTTTTCTTATAATGACCATTTATGACTCATTCATACGTCTGAATTCCCGTTAGATTACAAACAGGCTTGCTTTGTCAGCCTAACTTTTTAATGTTCTGAATTTGTCCTCTATAGACTTACTGGTAGTGTTAACATTATCCTGAAATGTCTTCAGTTTGCCATTAAGGCACTTGCATTCTTCGATACACTTGGGTGGCAGTAGCTCAGTCCATAGAGACCAAAGTTGAGAACCAGAGGGTTGCTAGTTCAAGTCCCTGTCCAAGCCAAACATGGAGTGTGGACTGGTAGCTGGAGAGGTGCACTGCAGAGGTGCCCCTGAGCAAGGCACCAAATCCCCAATTGCTTGGAATGCCTGTCCATGGGCAGCCCCCTCACTCTGACATCCTCCCATTTGATGCACATGTCGGTCCTGTTTGTGCATATGTGTGTATTTCGGGCCTGTGTGTATATGACAATAGAGTGAAAAAAAATTGAATATCCCCTTGAGGATTATCAAGTATATCTTCCTCTTCTCCTTCTACATTAGGTGTAGGGATGTCGTTAGAACAGCTACTAAGGTAACAAGTCGATACTAATATTCTGAAAGCATAATGGTACTCGTTTTTCTTCAGTACTGTAGGTGCCGCAGGTACAGGAGATACAATTCTTCTGGGCCTGGCGGGCCAACATTTATGCCTACAAGTATTCTAGTCTGTTGTTAAACTTGATATCGAATGTGATACCAAGAAACGTGGAATTTCTTTGGTATTGTTACTGAGTAAATTCCTGGTATTGTGACATGCATATTTAAGTGTGTGTGTGAGTCTATGTGTGTAAGTCAGAGACATTTCTGAGTTTCAGTTTGACAGAGAAAGCCATTTTTTACCCAGGAATACATCCTGGCCTCAGGCAATTTCCTGCTGTCCTTTTTCTTATAATGACCATTTAGTAGTTTTAAAATGATCCTAAAATGTCTTCAGTTTGCCATCATGGCACCTGCATTCTTTTATATATGAGGTGTGTGTGTATGTGTGTGAGTGTGGGACATTTCTGAGTGAGTGTCTGAGTGGTTTCCACTGGTTCCCTATCACTAGCAGGTGAGGAAGGCACACAGGAAATGAGATAAGTCAGAGACATGTGTGTGTGTTTGTGTGTGTGTGTGTGTGTGTGCGCGCGCGCGTGCGTGCGTGTGTGTGTGTCTCCAAAGGCTAGAGAGGCTCACACATTAACCACTCAGACAACCTTATCTGTGATTTACAGTCAGACTCTTCAGTGGAACCAGGCGGGCAGTCAGGCCTCATTAGACATCAGATTTTAGACACTTATCACAGCAATTCTCAGCCAGATAGCTTATAGGGGTTAAGTAGTCGGCCTGTAATTGTACCTCTTAAAAAATATAACATTTAGGGGGCTCTGCCATCCAGAGTGACTGATAATAGCAGCCACAGTTTGTAAGTCTAAAAAACTAAGATCACCAACTGTGGAGACAACCAGTGGCAAGGAGGACAAGACCTTTGATGTTCTCGCCAAAGAATGATTTTTAATAAGGAAGTGATGAGCACAGAAATTGTTTTGGAGAGCAGTAGCTTCTTTGCATATGACGTCAGACATTGGTGTGCTGTCCAGATGGAGGGCAGGCAACTGGAGGGAAGGACTACCAACACTGCACAAATAACTATGATTTATGCTGTTTACAGCAGTTCCAATCAGTCACACTGGGAGAAAACAAAGGCCGCTTTACATCCTGAAATAGTCTCACGTAAAAAGTCACTAAGAAACAGCGGTAGATGTGGATCAAAAACCTCGGTTTTCGGTCTGGAGGAGCACAATCAACTAATTTAAACTTCAACGATAAAGTGTTAAACATACCTCGAGTTTGATGTGCTGTGACAACTTATTTGTGTTTTCAACCAAAACTTCTGTAACAGCGTTACACCTGATATCTGGGAACGGTTGACCTGATAGGTAGAAAATAGTAGCTAAAATTAGTCAGACAATGGTGCATCCATCTATAGAGTGGACAACATTTTCAAAAGTGGGCTCCTCATCCACACCAGTGGGGGGGCTCCCTATACATTTTTATACGTCCTGTGATATATAATCCAATCAATCATATTTCCACATCGACTTTATATCTACTTGTACTTGAATGTACAAGATCTTGTTTTCTCAGGGTGCATTCACACCAGGATAGTCTGGGGCACTCGTTCGATTGGGCGGGGAATGCTAAAAAATTTCACACCGTCATTTGGTTCGGCTCACGTTCACACTGCACTTTTTAAAGTGGAAACTGCCTGAACAACATCACGCAGTTACAATAGCTGCTTGTTTAGGGGTGGTATTGCTCGAAACAACCACTGATCAGGAAGAAAAAGTGTGAGGAAGAAGAAAACCTGGCTCACTGATTGGCCAGGACCTTTTTCTTTTTTTTTTACCTCTGCTTCTCCCGGTTCACGCTGTTCGCTTTGTTTTTTATTATTATTATTTTTTTCAAAAATTGCACTGCACTCTCCTTCCTCTCTTTGGTTCACTTCCTCTCTTTTGTTCACTGGATAGTCTGTTTGCATTTCCCACTGTAAGCGAACTGCACCAGTGTTCACTTGCACGTAAACCTAGAACCCCAGTTTTCAAACAGACCAGGGTTCGTTCTTTTGGTCTGCACCAGAGCTAGAGTGAGCGTTCACACCACTCTAAACGAACTGAACTATCAGTAGAAGTGGACCAGGGTTCGAATAAAGTGGACCAAATAGCACCAGTGTGAATGCGCCCTTATTTTGAAAAGCAGAGGAAGGCACATGTGTGTCCTGGGCTGAAAAAATGCCCTCCAATAAATTATTAGAGAAAAGTAAAGTCAAACATTAACTGAGGAAATTAATGCAAGGTATTGAATCATAAAATCAAATGAGGAGTGAACAGATATATATATTTTTTCATTCAGGCCTATTCATTCAATCTTGGGAGCTACTTTAATCAAATATTGGTCAAATTGTGTGAAGAACTGAAGGAGTGTAAAGAGTATATGGCCTTCATCTCTCACTTTTCCAGCCATACCCATTTAGTATCAGATGTAAATACATATAGCTTGTATTGTCCTTAATCCCATTTAAGGGTTAGCCATAGACCTTTTCATGGGCCTCCCATCGGTACCATTTGACCCCAGCCCATCCCTGACGACAGGCCTGGACACAACTGCTGACAAACAGTTATAATCTACTAGGTTTCTGTACGCTTTTATTGGCTTGCAGTTTAACATAAGTAATGTTAGGAGGTCTGGAGGAAGAGGTTGTTTGTATTGCTGTCATGTCAATACCGAGCAAATTGGTCAAGTTGTGGGAAATGTCACTTTTCTTTGCTCTGGATGGATCACACCCAACATGAGTTTCAATTTTCTGACAATACCCACTGTCTGCAGGCTCATCCATCCCTTTTATGTCATCGCTTTCCTCTCTTTTCGCTTCACACAGAATATGGATTTTTCGCCTGTGTGTGCCTGACTCTATGTGTCATAAGAGTCATGTGATCGCAAACAACCTATTTGAGTGCATAGAAAGGGTTAGGTGTTGTTGGGTAGAAGACTTGTTGATTTTTCTTTCAATAACAGAGTGCAATTCTGCAGCTCTGACTGTGAGTAAACATGCTATTTACATTCTTGGCATTTAACAGACAATGTTTCCCAGAGTGGCTTACAATTAGATGAGCAGGTAGGGGATCAGGCTCTAACACAGGACGCATGACTGTGGGCACAGAAGCAGTTGTAGTGATGGAACGTGTGACCTCTCTGCTATGTGATGGTCTGCAGCTGCACCGCTGCAGGGATGAAGGATGCTCCAAATGTCAGCAGCCTTTTGTAAGTTGGAAGATGGGCATAGTGTGATTAGTAAATGCTCGGGCAAATTTTGTCATGTGTGAACAGGAGCTGATTTAATGTGCGTCTGTCTTTCAAAACTTCCCGGCGAACCAGTAAGATTTCCATAAATTTTCTTCTAAATTGTCCAGTGGGAACAAAAGCAGCAGTGTTTCTGGGTAAACCACGCAGAGGGTTGCAATAGTTTTCTTTGTGATTGCCAGCAGGAATGAATCTAGGCATGAATCACACTTTCATGCAAATGTAGCCATAAACCTTTAACTTTTTATCACGGCAGCTCGTTACGGAACATCAAATAGGACAAGTTGTTCATGATATATATTTTTATTATAGCAGCTTCCATGCTACAGGACAGTAAAAGCTAGAAAGGTGGGTCTATTGCATTTACAGTAATTAATGATGAGAGACAATCTTGAAGGTGCCATGGGATGTCTTGACAATTAGTTTGGGTGCTGAAGTGGAGCAAACTTCCACATTGTGCTGCCTATAGTCAGAAATCCAGCCAGGGGGATAAACATTAATTTAAACTGCATAATAAGTTTCTAAATTCATCATTAAAAGCAGCTTTGGTTAGAATTCATAACAGTAAGCGTGAGGGCCTAAAATCACACTGCCTCACCTGGAGACTTGAACCCGGTACAGTTGCAGGATGTGAGGGAGAAGGCTGCGCTCGCTCACACATGCATATTTAAAAAGAGGGGGCTGGGTTCATAGCCTCCAGCTGTTCTTTTGATGTTGCTTAATAGTTGCCTGTTCCCCACTGAAGTGCCATGATTAGCAGGTCAATACCCCAGCAGGTCACTTTGTTAAGTACTTATTACCAGCAGAGAGCACAGTCATACGGTGTGGCTGAAAGACATCCATTTGTGCACGTCACACGGCCTCAAAACCGCTGATTTGTTTTTCTGAATTAAGCCCGTCACGAGAGCTAACTTTTTCTGTTTTGCATTTTGGTTATTGTTATTATTAGACTCAATGTCAGTAGCTTTAGTTGCCATTTGTGTGTGTGTGTGTGCGTGTGTGCTTGTTTGCATGTTTTACAAAGGCCGCTGTGTGCAGCTGTGTTTCCTGCAGTCTCCAGCAGATGTTTCACATCTCTGTTTCTCCTCCTCCACCCCCTGCCAACACATTTGCCTCTTAAAAGGACTGACAATGATCTTATTCGGTCGATATCCTATTCTGCTCTCACTCTTTTTATTCAAATAGGTTTAAATTCATAGATTACAGATTGATTCCAAGCAGCAATCATAACTGTTGAGGTACAAAGAAACAGGAGAGTAAAACTGTATTATGCAGACACGATTTTAGGACTTCATTTAGTCTGTTTTCAGTACAGTTTTAAAAAATCAGTATCTTATGATGTTATTTATGGATAGATATTAATGTTTCATAAAATTAGATACTGCTTGCGTGCTGTCAGAAATAATTTGAGTATCTTAAGTGCCAAATGCAGCAAGTTGATTTTGTGATTAAGGTGATTTGCCACCAGCCTTCAGCAGTAGAAGAAAATAACCTCTCATTTTGCTTTTCTTTTGTTCATCGTGAGAATGTGCAACTTATTTCACACTAAAACGTTTTCATTTACACATGGAGCGCAAACTCCCAAATCCACTGAGGTACCAATCCGTTCAGTATCACCAAGCCCTAATTTCCAATCTGGGCTGCGGATAAGAGATGAGTTTTTAATGGAGAGAATGTCATGCCTGCTGGCTTCTACCCATCTACAACTCATTTATGCCAGTGCCCCTGCTCTGCTTGTTAAAGCTGAGACTCCCCGTGCATAGCAAAGCCTGCATCCTTCATGCTGCAAGTCAGTGTATTTAGTCCCAGCTCTCTGAAGGTTACTGCAGGCAGTCTCTCTTCCTGTGGCCTCTGGGCTATGTGGTCGCCTTTGAACACATTTTTCCCCCTCACATTGCTCAGCAGCAGCAGGGGCTTGCCAAACAGAGACTTGCCAATCCCACGGCTGCTGGTTAGCCTCGCTGCTGTCAACCTGCTGATCCCCCCCCTGTATGGAACAAGGGCCTGAGGCTACCGCTTTATAAGAGAAGGAGGATGCACCTTTAACCCTTACTGTTAAGCTCTCCTTGACACCGGCCATCGCTGGCCACGACGTCAGGCTGTTCATGATGGACCGGGCTGCTGAAAAGATTGCAACACTGGTCAGATTAAGTGGGATGAAATGTCCCATTATCCCTCCTCGGTGTCAACAAGCTGCAGTCCCCCAGTGGAAGACAGCTAATTTTGAACAATATCCCTATTTTGTTGTTGCTTCTCCTCCTCCTCAGTCTGTCCTCGGATGACACCACGTCATTGCCCACAACAATCCAGCCACAACATAGCCAATTGTGACTTTAGAAAAAAAAGCAGATTGCACAATAGACTCTGTATTTTCGTAACTACATAACTGTATTTTCACACTGGAATTATTTGCAAATTAGCAAGACACGTGATATTAAATAGTAAGCACAGTAAAGCTAATAAAACATGTATGCTTACGGTGATTTTAAGTTAAATTTTGTTCCTAAACTCACAATAATTTGCTCGCCATTAAGCCCAGTCTCGTCAGTTACTGTTGCTAGACACACCTTTTCTGTTCCTGCACAGCACAAATCCAGTTTACAAAAACACTGGCAAACTTACCACTCAGAATTCTTACAAAATTTTGAAACAATATGCTCTTGTTTTCAGACACATATATAAAAAACAGGCTGCTTGCTAGCAATCATGGCTGATAAGACAACTGGCGTTCACTTTTTAATGTTTCAACTGAGTCTTTTCAGAACAAGAATCCTATAGAGGGCGTCATAAATCTGCGCTTAATGTCTGAACACATGATATCGATATAAGACTGGGGCTGAAGTTGCATGTCCCTGGCAAAATCAGTTAGCATCCTCATCAGTTGATAATGGTCCATTTGGAAGATATAGAAGTAAAGCAACATTGGAGCTATTTAGTCCTATAATGGCTAAAAGAAAAGCAGCACTGTCTTAACACCTAATTCTGCAGTAGCTACACCTGTATTTTGTATTTTGTGTGGATGTATTTCTGTATATTTAGTTGTGGATGTATTTTCTTTTTTCAATTTTTACTTTTAAAAAGCCTCTTGTGGACAGTAGGGCTGGATGATGTATTGATAGTATATTGATATTGTCAAATGAGAATGGATATCATCTTAGATTTTGAATTATGTATTATTGTAAGTGTTGTCTGTTCCTGGTTTTAAAGGCTGCATAATAGTAAAGTAATGTAATTTTCTGAATTGGAATGTTTATTAGAGTTGTTTTGATGGTGAAGCTGATTGTTGTGCATTAACATGAGCGAACAATTTTAAAAAATGAAATTAACTTGCTAGACTGTTGTTGCTTTTAATATGTGTTTTTACCCACTCAGTCGTTAAATCAGCAGTACTGGTTATTATTTATCATATATCTCATTGTGTAAATATGTTGTGAAAGCACTGATAATCAACCCTACAACGCGATATTGCTATCAAGATTTTTCATAAAAAATATTGTGATATTTGATTTTTTCACACAGTGGGTCTGGTTGTTGTGCATAAATGTTCAGTTGTAATGCTAATGAAAATTGTAAGATCAGACTGTTATTTTATTTGAACATTTCCCTAGCTGCTCAGCTTGTTCAGACAATGGTATATTTCACTTTTACTGGCTGGAGGAGGACTAAGCAATGTGTATGGCAAACACAGCACTATTTTGGGTAATGTCAGCTGGGACTGCAGGAGTATAAAGTTCCCCAAATCCAATAAGAGCAGGACACAGCTGCTGCCATTGCCCACACTCTGGTAGCTTTCAGAACCTGCTTCCACACAGTGGGGAAATACCACAGTGCATATTCTTTTTGTGAACTGAGTTTTTCTAAATGTACCATGTAACATCACAAATAAAGTAATTTATGATGTGTTTCTTAGCGTAGGAAGTAAGGCTTGGTTACTATGGTTGCACTTTTTCTCTTGTGTTTTTGGTGTTGCAAAGACAAAAAAAAAATCCACAGCTGTACAGTCTCTATGAATGCAGAGTCACTCCTCCTCCTACTAGGGTGAAGTAGGGCTCTGGAGAAGAGGGTAGACCTTGATTAATGTTCCATGGATGCACAAGTGTTAAAAAGCTGGATTCGTTTAGAAAAAGCACTTATACAGAAGCTGTTAATCATGCTGCCTCCTGCTTTGGTAAAATAGTTTCATCGTCCTCCTCCTCTGCGGTCTGAACCTGACGGTGCTCGCTCACTGAGTCGGCAGAAAGTCAAGCTGCTCCTCCATGTTTCAGCGCTGTCTGCTGCCTCTCTGTTTGTTTGCTAATGATGCGATGAGTAGCATTTTAAAATCAATAAATCATTACCATATTAACTTTGAGCCATTTGTGTAATTGTGGTAAACAAGTGTGGTGCCGAGAAAACTGGCAGCCTCCACACGGAGTCTTACACCATGGCCCTGTTAAGATTTGCATCCAGATATCCAATCTGTAACTAGATCCACTGGTGAAGGATTGTAGTTCACATCTGGTATCAGTGTTTGTCTCGAATGCATCTAAAGTGACCAACTGTGATTGGATTTTACTCTCCTGATTGCTTTTGATTTTATCTATGGGAGACTGATAAGCACATTTTCACTATTTTCTAGTTAAGAGGAGTAAGAGTAGAACTTTTTGGCCTTTTGACTCAAGTGTTGTTTGGGGTTTGTTGGCCTATGCACACACTATCTAGGCTGTATGAAATTATGTAAGGGATGCATTTGTGTTCTTAAGCATTTTTGTACACACTGTTCAGTGTAAGCAGATCCAAATGTGGCATGATAATTGTAATTCATTGCATATATTTGGAGCTGTTTGTTTGATTATGGATCATCCAAGATGCACTGAAGCACCAAGTGTGAACAGAAAATGTGTCCTAACTAAGACTTGACAGGAAACTTGCTTTTTTACGCAGAGGTTCAACTTGTCATTGGATCACCCGGTCAAAAAGTACTGCATATTGGCAAATCAAAAAATGAAGAGACATTACATATCTGTATATACAAGATATTGTTTATTTCAAGAAGTATGGTGCAACACAGCAGGACATCTGTCAGGTTTTTGTCACTAAGTTTCTCCACTTTTTTATGATGCAGTTTATACAAACTTAAGTATTTGCTCTCTTTGCACTTTTGTCAATCTTTCTTTCTTCCTCCCTCTCCTTCCTGTCTTTCTCTCTCTGTCTCTGCAGGGGCGGTGTGTTATCACGGTGCAGCTCGCTGATGACGAACTGGCAGCGGATGAGGAGGGCGTGGACTACTTCCTGCTGTTTGTTGGCAGCACACAGAGGCACCTGACCAGCACCCTAAGGAGCAGTCATGACACCTTGCAGGCGCTGTGTCCCGGTAAACCACTCCACCCACAACGCCTTGCAGCTTCCTTTCTTACCTCTAATGAGCCGTTGACAAGGCAGCTCCACCCACAGCATCTGATACATGTTGAATCTATTTTTAATTCTGCTGTCATGTCTGCCTGTGTTAACTGATAGCACAGACCTTGTTTCAGATACCCTTTGAATTACCCTGAATGGTGCTGATAAACAAAGACAAACTGAAGTGAAGGCTGTGTGAAAGTAGTGTTGTAGACAATTAAAGTCAGGAGGCAGTTTAAGTCCTCTGAAAGAATAAAATTAATTAAACATATTTAGTAATCACATTAAGTATTGGGTAATCATTTATAGCTTTAATGTGTTATAACCCAAATTAACATTAAGGGACAGTTCATCCCAAAATTAGAAATACATATTTTCCGTCTTACCTGTGGTGCTATTTACCAGTCTAGATTGTTTTGGTGTGAGTTGCGGAATGTTGGAGATATCAGCCATAGAGATATCTGCCTCTTCTTGAGTATAATGGAGCTAGATGGCACTCAGCTTGTGGTGCTCAAAGCACCAAAAACATACATTTAAAAAAACTTACAAGGATGTCTCTTTACAGAAATCATGACCTGGTGACTCAAGATAATCCACAGAACTTGTTTTGAGCAGTCTCATATGGGAACTATTTTCTTTCTCTGCAACTACACCTGCCAACCATATCACTGCTCAGACAGAAGTGTGCATCTACTCTTGGACAAGAAGCTTAAGCTTGTGACAGGGTGAGATGTCAACATTCATGGTGTCCTCCTCAGCTGAGCTGTAACATTAGCTAGGTCAGTGGTGCTAGGTGAGCTAGCAATAGATGCACGCTTCCTGAGGTAGAAAGA
>JAPZEB010000001.1:7028051-7045240 GCA_029783705.1 Chaetodon striatus
AGCCCTGCGAGGACATGAACGCCTCCACGAGCTCCTGACACAGTAAGTGCTCAGCTCTTAAAGCTACAGTTTTATAACTATAACTTTTTGTCATATTTGCTGAAACTGTCACTACATCCACACAGTGTCATATGAGACAGATAGTCTGTGATAAAAAATCTCTGCCTCCCTGTAGTGCTTCTAATGGCAGTCTCTAACGCAGCTGTCAATCATGTCTTGTGAACTGCGGTCAATTTGTCAAAATAGGCAGCGCTGATCAAATATGAAGCAGAATCATTTTACTTAGACTATTTCTCACCTCAGATGTTTTCAGAAATATATTTTAGTGTACTGTTTAGCTGTAAAATTAGAACGTTTGTGACCCATGCATTGGGCGGAGCTTGGTTTTGGCTTCCCTGTTTTGAAATTGGGAGCTTGGTCACAACTCTTCTCATTTCACAGCATAACAGTACACTAAAATATGTCTCTGAAAACATTTGACATTTGAAATAGATAATGCAGCAACAGAATCTAGATTAATATCTTATCAGTGCTGTCTAGTTTGACAGTAGCTCACGAGCAGTGGCTGACACGGCTGACAGCTGGTTAGAGGCTCCTTGGCTCTGATTGGTTGTTTTCGTCCACTTGGATTCTTGCAGATACTATTAGAGGCACTATCTTTTTTTCCAGAGATGATAAAGTGACAGTTTTAGCAAATATGGCAAAAAGTTATTTCTATTAAAGTTACCAACTAAAGCTTTTAGGACTGTTAAAGGTGTTGACTATTGTTTTAGTTTCAGCTTGATTCAAAAACAATTAAATAGAAAAGAAAAATCAAAAGAAGACTGTGATCCGAGCTCGGAGTTTCAGTGAACACTTCCCTCCTCTCTGTGCAAACACTCTCATGTTAATATATCAGAGGGCAGATGGCGTGGTTCCTCCAGGCCCTTTAGGGCAACCTTGTTTGTCTGTTGTCTTCACGGAACAATAGAAGTATCCGAAGAGCATCACCACAAAGCCCACTGCAGCCTAGCTTAGCACTTTCAGCTGCAGCCAGATAGTTGAGGGCAAATTGAAAAGTTGTGGGCTGCCAGTATTGTTCCAAGAGAACCCAGAGAGATGGGAAACTATTCCGCAACACAAAAGCCTTGATTACCACTCCTGTGTTTACTGACCTGTTGTAGAACCACAACATCTCACTATGTGTAACTTTACTTTAATCCACACACACACACTGCAGCGTTGTCTCCACAGGGCTTAACAGCAAGAGGATGTATGTGTTTTGTTTGCTGTTGTCAGGTATTATCCCTAATAATGCTTTTTCTGAGTGACGAGTGAGGTCAAATTCTTCTCATCCCTTTCTAGTGAAACATTAAACTGCGGGGGGAAAAACTGCTTCTTGCTAAATGGACTGAGACACGGCTTAAAGTGGAAATGGACCCTTTTTTATGTCTTTTAGGCACTCTACTTATCTGCTGCAGAATAGTTTTCACTTAACTCAAAATGAAGATGCCACAAGCTGAAAGACAACTACCACTTAGTGAGCCCGCTCATTGCCAGGCGTGCACTGAAGTTGCTTTACAACTTACAGCTCTCTCTTTATGTGCTGGTAATTACATTTCCCTCATGAAAAGTGAAGTCACTAGCAGCCTGGCTGGTGACCTCAGCCGGCGGGCCTCGCAGCTAAAGTAGTCCGCCCAGGATTACGCAAACAGATCTGACTGACTGGGAGGTGTCTCCTCTTCACAGCACTTATCTTTATGAACAAAAACACTGCACATACTTTTACCTTCAGCACTTGGAGCACATGCAGAAGGGGGAGTGAAGTTTTCTGGGACAGCTTATCGAGTAGGAGTGGTCTTCAAATGGGGTATGGCAGGGTGTATTTTACTACAGGGAAGGAAAGTAACATTTTTGGTTGACTCGCCACAGCGTCTGGAAATTTTTAACATGTACCAGCTATTTAGTACTCAACAGCTTCTTTATAAGTCGCTTGATTACCTGCTAAACTGCTAGAATAGATACAAAACAACCACAGCATTTGACCGATGGACTTTCCCACTCTGAAGAAAAAAAAAACAGCAGTGCACGTGGATTATTAAAAGAAAGAGGGGGGAGTGTGGATCGGCTGACATCACTGTTAAAACCTTCTCTTGAAAGCAGTTTTGTGCTGTGTTAGCCAATCACGCTGCAGGCCGTTCGGGATGATCTAAGTGTTTATTTCACGGCAGGGCTGAGACGGACAAAGGGACTGAGACTCTCCAGCTGGTGTCTACGGACGCCCGGGTAGTTTGTCACCTCCCCAGGCTGAACACACACACTCTTACGCTGAGCAACCACCCCGGCCACGACCCTCTGAGCCTTCAGAGGAGCGTGGAGCAGCTGCTGCACTTGATATGCCATCTCCATGCCAAGGTGAGTCACAGCACCCTGCCCTTTTAGCACGCTATCTCTACTCACGTTGGCTTCATCCAGGAGCTCTGCTGCTGCTGAACATTGTTGGATTGTTTGTCTTTTCACTGCCCTCATTTTTTTAACCTTCAAGCTTAGTTTGTATAACCGGCGGAACACCTTATGCAATCACAAAGTTGGTGATTGATAAGAACTAGAGAGCAGCTCTGTTGGTTTCTCTGAGGGAAAAGCTAACGTTTATCCTCCTCCTCCTCTATATTCTGCAGGGAGTTTCTGTACTGGAGCTGCAGTTTGATTCTCTGCACACAGCTGCTGAATGTTGTGATGGTGTAGAAACAGAGATAACCTGTCTGGAGCGACTACAGCTGCCTGCTACAGCATCAGAGTGCCTGGATACAGCAACAGGAGGGAGCTGGGGAGAAAACTGCTCAGTGGAAAGCCACAGTGGTGTTGATTGTGGACATGGTGAGGCTGGGAATGCAGAGAGAGACTGGAGTTTGTCTGTGAGTACTCCAACGTCAGAAATACACCCCCAGGAGCATGGCCTCGGCCCCCCAGCGGACTGGGTGTGTCTCAGTTCAAGCAGTGGGAGAGATTACTGCCAAGCAGAGCAGGAGGGAGGGGAGCAGCCTGTTGTTCCCACCCAGAGTTTGAGTTTGCGTGACAGGAGTGAAGGAGCACAGAGTGGGGCAGAAGGAGAGAGTCTCACTGTGGGAATCCTTCCACCAGAAGGCTGTGATAAACAGGCAGAGGAAACTGATAGAGAAGAGGCTGTGATCTGGGAAGGACAGGAGGCCACGAAGGGAAAGGACAGTTTAGAGCAGGAAGCAGAGGACAGCACAGCTACAAGGAAAGAGGAGGAGACAGAGTCCACAGAACTAATAAAACCAAGTGGAGACACAAAAGCCTCGGATATGGGCCAGTCCCCGTCGTCAGAAGGCTCAGAGGTATCTGACACCTCTGATTCTGAAACGAAGGAGTGCTGTCAGGAAGAAGGGACTGAGGAGAAGCTTAGCCAGGAGCACTGCGATGGACTCTCTTTAGATGAGGAGAAGGTAGAGAGTGAAGGGTTAACAGACCCCATATTAACCCCAGGGGACCTCCCAAGCCCATCGCTGATAGACGGCAGTGATGTAATCAAGGAGCCTGAATCTGCTGTTCCACCTCTCTTGATAGAAGGCCTCCACGAGGGGGAACCTCCACCAGACATAAACAGCCTGGAACAAAACCAGGAAACAGCTGGTAGGGATTACGCTACAGATCAGCAAAGGGGCTTGGCTCCAGAAACTGGTTGTCATTCTGAGAATAGTACTGGAACAGTAAGTAGTAAAGAGCTAGACGGTGAAGACGCAGCTGAACCTTCTGGATACAGTGTTGGAAGTACCCGTTTGCCTACAGATGAACCGGACGGTAAAGCTGATTGTTGTATTGACAGTAACTCCATGGAAGAATTACAAACAGATCCATCACCTGAAATGATGCCAAGCTCCAGCAATAGACATGCTGATGAAGAGTCAGGGACGACCCATGGCCTCTCCAGTGACGATGATGGCAGTTTCCAATCAGTTGGAAGCTCCACAACAGAAATATTCCACCCCACTCAGGACAATGTTGGTACAGAGGATCAGGACTTACTACAAAACAAGATAGCAGAACTGTCCTCAACGGCAGAGAAGGAAGCAAATGATTCACAGTCTGGTGAGAGCAATGAACATGCACAAACTGTGGACGCAGGGCTCCCCTTGGAGCCGGGCACTAACAGTGCACCAACAGTGACAGACCGCAGCCAGACTGGCACCGAGCCTGAATCACAACTGTCACCCAGCCTCCAGACAATGGAGGCTTTGAATCCTGAGGGGACAGTAGAGAAACTCACCGCAGAACTTTCCAAAGAGGATGTGTCGTTGTCAGAAAGCGGGGAAGCTCCAGTGATAGAGGTCGATGAAGGTGAAACTAGAGAGGCCAGCAGCTCGCTATTGAATGCAGGGATTGAGCATTCACAATCAGAGGTCACCAGCGGGGTTTTATTTGAACCCAGTCCATCTGCTGCAGAGGAAAGTGATGCCATCGGCCCGGTTGAAGGAGACCATCAGTCAGCAGAGACCGGTGATAAATCTGTAGTGGCTTCAGCTGAAAACAGTGGAGATGTGCAGTTGATGCCGCAGCAACCCAAACAGGATAATTCAGAGATGACAGCAGATGAGAGGTCACCTGATGAGGGATTAAGGCTGTCAGAGAATCAAACTGATGTGTCTTCATCACAGGGTGTCACTCCACTTTCTGGTAGTGCAGAGGTCAATGTCCTGGAAGTAGAACCACCCTCTCCAAACAATGAAGCATCCAGTGGAGCTCATGTTGAGGAGGAAGTTGAGCCACCTTCTCCAAACAAAGAAGCATCCAGTGGAGCTCATGTTGAGGATGAGGTAACTAAAAATCCGGAGACTCTTGACACAGTGGATGGAGCGCCACAATGCCCTGACAGTGCAACTCAAGGTGGGTAGAAACTGATTTATTTCAGTCCCAGTTCAGGTTTATTCTGTTCTACATACTCACATACATCACAGGACAATATGTTTGTCAAAGTCTTATTGCTAAACAAATATGGTAAATCAGATTCAGTCCTCCTGTGGTGATTAATGGCAATAGCTCTGCAAAGCTAAATGCAGTGTAGCTCACCATAATAGTGCTTACAAAGGTTTTTGTGTGACATCCTGTTGTGATATATTGCTTTTGTTAGGGCATGCTTTGCTTAGGCTTTCTGCTGTTTTGGTGCTAATTGTCTTTCTAATGAGGATTTATCTTTTAGTAAATCTTCAGGGTTTTATTTTTAAATAGAAGAGTTTTTTAATAATACTCTCTCTAAAATGAGACATCCGCACTATTATATTGACACATTAGTTCATGCAGGGACGCCGGGATACATTGCAATGTGTTACGTAACAGGAAATAATGAGCCGTTTTATATCTTTGATACCTTGGGCCATGTAGTCTGTCAACACTTCCCTTTATATTCATATGTTCTCTGTTAGTCTTTGTCTCCTGCACACAGGCACACTCTTGGTACAGCATACTGTATGTCAGCAAACACAGTCACATTACCAGTGCATGTGACCAAGGCTCAGACGCACAGCTAGAAGGCTGGCTTCTCTAAAACAAACATAAACAAGGCAGCTGATGTGAGTGTGGAGCAGGAAGTTAGGCCAGCTGAGTCTCTCTTCTCTAAGTGAACTTCCAGCACTCCTCTGTCTGCAATTTTCACTCATCAGGAAAAATTGTACTGGACCCAAGTCCAATAAAGAGAGGTCAAGGGCAAGGTTGGCGCTGTGCGTCACGCAGAGACTGGGGTGTCATTATGAACGAGGGGATATATTTACAGCCTGACAGTAGCTGAGCATCAGGTAACATCACAGACGATCAGAGACAAGCTTTCTGTTGTTTCATAAAGACGTACTGAATATTCAATCTGGAGTGTGTTTGATGCTTAAAGGGACAGTTCCTATCAAGCTAGATTGTTTTGGTACGAGTTGCTGGGTGTTGGAAATATTGGCCGTAGAAATGCCTGTCTTCTCTCCAACATAATGGAACTAGATGGCACTTGACTTGTGGTGCTCAAAAAATACATGTGAAATACTCCACAGCAATGTCTCTTTCCAGACATCATGACCCGGTTACTCAAGATGATCCACAGACCTTATTGTGAGCAGTTTCATGTACAAACTATTTCCTTTCTGCATCCACCAGCTGTATTACCAAGCAGAAGGAGGCGTGCATCTACTTCATGGACAAGAGGCTCATGCTTGTGATAGCGTGAAATGTGAAAACATTATTGGTGTCCTCCTTGGCTAAACTTTAGTGTTAGCTAGCTCAGTGGTGCTAGGTGAGCTAGCAGCAGATGCACACTTCCTTCTGCTTGGTGATACAGTTCATGGTCTGTGGATTACCTTGAGTGACTGGGTCATGAATTTTGGGAAGAGACATTGCTGTTGAGTGCCATATAGTTTGATTATATTGAAGAGAAGGCAGACATCTCTACAGCAGATCTCTCCAACACTCTGCAACTCACACCAAAAAAAAAATCCAGACTGATAAATAGCACCATAAGTAAGAGGAAAAATATGTGTCTTTGACTTAGGGTGAACTGTCCCCTTAAAAACACAAGACAGTCAAAAGTTGTTCCTCCTCCTCCTTTTTTATGGAGAGTAATTTCTTAAAGTTTTTCCACTCCCTCTAGCATTTTTCAAGTCCTGTTCGCTTACACAAGCCCTCCAGGATAAATTCCTTTAATCCATCATAGATAATTATACATTACTATCAGTGGACTGTTTGGTTTCTGGTATTGTAATCAAAAAGTGATTAATTCATTTACATTCAAATGGATATTTTCCATATGGGAAATATTGTGTTTTAAGGGCACAAAAAAACTTAAGATACACAATGCTGCATCATTATTTGTACCCAGTCAAACTCCTCAGTGTTTCTGCAGTGAGGATAGACAAGTCTCTCTTCCCTTCACTCTAAACTCTTGTTATTGATTCCTATATTTGGAGGATTTGCCATTGGACTGATTGCTCTGTGTTGTGTGCATTTCTCCAGAGGTGGAAGTTATCATGTCTGAAGACACTATAATTGGTGCAGGGGAGGATGAAAATGGCCCCTCCGAGGAAACAGACTTCTCCATGGTAAGTCTTTACTGTCTGATATCAAGCTCTGCTTTGTTGTAGGCTTGATTAACTTGAGTCTAAGATGAGTCATTGTTTGCCAAGCTCTTTGAAACACCCTGAGCAACCTTTGGCACAAAGATGTTGTGAACAAACAGGCAACCAAGCTCTGTTCCCGAGTTATTACATGACCAGGGGTAAAATGAGAAGGGAAGCTGAAGTAGAATAAACCTTTGTCACAGCAGATATTTTAACTTGTCACACACACGGGTAATTAATAGCATCCCTAATTCCTGCATTGCAATGTTATCAGTTCCACCTGTGTCTCTCCTGCTATGACAAGTCAAAATGTCTGCTGTGAAAATCTGTCAGTCTGATTCATTTAGAAACTATAAAACAACAGGAGTGCTCTAATGCTAGAGAGGCTGAACAGTGAACTCTCAAGTTGAACACGAGTTGCCCAAATAAAGGAGGTGTGACTGATATCTGCAATTTAAGAATTCTGCATCCTGTTAACACGGCACTTGAGCTTTTCATCAAAGGAGTTTAATGAGAAACAAGTGAAAAGAAACATCTACATCATTTTGTTAAATGTACGCCCAGATCATTATTGAAGGAGAATTTCTGTTGCTTTAACAGTAACATTTCACATTTTATTAAAAATTGATTTTTAAAAATATTTGGCAGGAATCGCCAGGAACTACAAAATATCTCTAAAAGTGTGCCAACAATTTTAGGGGGAGAAGGAAAGGCAGAACTTGCCTAAGAGCAGCTTGATGTGCCAACTAGTGATTTGCAGAGAGTTGAGGAATAAAGCTGTCTGGAACATTTTTCCCTCCTGAGTAAAAACCTGAGACTTGCAGTCTGTTTTTTTGTATTTTTTGGTTAGTGCAGTCATTCAACAATAAATATATTACCAGTTGAAGTGTCCTTAAGATTGACCTCTATGTTTGCTTCACTCTAAAAACCCAACAGGATCTCCCTACCTCATCCTGTGGGAGTCATGTTATGCAGTTCATTTACCGTCTGCGCTCACCCACTGAGCACATGGATGCGATCTTCAGTAGACAAGGCTTTACTCTGAAATGTTGCTGACTGACAGATTCCTCAGCAGCCATAGACTGGAGTGGCTCTGCTTATTCCTGGGTTGCGGTTTGGGTCAGTGGCTTGTTTTGAATGCCAGATGTTTGACTGCAGGAGGATATACACACAGTCTGCAGGACACTGGGGTCGCCAGCAGAGGGCGATGTAGCCTCAGTTGCGTCATTGGAGTTTTTTTTTCTCTTGACCAGAGAGAAAATTTAATGACCTGCCATTTGATCCTGTTGAAATCTCCTGTAATTTCTGTGATGAGCAGGCAATTTTGAATATTGCTGGTGTTGAACAAACTGTAGTAGGAGTTGGGGTTAAGAAAGAGCTGTTCACTTACTGGAGATTCATCCTCCAAACTTATCTTTACTTTTAATTTACACTACTTGAATAGTATTCATACTTGCAGAGTGTATGAATCGTATTTATAAAAACAATTATCTTCAGAACAACTATCAACCATCATAATTTACTGTATTTATGCTTACATCTTATAATATATTGTTAATGTATGAAATCATTTGTAAAGTGAAATAAAAGAAGCCTTTCTTTATTTAATTGGCAATATATAGGTATATATAGAGAGGCTGTGGAAAATGGACAGCAACAGAGACTAATACTGATTGGATAACAGAATCTAAATTACAGTTACTACAACTAGCTGCACGGAAGGAGAGCAAAGGTTAATGAAGTAATTAAAATGACAGAGAGTGTGTCAATGTTTTGACAAGATGTAAGCTATTTAGACAGCAGATTATTTAGAGCTGGTTAGTTCAGCATGTATGATATCTTCTGCATTTCATATTGAAATAAAGGTAATTAGAGGTAGCAACACCAAGTGTTCCACCGCTGGAAAGATGGTCCTTTTATATAACTAGGCCATCTATGCAGTAGAGGACACAAATACTTTTGAAGAAAAGGGCTGGGGGATTTGCTTTTACTCAGGAGGTAGAAAGCCTACAGCTACCAGAATGCACCATGCCGCACCAGACCCATAAATGCTCCAGCTGGTGGATGATGTAGTGCGTCCGAAAACAAAACGGCGGCCGGCTGATAACAAACAATCTCATGTTACAGCTCAAACAGTGTGCCAAATGATGTTTAAGAAGACATTGTAGGCATGAAATCAGCATTGATATCCTTTGTGTCCCTATGTAGTACAACAGGACAATCTGTAGTTTGAGCAGCAGCTCTAGAACCATCAAAAATGCTGGGCTGAGCTGCGAGATGAGCAGGGAGATCTGGTCTGATCCGCTGGTAAGATGGAGGGAAGTTTACCATAGTTCATTCACTCATACTTTCCACATTGTTATGATACAAAACTGGTAAAAAAGAAATGGCAGAGTATCCTGTTACGGTTCATTGTGCACTTACAGCATGACTTTTATTAGCAGCTCTGAGTTATGTCCTTCAGATATAAGATATATAAGACAACAAGATATACAAGACTGTTTTTGGTAAATAGAATTAATATAAGAATATAGATGCAGGAACATCATTGCAAAACTTAACGTAAGAGAAGAAAGTAAAAGCTAATTGCCAAAAAAGGCAGCGTTAACAATGTTATCCAAACAAGATGAACTGTAATATAGTTTTAAACACCTTTGTATATTAACTATATGTCATACATTTGTAATACAGCCTATATGTCACAGTATTAATTACTAGATTGGTTAGGCATGATCATAGAATGTATATAAAAATGGATGACATGAGAGTTTCCCTAAAGTGAAGCCAAAACCACTGGCAAGTGGTGGCTGGCTGCAGAAGAGGTCATAAACCCCGCCTTCACCATGTTAGCAGATGGGACATGGGCCACATTAAAAAATTCAAAGAACAAGTTAAATACATTTTTCCCATTTTAGGCAGCTCTCATCAACTGTATGTAGGCTCAACTGTTCATTTTTCCGATGCGTTTTGGTATAATTAGTTATTTGATATTATAAAACATGATAGACAGCTGTGATTGACTTGCACTTGAGTCGAGCAGAAGTACAGGCAGGGCCTTGATACTGTGGCTCCAGCTCCTGAAACTACTGCTCAGACTCTGGCTTCATGACATCATCAGTGCAAGATGGCAGCAACTGCATACAAGACACAAAACAAAAAAATAGAATATTTGTGTTTATATATGTATTTTTCTTATTTTTTTTTAATGATATGAACATGTCACACTGCCCCTACCTCAATAAGATCTGTGTTGTTGCTTTCTTCACTTGCACTGTTTAGTTCCTTGGCTTCCTCCAAGATAGATCAGATGTAAAAATAGAAGATTAATGGCAAAATATTTTGTGAATAGGACATAGTTTTGGTTGAGTGTAATCCATCAGTTACAGGTGGAAAAAATCTTACTAACTTTTGTCGTTGACTATTGACGGTTGTTGAAGATGGGGCAGTCAAGAGAAGAGTGTGAAAAACGTTAAGTGTATTGTGGTTAAGACCATGTGAGAGAGCAGCTTTGGTCTTTCAACATGAGTCAGTATGCGTGTGTGTGTCTGTCTGTGAGTAAGTGTGTGCCTGTGCGCTGTTACACCTCTTCATAATGTGGACAGAGTTGTCCAATCCACCAAACAGCAGTTTATATTCAAAGTGTATATGTCCCGTGCAAACAGTGCGGTTCATTTGGTTCTACAGATTGATGACAGTCTGTCCCTGAACTCTGAGACACCTGGTGTTCTGTGAAGGTCAGACTTTGGATTAAGGGAGAATTAAATTTGTTTGTGGCTGCCGGGAGGGATTCACGCCTTTTGTGCTCTTGGCCAGCTCAGGGCGGGACCCGAGGTCAAGGCTGGATTCTCATGTCAGGGACAACCCACAGACTGTAGGGACTACCACAGGTTTACATGGGTCTAAATATCAACCAGGAGGTGCTCAACCACAGTGCAGGCTGTGCCTTAAAGGGATAGTTCAGATCTTTTGAAGTGGGGTAGTGTGAGGTACTTATTTGTAGTCAGTGTACTACATACAGTATTGTAGATGTCGGCTGGCACGCCCCAACTTTGGAGGAAACAAAACTAAAACAATCAAAATAAGTTCAAATGTGTACACTTGATTTAATATATTGTCACCACTGTACCTTGCTGTCAGACAGCGATTCGTGATGGGGAAACCCTCAATGTCTTCAGTTCCCCATTCATGGTCTCGTGAAAGCCACCAAACCATATTGAAAAAAAAACCCAGGAATTTTAGCTAGCTGAGCCCAGTAGCTACCACCAAAGTCACACAATAACACAAACTATTTTATTAAGGCAGCAATATTCCAGCAACTCCTGTGTTTAGGGATGTTAAATTACTGTTTTTCTCAATGGAGTCTGGCTTTGAAGAGAGCGCCATAAAAGCTTCAGTCCCCTGTCAAAAACCGCTGTCTGACAGCAAGGTAAAGCTGATATTAATTTTTTTTAGGTGGCTAAAATCCACTTTGCTGCTGGCCTCGTTCACAGCAGTGCATTACTTAGCTTCCGTGGCGGCACTCCTGCCTGCTTCTCCAGACAGAGGGTCCACCGACCGCCATATATTGTAGGTTATACGCTGACTATGTAAAAGTACCTCATATAACCCCACCTCAAAAGAGACCCAACTATCCCATTAACCCCAGAAGTTTGATTCTAGAGGTGGTGGGGACACCATTTTTTATTGAGTTTTGGAATATACCCTACATTTTATGTTTGTTTTAATTAATCCTAATGACAAACTGTGATGAAAACTATTACTTTCCTTATTTTTTTAATGTATTTTTTAAATGAAGGACAGGCTAATACAAGAGATCTGATTGAAAAACCTTAAAGCCTACAACCCCTCAAACAAGGGACAGAATATTCATAAATGATTTTGTAAGCTCTTGTCCAGCTGCTGTTGGGGAGAGTGGTAAAGAGGCAGTCCGTTTCTGTGTCCTCTCCTATTTGCATCTTCTCTCTTGCTGGTATGACAGTGAAATTCATTACATTGCAAGATTCTTTCATCTCTTTCCCTTTTTAAATCGAAATGATACTTTTCACATCCGTGTAGCTGTGAGCGTCCGCATACATTTCACAATCTGCACATTTGGAACTCGTCCACGTACACAGACACCCAGGGTTGTACATACAGAAAGCTGTGCGCGTCTGCTGTCCACCCTGCTGTTTGTGTCCGTGTCTGTATTTGAATTTATCAGGCTTAGAGCTCCCTGTTTGGATGATTGCCTTTGAGCCTGTTTGGGGGAGTAGATACTTCAAAAGATAGACCAGACAGATTAATCAGCAACTTGCAATATGCAAGGAGAAATAATAATAATGGGATCGTCTTATCGTTTTTACAAAAGTCTGTTGGCTAATTAAATGATTACAAGCTAATTGTAATTAAAACTGATAAAATTAATCACTGCCCTTTCCGTTTAAAATGTGTGAAGGGTTTTGTCTGATGTGGTGCGTAACAGTGGGACAACATTCACAGCAAACACCATCAATCAGATTTGTATACTTGTGCCATACTGTGATATATATTCATATAGGATTTGTAAAGAATTTATAATGTAATATTGATTTCACCTGTATTACCCAGGCCTAGATGTAATAAATCACATGTGGGGGGGAAATCTGGAGTGCACTCTGCACTGGTGAGTAACTAGCCAATTCCAGCTCTGCCCCTTGTGTATGAATATGCAAGTGAGACCTTTTTTCTGCTGCCTCCAGCACTGTCATAAAACCACTCCTGACTTTGTTTTAACATGGCCACTGGCCATATCTATCATCTGAGAGAGGTGCAATCACACCCAGAGGGTGCCTCACAGGTGGCCTCAAGTACGTCCTCCTCCAGCAGGGGGTGTTGAGTCTCAACAGCATAAATCCTGATGGTTGAATCACATTAACTGAAGTAATAATGCCCCACTGTCATTTGTCACACTGTAACAATGTACTACTTTGGCTGGCTGATTTACAGGATGAGAGGGAGACATTCACTGCCTCACTGAGAAAGACAGAGAGAAAATACAGAGAGGGAGAGAGAGAGCCAAGGCATGAGTCAGACAGAGTCAGGAGAGAAGTTGAGAGGCGACAGAGGAAAAGAAAAAAGGAGGGAGGGGAAGAGGAGAAGGAGGGAGGGAAGAGGAGAAGGAGGGAGGGAGTAAAGTGGAGTCTAGGAGAAGGCTGCTTCTGTGGCCAGATGTGAAGCTTAGCAGACAGCTTCAGCTCTCCCTAACTGTGTTTCTGCTGGATAAATCTGCTCTGGATATTTAAGGGAAAATGTACGAACGACACAAGCGGAGGTACAGTCTCTGTGCCAAAGGAGAGAGAGCTGTAGACGTGGTTTTGATAAAGGTAGGCTACTTATCCGCACTTTGAAAAAAAAAAAAAAAAAGTTGCTTGGTACGATAACACTGCTACTGCTATGGTAATAACAGTCATTTGAGAAGAGGCTTTGAAAACACAGTTGTTAAGTGCTTCAAACAGATAAAAAATGATGGCAAAAGCAATAAAAGCAAGGTAAGAAATATAAAAGCAGTACTGAAATCGTAAAAGTAAACCATAAAAGGGAGGTCAAAGATAATTAATGACATTATTATATGAAATTAAGTCCGTTAAAGAGAGTTTCATGACGTGATTAAGCTCCTCAGACAGACTGTGTCGAAAGGCCTAATCACACTTATTCTCATAAGCTGTTCAGAAAAAGTTATTTCTGAAGTTAAACGTAATCATAAGTGTCACAAAGTGCTTCAACATGTTTCGGCAAACCTGCAGTGGTCTGCTGGAGATGTTGTGACGGGTTTTGCTGTGTTGCACCCTGGGAGATGATTGCATGGTTGTTGATAGTGGCCCTCCAGACACAGAGTGCTGATTATTTTGGGGTGGAGTGTGGTTTCTGGATGTACGGTGCATGGGCATGCTGCATGTAATACCAAGACAGATGCCTGTGCTCTATCCGTCTCTGTGGAATAACTGTGTATGAAACTTAATGAGGCTCAGACAGTTTAAGGTCTTTCCGGGATTATTTGGTCAGGATGGTGGGTACTCGAATCACCAGTACTGAAAAACTATAAAGCTATAATAAAGTCCACCGATGTTCTTAAAATGTCTTGTCACACTGTAAAGTTGGGACATTGCTCCTGCTCTCAAAGGTCCTGTTTCACCATAAAGGTTCTATGTCAAATCATTTGAACTGGATGTTCTTTGGAATCTTTCTAAATGGGATCTTTATTGCACCCAAACGTGCCATTTAAAGCCCAAATGGCACAACATATATATAATCCTTTATGCCATTTTTCCACTGTGCCTCCAATTTTTGTTTTGGCTGCAGGACAGCAGAAGTTTCCTTTGTACATATGCATGTAGTTTATGTTGTATTAGCATTTAGTATTAGCATAGTGAAAGTTTGATCAGATATTGCCTCTAAAAAGTATCTACAAATAGAAATAGACAGTTAGATGTTATGTATGTGATTACAAGACTGGTTTTACTTTGTTAAATTATTTCATTCATTTAAATCATTATCACTGTGATGTTGTTCTGCTGTGTCCCTGTTTACCAAATCACCAGCCCCACTCACCTGGTCATGCTAGCCGATGGCTATATTAGCCTCTTTGTCAATAAGTCAGTCCACTGCTTTTCTGTTAAGTACAAAACACCCAAGTGTGTTAAGTATTTCACTGCCAGAAAGATGGTCTTGTCATAAAACTGCTGTCTATGCAGTAGAAGTACACACATTCTCTTTAAATTAATGCTATATGACCAGACAAAAGAAAGGGAAAGAGCTGTGGCATTTGCTTTTGCTCAGGGGGTCCAGTAGATGCTCCAGCTGGTGGGTGATGTGATGCGAGCTTATCCGTTTTGAAAGAGGAAATATGATGGCCAGCTGGTAACAAATAATTCAAATTACAGATAAACAGTACGTCAAAATATGTTTCAGAAAATATTTGAGGTGACGAAAAGGGAACCCACTATCAGAATCTTGATTCATATTTGATCAGCTTTAGCTTGCCTTTTTCTGTAATTACAGCTAAACAGTGCACTAAAATATGTTTCTGAGGAGATTCTAGGTGAGACACAGGCAACTCAGTAACAGAATCTTTGTTTATATTTGATCAGCACTGACTAGTTTTATTGTTAAATCTGAGTTTGGTCTGAGTTTGAGAAAAAGAGGGGCAGGTCTCTCTATCTCTCCATCCACTTCTATATGCTTTGTGTCAGTGGTGGCAGGCATACAAATATACAGAATTACAGTCTGTTGTTTGAGCAAAAGCAAAGCTTAGCCAGAGCCAGGAAAACTTTTGCATCATCTAGCAGATCTGAGCTGGGATATGAGCAGGGAGATTCAGGTGCTGGTAAACATAGTTCATGTACACATACTGCCCACATTGTAATGATACAAAGCTGGCTGAAAATGAGCAAACTATACAGTAAAAGTTTTATGGTTTACTGTTGATCTATACTTACTTTTCATCCAGTGCTGTCATCAGATCAAAATCTTACTCTGTCTAATACTTTGGATTAAAACCAAATACCTTTAAAACTTATGACATTCTGTAGCTGTACTTTTTCTTTAGTACTACTTTGCAAATATTAGCATGCTAACATACTAAGCTAAGAAGATAAACATGGTAAAGATTACACCTGCTAACATTGGCAAGTTAACATTGATAGTGTGCACATGTTAGCATGCTGTTGTTAGCATTTAGCTCAAAGCCTAGCTGGCTGTTGACTCTTAAGGGCCGTCCACACCAAGAACAGTAATTACATCAAAAACTATAAATATATTGTAATAAAAATCGCTGTAGCTCAAGTGGATGGCTGAGTGCACACCACAACTTTTAACATTGACAGTGTGGAGTAGTATCTTTGGGATACCTTTCAGAGGGACTCAATAAATAATAGAAACACTGACCTCCGATCAAAACCCATCTGAATATACAGGGCATCACGGGTGGAGCATGCAGTGTGTGCTTGGAGTTGGCGCCACTGTTTACAGACATTATCTTTCATCAGTTTGTGTGCTCCCATCATTACTGTTATAGTCATCGTTATAGTTACTGTTCTTTGTGTGGACAACCCTTCAGTCTTGTTTTCTGTGTAGCAAAAATGTTGCTGGATCTACAGAGAAGTGAGTCACTGTCACTGGACTATTACAAAACTATACAGTAATGAGATGAGTAAAATAAACGGAAAATAAAAACATCTGTTTGAGAACACCTGGGAAGATGCGCAATGTCCCCCAGGACCCTTATTCTTTATATATGTCTATAATCTATCTTTAATCTTGTCATCCAGATTGTACATTTTTTAACTTTACCATGTTGTTATAATCTGTACCCAAAACATCAATTGCATGTCTGTCTGTCCTGGAAGTGAGGTCCCTCCTCTGTTGCTCCACCCGAGGTTTCCTTCATGTTTTCTCCCTGTTAAAGTTTTTCCCTTATCTGAGTCAATGGTTTTAGGTGTTGTATGCTGTACAGATAGTAAAGCCCCTTCTTGACATTGAGCTATACATATAAAATTGCCTTGCATTCACATGACAACCAATGAAGGGGACAAAGTCTTGAGATGAGAATCTGACTCAACTCAAGACTAAACAAGCCTGATTCATTTCAGACAAAGCCAATAGCTCAAAATTGATCTATTTCCGAATATTAAGTAACTTATAATAAACTAATCACTGACTGGAAGCTGGACTATTACTGTTAGTGTCATGCATAAACTAAACTATGACCTACACCAAAGTAAACATTTGACGTCCTACAGTACGTCATGTTGACCGTCATGCTGTCTGCTGGTTGTGACATCCTGAGGCAGAGCAGAGCAGACTGGGAGGGTGGCACTGAGAGGAAAATATCTATGAAGTGGATTGCTCTGGTACATGTAACACCTCTCTTTAGTCTATTGTCACATTCTAAACTTGTTCCTGAAGTCAGCTCCTCTTTTCACCCGAGGGGTGAAATAGAAGGGATGAGAGAGTGTGAGTGTGAGTGTGAGTGTGTGTGTGTCTGTGTGTGTGTGTGTGTGTGTGTGTGTGTGTGTGTGTGTGTGTGTGTGTGAAAGATAGAGAGAGCAAGGAAGAGGGAAAGCAAGAGAGATATGATGGTGTGGG
>JAPZEB010000001.1:7045340-7056980 GCA_029783705.1 Chaetodon striatus
GTGTGTGAGTGTGTGTGTGTGTGTGTGTGTGTGTGTGTGTGTGTGTGTGTGTGTGTGTGTGTGTGTGTGTGTGTGTGAAAGTTAGAGAGAGCAAGGAAGAGGGAAAGCAAGAGAGATATGATGGTGTGGGAAAAAGGCAGCGCTGGACTAACGGTTTCCTCTGGCCTCAGATGGAAACAGGCATTCGGCCAAATGACTTCATTCCAACCAGCGTTTCACATCCCAGCATCTCTCCTGGCCTGGAGTCACAAAACACATCATCACTCCACTTACCAAGTACAGTTACTGCGTTTAAGCCTTTATACTAACCAGCATAGTACTAAACAAATGTATCTCTGCAGATAGATGGCAAACATGCTCTTTAAGCAGGCCCAGAAATAACAAATCTTTTTTTTTTCTGTTTTTCGGACACTTATTTTCTCCTCTAGCACATTTCTAATATTCTCGATCATGCTATAATCATAGAGCTAGTTGTTTTGTCAAGGTGCTGCAACCTCTTGACTCTTCACCCCTTTGCTTGTATTATTGGTGATGCACTATCTGAAGATTATTTTATTGTTTACGTCAAAGGAAATCATTCTGAATAAAACAGTTCAAGTGTTTATTTAGACTGTCCTTCAACCACAGGACCCAGATTCAGTCCTTCTAAAATGTTCTTCAGCAAATACTGATTCTGTCAGCTCCACTTGTGCACTGTTCTGTAACTGACCGTGACCTCTGAGCTCTCTGTGAAGGGCGGTTAGAGAAAAGGATTTCAATAAAGGAGGCACTTCATAATTGGTCCTGAAGTATAAAAGAAAACCCCAAATAAATCCTGTGTAGCAGTTGGGTCATTGTCTGGCAGCCTATAAGTTTGCTTTTATCCTGTTAAAGTGTTTGGTAAGTTGAATTTCGTGCACTCCCAAGGTGCGCCAGAGAATAGCCTTGCCCTCAGGTCTGCCGCCAGCCGCCCTGAGGGATCAAACCGTGTATACACACTTGGCTGGAAACAGTCATTCAGTCAGCCGTGGCATCCTTCAATGCTGCGGAACCTCTCTGGCCGCCTGCCTGTTTAGAAACAAGGCAGCAGTCCAAGTCCGGCCTGCCCCGGCATACACAGAACAGTCCGCCTCTTTATTTTTAAACCAGATGTGTTTTTACTGGGTACAGTTTAGATTCCCCCGACGCTACAAATATGCACTGGGCCGTTCAGACTCTGGACTGGCAGCTTTCAGAGAGGGGATTGGTTCCTCACTTGCTGGCTGGCTGACCGGTTTGCAGGCCTGTTAACTGGCAGGAACACTTGTCTGATAAATGTATGTTTGGTGAACTGGTTAAATGGATGGCAGCCTAACTTACTGTGACCTTGTGCCTCATGGATTGTACTGGACATACTTACATCCTCACTTCTACTGATCTCACTGTATGTCCACTCTATTTTTTTCCATTCATCTATAGTTCTTCCTTCAGGGAAATAGGAAAAGCTAATTTTTTTAGAATGAGGCGAGGACATAAGAATGTTTTTTCCAATACAAACCAAGAGGCATTTTTTGCAGCAGCTTCAGGGTTGCTATGTAACTGGCATTGTTGAGCTGAATGAGGAGTTATGATTTGAGTGGGATGACAATTTGATCTGTTTCACCAAAAAAGCTCACTTAAGACCTTTTACTGCACCAACTAAAAAAATTTGGAGTGTCCAGAGAAAGGATACTGTACTTCTACAGAGCTGCAATAGAAAGTAATCTCACCTTTTCTGTGTGTGGTATGGCAGCTCCACTGCTCAGCAGAGGAAGCAGCTGGACAGAGTTCTTTGCTCCGCCTCAGAAATGATCAGCTGCAAACTCACCCCCAATACTTATATTCAGGAGACCCGCATTCAGCGCAAAAGTCTAAACTTACCCTGCCTCTCCACACACCCTGCCAACCTTCTCTTAATGACCCTCGCCTCAGGAAGACTCAGGGCCATCAAAACCATGACATCCCATTTCCTCAATAGCCCATACTGCAGAACCATCCACTTACTAAATGGCCTCCCAATTCTGCACCAGCGCTTAACAAAATCAAAGCGTTGAGCACCTGACTCTTTCTCTTTATATTGCACCAGACTTTTAGATAGTACATCCACAGATGTCTGTACTGTTTTATGGGGTAGGGGTTATGTATTATGTGTTTTCATTTCTTCTTATGTGTCTAGACTGTTACTCTGTGATTGGTTGTTGTACTGTCATGAGCACACGGAGGTGAATTTCTAACAACTAAGTTGTACAGCAATGAAAAAACTGATGTTGTGATTGAAATTGGATAAGCTTCTATTTTGTCCAGACAAAACTTAAGGGAGGGGCCAGTGTAAACATTTTCAAACCAGTTTTATATAAAGCCACACACTTAATTGGGATATTGAATTTTAGGACAAGATCTAGTAGGGCTGCCCCCGACTAAGAATTTTCCTGTTCGACCAGTAGTCGTCATTTAGGGCCATTAGTCAACTAGTCACCTGCATGTTTACGATATTATTTAATCATAAAATTATATATTTTGGGCGCGGCAACACAGTGATTTGAGTTGAAGGTGTGAGAAAGAATAGTATTAGTAATACTATTAACACTATGCTATTACAGAGAAATACAAAACCGCACGAATGAACCTTCATTAACATAGGCCTGTATTTTATCTACAAGTGCACGTCACATACTGAGCGAGCTGCCTGTTAATGACGCTGTCTGCAAAACAGTAATGACTGTGCTAAGTAGCTAATGGGCATTTAGCTTCTTACATGTTTCAGATGATGCGTGATGTTTGTAGTCGGCGAATAATAGGCAAGTGTTTGGCTACAGAGTTTACATATCACCTTGGGTTCGTCCTTCACCCTCTCAAAATGATCCCACACTTTGGATTTCCTGTCCAACATGTTATTAACTAACCTGTGGAATAACCGCAGGTACCAGCCCTGTAAACTAGAGGCTGTACACATGCCGCGTCTTTAACAGCCTGGAAAACGTGAGGTCAGATGCTTGTCGCTACTCTTGTTCCTTTTTTGTGTCAGCTTTCAAGAGCACGGCAGCAGGTTGCGTCTGAAGTTGCCAAGCAACCTTAACAAGCATCGTATAGCCTATTAACCTGAAATCCTGAGTGCAGAGGTGATCTTCTTCCAGGCGCTGTTTTTAAGTGTGTAGACCTGTCGTTGGTGGAACAGGTAGCCCCTAAAATAATCAACTTTTCATTTATCACAGACTGATACTTATGAAAGAAGGGAAAGATATCGGTTGATTGGTTGATTGGTTTGTAAAGTGACTCCTGTATCCTCTTCCTGCATCTGTTATTTCAAATTAAATTCCCAAATGGTCCAGTCATATAGGTTTTGATTTATTTTGACAAGGCGCAGCTTCACGTTTGTTTTTGTTTTTTTTGTGCAACTAAGCAAACAGGGAAATATTGCCGACTAATGACCTATTTGGCTGACCAATGTTTGGTCGACTATTGAGAGGCAGCCCCAAGATTTAGTAAAAAGCACTTGACTCTGTAGTCGCTACCCAGTGGAACTTAATGACACCATATCCCAACAGCAAATGAGCGTCCAACTATCACGTTGTGTTGTGTGAAATCAAAAATATGTAACTTTGAATCCATTAAATATGCACTTCTGCTATGTCATGTACACAAACCACGTAAGTGTCAGCTGTGTGCTTGCGATCATACTGGAGATGTAACCACTTAAACAATTGATGAGTACTTGCTATCTTCCTATGTTTATACCTATAATACAGAAAACTGTAGAACAGTTTTATATTGTGATATTTACTGTAAATGACGTACAACACAGCCAACAGCAGGTTGCAGCCCATCTTATTTAGGATTTTGCAGTGACATATGAAGGTATCATGTAGATAATTCTTCATTTCACCTTCATGAATTAGCCTGTCTTCATCTGTTGCGGTGCTTTCAAAGCGAGTGACAGGAATGAATAGAAGCAGGGTGTCTGAAAAAATTCCAGCTCACAATGGTGCCCCATGTCCCTCGTAGCCTCTTATTGGCTTCAAATCCAAAATGTTGCCATAATGGGGTGGTTTCAGTTTCCTTCAGAGACTCACTCTGTCATGTCTGGTCTCCTCAGCCAAAAAACACATGAACGTTCTAATAGACAAACACAACTAGCACTGCCCTGCCCCTCCCATCTCTACTGAAATGTGATCTCCTGCATGATGCCTTGCTTGGCTCATGGCCTGTCAGACACTGGTGGCTGTGTTAGTTCATTTATAAACATAATATTGTGTTAATCACATTGTCAGCACAGGTTGTTGCTGACGTAGGCTGCTTTTTAATTTGTCTGAATGTGTATCATAATGACAAATGGCGGTTTGCATAAACTCAAACCGGTTTAAGCCTGTACACTGTACCAGACCGGTAAAACCAGAGGTTGACCCAACTCTACCAAACTGTATTCTTCCAGTGATGTGATCACCATTTCGCCAAATGAACTGCAACACGAAATAAAGGAAACATGAGTGAATATATGACTTGCATTAACAGCATGTACTTCCTAGTACGCCCACTCCCTACAAGAAGTATCTACTTCATATCCCATCATGCCTCAGAGTTCAGTTCATTCTATCATCAGTGCCAAAACACACTGAAGCGCTGGAGCAGTTCTGGTGGCTCTCAGTGTGTAAACAGTCTATTAAAACACTTGAAGCTGCTGTTTCCTTTACTTTTCTCTTTAATCTGTATTTTATTCAGGATCCTTTGTTCCTGTTTGACATTCTGCTGTCACTGCTCTGCTGTAAGGTCAAGCCATGTAGCCTTTTGTAATTTGTTGCAATCACTGGCAATCATTTCACTTCTGAGCAGAACCTGTGCATACATTTATGTGTGTTTGTGTCTGTGTGTACTGGCGCCCTCTGTGACCAGCTAATCTTTCCTCGTCAGCGTGTTTGTTCTCTCTCAGCGGGCTCTGTTTGATATCTGAACACAGCTGTGAGAAAAGAGAGAGCCTGTGTGTGCTGTCTGTGCATGCATTTGTGCGTATGTGGGAATCAGTTGCGTGCACGTGAGACTTGATGAGTGAAAAAACGTAGCATGAGTACAGTGTTTGTAATAAGCGTGCATGCATGCAACACTGTTGGCTGATAGAGATGCATGTATACATTGGCAGTTGGTATGTAAGTGCCTGTCGCTGTGTTTTTAGGAATGCAAGTGTGTGATCACAGTGGGTACTTTAATACACATACACACACATTCACACTTGCCACTCCCAGGCCTGGACAACAGAGCTCAGTGTTTCTCTGGGTCTCAGCAGGCGTGTCAATAGTGTGCTCTGGGACAGTTGAGAGTTAGTTGTTTAGAAAATGAGCTCAGCCCCCTCACCCCCCAAAGCATTCTGGGAGGGTCAACCTTGCTGGTTGGTTGGGACTCACTCATCCTCCTCTGTTTTATGTCTTTGACTTTTTTTTTTTAACCTCCTGACTTGTCTCTTTTTTTGTTTCTCTCTGTTCCCCAAAATACTCAATAACTGCAGTGTATGTGCTTCAGTTAAGTTTTGACTTCTTTTCCTCTTTTTATTTGTAGCAGTCTCTGTTTTTGTGACATTGTCTTATAATGCATGGGTCAGAATTTTTTTGAGCCCTGCGTGGGAATGGTGGAAAAATTAACAAATAGAAGATTACAGAACGTAAACATATTGAAAGGGTATTGCTGAAAATGCTGAACATAAATTGACTTTTGATTGCATAAAAATCTGAAGGGGTAAAAGACTAAATTTAACATGCACAAATGCCAAACATTTGCTGGTTTGAGCCTCTCAGATGTGAGGATTGGCTGTTTTTCTCTGTTTTATATAATTGTAAACTGAATATCTTTGTGTTTTAGATTGCTGGTCTGAGCTCTGAGGAAAGTGCAATTAGTTGGTTAATCCCCCCAAAAATTGCTGGAGCATTTGCAGATTGCCTGGCATCATTATGGTGCTGAAAAGACTCAACGAAGCCACTGCGTCCTGCCAGGAGTAACACATAACCTCTATGAAACCTCATTATTACACTTTGGTTTTTGTACAAATGAAAAGATTAATTAATTGATTAGTGTGCATTAGTGAGCTTTAGAAGTACTCATAAGTGGACTACCTTTGGACAGAGCCAGGCTAACAGATTTCCAGAGTTTACAGTCTATGCTAAGCTAAGCTTAGGATTTAAACTTTAGTCACAGTCTTCACTTCACACCAGGAATAGTTGTTTTGACTCAAGTCAGAGGTGTGAACTTGGGTCACATGACTTAACGAGAGACAAAAATTTGGTGACTTTAGACTTGACTTGACAAAATCAAATAGGACTTGCAACTCGACTTGGACTTTAACACCAGTGACTACTGACTTCACTTGAAATTGAGCCTTTTGACTTGAACATACTTGATACCTTTCACTAAACCGCTATAAAGTATATTATTTAAAGTGTGCCACGATCACAAATTTACATTCATTCCCTTAATCAATTAATAATAACACTATTAGTTTCCAGTGAGTTGACACTAAATTGCCCACCTTTTTGAAACCAGTCTGAGGAACTATCGTTACATTACTGAGCAACCGTCAGAAAAATGATACCAAACATATTTTTGTTCGTGTTCAAAACCTATGCAGCGATCAACAAAAAACTAATTGGAGTATGTTAAACGTCAAAAAATACAGATTCACACATTTTAATTGTCTTAGTACTCTGTGGTTAAAATGGCATTACACTAAGTAAAAAACACATTATGACTTCTCTTGGGACTTGTTAGTTTAGACTTGGAACTTGACTCACGACCTGCCTGTCTAACATGGGACTTGGAACTTGAGCACATATTGTCAGTGTTGTGTAACTGAAACTCAAGCGTTGACTTGGTGAACCATGGCGGAACAGCATCTTTGTTTTGTTCCTCTTTCAGATTAAAGGTTGCGGCTTTTAGATTAGGGACCTGCTTTCGTCTGGAGGTTCCTTTGTACAAGTCTTACACTGCCAAGTTTAAAAGACCATGCTAAAGCCCGTTGATCTGAGCAAGGCTTAACCTGGGTTTACTGGGTTGGGAGTTAGATTGGAAGAATTAAGGAGGGGAGGAAACAAGCTACAGTGGGGAAAAAAGGAAGGAACAAATGATTGTTGGGAGACAGACTATAAACATATTTAAGAAGGTACCATCTATCCTCCATTATAGTCACTTCAGACCAGTTTAGAAATCACTTGACCCCTGAAAAAAGCCATGTTTTCAGGGTTTCTGCTGAAGAGCTTCGGGTGTTTTTGTATGAGGTACCATTGAGTTGTACCATGCATGAGTACAATTGACCCCCTCTTCACTCCCCTTCTGCTCAGCTTTCACATTACTGTTTTTCTATACCAGAGTACCACTGCATCATGAGCTATGTGATGTATATGTTGTCGCTACAGTGTAGAAAAGCACTCCACTTGCAAGATACCAGGACCAAACAATGGAGTCGCCTTTTGTGTTATGCCTACTATGCTTTATAATTTGAAGAAAACGTCAAGAATGACCCTCTATATTGCCTTCCTACTTTGTCAACCTGTTCAGAGCATGAGATTGGTGCATGCTACGCATATATGCTGATCCGGCCATGTGTCCTTGATGTGATAGCCTCCTTCGTCTTGGCAGTCTGTCTTTGTGAGCAGATTTTTCATCTGTTTTTATTTTACTCTGTTTTTATGAGGGGCACATTAGAAATCAAAGCTGATCATCTTTATCACCATGTCATTGATGGAGTTCATTAAAACACAATGAGCCTCTCTGAGTCTCTGTTAGCTTCACATTCAGAGCTGTCAGTCAAATCTGCATAGCTTTGGCCAAACTGTCGAAGCTTTTGTGTTGCCTGCGAAGAGGGGGGCGCCTGTGGCTTTTGTAGCTAAACCCAGCTCTCTCACTCTCGCTCACACACGCGCACAGAGACACACACACACACACACAGCTGTTGTATAGACACTCAGACCACAGAGGAAGCTGAGCCCCAGTGTTGTGTGTTTACAGCTAACCGCAGATCTCTGACAGGCAGTGTGTGTGCGCGTGTGTCAGCGTGTATGAGTTGGTGTCAGTGTAGCTGTGAGTTCTGAAGGCTGAAAACAGACCAAAGTTAGATCTTTCCAAACAGTCTCCTCGAGGAGATGGAGTCAGAGCGTAGCAACTAAATCGGATGAATACTCTAAGTCTGCTGTTATAAAGGGTGTCTTATCGTTGCCTCCCATCCTGTGTACCGAGCAACACTTCCTAACTGCCACGTTGGTCTGCATCATTATTTCTTCGTGGGTGACGGTCACATGTTGCTGAGGCTGATTCAGTGTCTTCCTGTTTCTCTTTAGATCCACCGAGACAGAGACGCGTCGTTCCATCAGCCTTGCAACACTCAACACTCAGGTAAGAGTTACTCTTTACTGCTAATCATGTAACCTTTCTGGTCAGAATGGGATATTAATTCAAATTGCTTTATTTTTCATGTTACAGTGCTTTGAAGAAAATGTATGTATATTGCTATAAGTCACACTGCAAAGTTGTAAAAGTGGGTCATTTATGCATCGATGTTTACCCTGGAAGATGTATTCTTTGTTCTGTGAGGCCCATTTGTCTGAAGCAAATTTGTGTTTGGCCTTGTGACTTTTCAAAGAGTCTGGTTGAAGTGTCACTGACAAAGCAAAGGCACTTGCATCGTCTGAGCCTCGGCATATGGCAACAGCTTTTTCTTCTTGGATCCAGTACTGTAAAAAAAAACATCTAAAGAACCTCTGCCATGTTTTTTTCTACTTAGAAGAGGAAATTGAGACCATCAGACAAAGTGTAGTTGGTCTGAAATGTTAAGTCAAGACTTTAACCAATATGACATTTTGCTGGCAGACACTGGTATTTTTGGAGTGAAGCTTCTGACAGCCTCTGATAATATATATATTTTTTATTGATATTTAATATCCATGATTGTTTGGCCACATTCATGACAAAGAATTTCAAATATTCAATATTTTACTCTGCAGTAAATTTGAGTTTTTGGCCATGTGGAAAATATCTGAAACAGCACATAAACCATCCTGCTCTAAAACACAGGCACATATTGTAAACATGATGTGATAATAATAACTTAAATTAATAGGTGATAACTATTATTTCCTGTATTACTTTTAGACTTTTTAATTAACCAAAATGGTGTCTCGAGTGGTGGGTTGGGTGGTTAATCTGCGTCGTCTGTTGCACAGTGCTTAGATGAAAATCGAAACCTTGAGATGCTGAGAGACTTCAGTTCTTCTTTTTAAAAAAAAAAAAAAAAGTACTTCCGAGTATCTCTTCATAGCTGAATATCCACAGGACAAAAGCAGAATTTAAAATGAGACGCTGTATCAGTAAGGCCTTACACTAATGCAGAGTTCCTACAACACGACTTCAGCCCTGATTTTCCACTCATCTACAGTTTTGAAGCTCCCCGACAGAAGCCCCAGATCACAGGCAAATGAGCGTTGGCTCTGCACTTGCAAATCAGCATTTAAGCGCTATGTGTGAAGATGCATCCCAGATATCTAGCTAACTAAATATCTGGACCAGTTGGTGAGCTACAGCCAATGAGAGTACAAGGCACAGTTTAAGGGAAAACCTGGGGGAAGGGTCACCTGTAACAAGAGGAACTTAACTGCACAGTGTTGCATTTGCAACGTGGACTAAAGTTGTTGTTGCGAACAACAACTACAAAAACATCCTGTCTTGCACATGGTATCATGTCAATACCCTTGTCACTTCTTGCATGTGTTTTCATGAAAACATAGTTGTAAGACCAGATATACTCATCAGGCATTCCTCCTAGTGAAAGATCTTGTGATGTGACCCTTTGTCATCAGTCACGTAGTGAGAAAGCCACAATGACTTCAAGACTCACACTTACAAGACAGCAAGTTGTGTAGTGTAGACAGTCCATCTGACGACTTTAAAAGTCACGTAGTGTAAACTTGGCCTAGGACAGAAGACAGCTGGCTGAAATACACTAATCAACTTTCGAGTGAATACTCAGATTACTTGGGGTGTGTTGAGCTTGTGACCATTAGTGGAGCTGTAGAGCAGCATTTGGTTGAGTGGGGACCAGTTTGAATTTCATGGTCACAAGGACAAGAATACCTGCCACAAGCATGGAGATGATGTGCGAAATATTTCTGACAACTTTGCAACAATCAGCCAACATGCTTTTTCTTATTTTGCACAATGAATGAATATTACATACATTGAAAAGTATTGTTTTTCATGTCTCCATCTGTTGGTAGGCCATCACGATAAGATATGCATATGATGTGAATTCTTCAACAGAAGTGGCTTGATGAATGATAAAATTAGGTGGGGGAAATTGGATATATATCGGTATCAGTATCTGTCATCGAGTTGTTACATATCGGCATATCGGATGTCAGCAAAAACCCAATCTTGTACCACCCTATGTTGGTGGTATTCCAATTTACCCTTTTGTATTCCAGTTGACCATACAGTATTTTTTGTATTGACCCATTACATGAAACAGAGCTAATTAATATCAGTTCCAGTTTGTTTTTTATAAATGTCTTTCAGTGGTTAACAAGAATAAAACCAAGCTAACAGCTCTTTAAGGCGGTGATAAATGCCAGTGTAAGCTTCCAACATATTTACAATGAAGATGTTAACAATGCTAATGTTAAATTTGCTAATCAACACAAAACATAAAGTACAGCCAAGGTTGATGAGATACAATATGTTTTGTACGTATTTAGTCATAAACCGAAGTATTAGACAAATGAAAAGTTTGACCTCATGGTGGCACTAGGTGAATCACCATAGTCATTTGACTGTAAGTTCTGGAGGCAATGCATGTCTGTCCTGCATGTCATAGCAATCCGTCCAATAAACATTGAATGTTTTGGTCTGGACTAAAGTAGCGGGCCGACTGACTGAATAACTGAATTTGTATCACTAGAGTCACGCTGCTGCTGTGACTAAACAAAACATTCGCCTTCTTGTCATTACAGCAAACAGATGATTGTTGCAGCTGTGAATGTTTTTCAGTCAGCGTATGGGGAATGACTGTAAATGAAAACTTAATTTCAAGTATTTGGATGTCGACATATAGGTATGTGCTGTATGTATGGGCAACAGCCACAGCGAGATGGGAAAAAAAGGATTCTATGACCTCTGTAAAATGAGTCTGTCTGTGGAGAGACCAGTCTCAATAAAACATGACCAACAGATCGATGAGAACAAACTGCCTTTTATCTGTGGTGGAAAACAGATGAAACATCAGTCTGTCAGATGGAGAGAGAGAGAAAAAAGGGTTTTAATGGATGAGTTGAAGAAATACAGGGGGAGAGAAAGGAAACACAAAGATGGAAAGAGAATGACAAAGACAGATAAAATGGGATTGTCAAACGGAAATAAAATAGAAGGGTGGGTGAGGGTGGGATTTCCTATACAGCAGCTGGGAGAAGTTGACATCACTTCCTTTTGGGTGGAAATATCTCTCTCTCTCTTTACCTCAGTGAACTCATCCACGTCCTTCAGCCTCTTTCTTTCTCTCTTTCTGGATTATTTAGTCATGTTAGCAACGTCAGGTAGTAACAGGAGTGGTGGCAGGACAATGACTGACTGAATCTGCAATCCACCGTTCACTCATATCAGCAGAATCTAACTAAAAATGGA
>JAPZEB010000001.1:7065935-7095951 GCA_029783705.1 Chaetodon striatus
ATCTTTTTATATATATATATATATATATATATATATATATATATAAAGTTTTAAAGTTTGAATTGGGTTAGTGGAGTGTTCAGTGTGAGAGCAGCATTCATGTAGTATAGAATAACAAGCTAACTGTGCTAACGATGGGTCGCAAATATGCAACATTTATCAAACAAAAGCCAGGGACTGTGTCGCACTATTTTTTGTGAGCTGTAAATTCACTTCTTCTAAGCAGAAGAGAGAGGATAACGTAATCTGTGAGCCCTATGATGCAGAGTCTCTCGAACCAAAGAGTAGTGTGAAAGTCAAGGACGCTCACTCAGCATGGAAATTCAGCAACCAAAACGTCCCCAGAAGAACACTGCACAGCACGTTGATCACAAAAAAAGTGAGCAATCTCACATGTTCAAAATGCCACAGCGAGGGGTCTCCAACTGATGATTTGAATCTCTGACTTTCAAGAGGAAGCCCTGACTCTCTTCTATACTGTTCTGATTTATTATATTCTACAGCATTTAATTTTGTTCTGTTCTGTTGTACTTTGACTTATTTTGTATTGTTTTATCAACTTTATTCTAGTCAATTCTGTTCTGTTGCATTCTATTCTGTTCTATTCTATACTATCCTATATTTTAGGGGCTGTACACATGCCCTGTTTTTTGTGCCCTCAAATTCATTGTTTGTAATATAGACCCGTGACAGGCACGCTCAAACACAAGAGCAACACTGTCACGGTGCGCATGCGTTCCCGAGCACCTATTTTTCAGGGCGCAATGGCTGCACTCTGAGATGAGTTTAACTTTTGGAATGCTGCAGCACACGCCACATGTCATGTGACAAGAGCCGACCAATCACAGCTGACAGACATTTTTCCCTTCTTCCGTAAATTTTCCGTTTGTGATAAATATGGAAAAAAAGTTGATCATTTTAGTGCAGGACGTCCCGAAAGCTGGTACAGAAAAGGCCCGAGAGTAGCACCCAGCGCCTAACCTCGCATTTTTCCAGCAGATAAAGATGTGGCATGTGGATGGCCCCTTATTCTATTCTATTCTATTCTATTCTATTCTATTTCTTTTTCAGGTCTGTTCAGTTCAGGTCCATTGCATTCTACCCTTGCTCTGTGTGGCTGGTTAAATAGAGAAACTGGCTCATCTATTTTAAGTATTCCCAGGTTACTGTAGCTAGATGACCAAGAAGTCATTCCTCTGTTATCCAGGGTTAAGGGTTCCACTTCCTGTGTGGCCCTGTGAGAAGAGCAAGGCCCTGATACTGCCAGCTGTAATACTGTTTCCACTGGAGCGCTCCTTGATTAAATATGAGATGGAAGTGAATACTTAAGTAAAAACAGCTACTTTAACACACGTCTGCTCCCTGAAATAATAAATCAATCAACATTTCATTAGAGCTTGGCATTGAATTCACTCATATTCGAATTAATGAAGCGGTTCTTGCAGCTTACGATAAACTGTCACTTTTAGGAAGTGCTTCTTTTACTTTGACAGTTATGATATGTGTATTTCTTTTATGTCTGCAGAATGATGAACCAGTGACAGGAGGAGACAGTGCCAGCGAGGTTTCCGTCTCCTGTTCCTCTACAGACGACACGGCCAGCGTCGGCCCGTCGAGCTCCAGTCCAGAGAGCAGCCACGGCCTGGAATGCAGCTGGAGCCCAGAGGAGGGCATCCAGACTGGGGCTGCTATCGCTACAGGACCGGACAGCAGTGGTGGTGGTGGAGGAGGAGGAGGAGGAGCTGGAGAAGCTGAAGAAGAAGCCAAAGACAGAGTGACAGAGGTGCTGCGGCGCCCCTGCTCCAGCATCCGCTCCTTGTCGCCTCATCGCCGCCACAGCTGGGGTCCTGGAAAGAACAACGGAGAAGACGCAGAGATGAACCAGAGGAGGTGAGACTGGGAAGAGATTATATTTGAATTAAGATGAAGAAACTCTAATTACATTGCAGATGTAGTTGAATTGATAGTGAGGTAAGAATGTTGCCCCTTTGTCCTCGTCATCGACTGCTGGTGTTAGCCTGGCGTTAGTCAGTAGATGTCAGTAGACCTGATGTGTGCAGATGTCAGTATTATTAGAGCTTATTGATGTCACTCCCTCTGTGCCATGTCGAGTGTTTCCTCCTCCTGCTGTGAGCAGCTGTGTTGCCATTTGTCTGGTGTTGGTAGGGAGCTACCAAAATTGTGTACACAGACACACACACACACACACACACATACACACAGAGACTCAGAGAAACACACGCTCACACTCACAGTAATATGCACAGAAGCCATCAGTTGGCACATACTCCTTCACACACACACTGACACACTAAAAACACTAATGCAGAGCACATTAACAACAAGACCTTGACATCTATTTTGTCTTCTGTGCTATAACGGTAGCCTGTCATGGACTGTGTGCAGAGTAGTTGCCAGGCAATAAAAGGCCTAGGGCACGATGTTGGAGTAAAAACAGAAAAACAACTGCTTTAGACTTTCATCAGCTGCTATTTTTATGATATCCAGGTTGGGCACAAACAGCCATCACTGCCAAGCTTTCATCTGTAGTCTTTTTTTACAGTGTAACTAACGACAGGAAGGAGAGTCATTTTTTTGACCAGAGGTGTGCTTTACAGATAAACATGTGGCACCTGGAGCACAGAAGAAGAATGTTAAGACAAAACATTTATAGAAATGTTCCTTCTGCTTCTAAAAAAGCTGTTGTGACATTTCTGTTACTCAAGACGTATCTTTTACATGTAAAGGAACAGGAAAGTGAAAGAAATAAATTAAATTAGTAAGAAAACCACATTTCATTACCTGCTCCTGCCTGGTTTCCCCCCCTCTATTGTTTAGTCACATTTTGAAGGAACAGTGTGACATTTTGGGGAATGCCTTCTTGCCATGAGTTTGATGAGAAGATGGTGTCTGTACAAGTGGAAACAGAGTGAAACAGCTAGCCTGGTTGTGTCCAAGGGTAACAAAGTCTAGTTCACTAATTGTAAACATGTTATATCTTGTTTGTTAAAGGGACAGTTCACCCCAAAATCAAAAATTCATATACTTCCTCTTACCCGTAGTGCCATTAATCAACCTAAATTGTTTTGGTGTAAGTTGCAGTGTGTTAAAGATAATGGCCATTGAGGTGTCTGCTTTCTCTCCAGTATAGTGGAGCTAGATAGCACTTGGCTTGTGGTGCTCAAAGTGCCAAAAAAATACATTCAAAATACTCAACAGCAATGTCTCTTTTGAAGTTATGACCCAGTTGGCAATTTCATGTAGGAACTATTTTCTCTCTGTCAGCTCTCTCACAGCTGGAGGGAAGCATGCAGCAACTGCTAGCTCACTTAGCACAACTGGGCTAGCCAGTGATACAGCTCAGCTGAGGAGGACGCCATTAATGTTTACATCTTGCCCTGTAACGAGAATGAGCCTCTCCTCCATGAGAAGATGCACACTCCTTCTTCTGTGCGGTGATACGGCCGCAAATGTTGTTCAGAAGAAAGAAAATAGTTTCTACATGAAACTGCTGAGAAGAAGGTCTATAGATTATCTGGAGTACCTGGGATTTCTGAAAAGAGACATTTTTGTGTGTGTGTGTGTGTGTTTGTGTGTCTCTGTTTGTGTTCGGCACCACAAACAGAGTGCCATCTAGTTCTATTGTAATTGAGAGAAGGCAGAGGTCCAACTCACATTCAAACAATGTAGACTGCTAAATAGCACTACAGGTAAGAGGAAGAATATCTATTCTTGGTGTGGTGCTGACCTGTCCCTTTAAATACATTTTTTAAAAATGTAAATAAAACAACAAGCATGGGACTATTTATTTGCTGGGTGCAGACATTTGCTTGAGTGTTAAGGTCATTATGAGAGATTCTAGGAGATCATTGCTCCCAGCCAAGATATAGACACCTAGCCCCCCATAACATGTACATTTTTTTAATGAGTGATCTTTTGATGTGCTGGTAGGTTGACTTTGTTGCCGATGGACAGAGCCAGCCACATTATTCCTTTAACATCATTATTCCGAAGAAATTCCTTTGTTATCACTCCTCTAACATGGTGACCTGTGCCTCAGAGCTTAATACACACACGGTAGTGCCCATAGATATCCAACCCTTCTAAAAGATCGTGGTTCCATCAGCAAATAAAATAGTTCATTTATTCATTCATTATGTTCTTATTGACCTGCCATTCCCTCATATTCCAACTCATCTCACCTATCATCCACCACTCCCCGTCTCTGTCTCTCTCATCCATCACCTTCAGCTCCGTCCGTAGCCCTGGTGAGGGGAAGCCGACCTTTCACAGGAGAAGGTACTAATAAATCACATTCATGATTTCATGTGATGATAAGATTGACTTGTTGCTAGGTGACATGCAATGGTAAATTCATGTAGGTGTAGCCTTTGTGGACCCCCCCTTCTTTTTAATGTATGCTTGCTGAACTGCTGCTGCATTGTGCTCCATCCCTGCAGGCGACTGCGCTGAAAAATGTTGCTCTCTCTTCACCCATTGGAATGTGCAAGAAATACTGTGGCAAATAGATGGTTGAGACACACTGGTGTTTTGTATTGCAGTGGTAATAACAAGCAGCCACACAGAAAGAGGGGAGTTTAGCTCTGGAGGCTCAGAGGACTGTATTGGCAAGAGATTGAGAACAGAGGAATTTTCTTTTTTTGGGGTGTAATAAGGTCCTGAATTGAATTTTTCAAGACTATAAAGGCTTCAGAGGAGTGTTCTAGGAGACAGCATACCACAGCAGTAAAAACAAGATGGAAGATGTGCTTGTGTCATGCAGGATTGTTGTTGTTGCAAGAAGAATGGCTGTGTTGCCTTTAAGACAAGGGGAGTCAGGTATGAAGAAGAACCATGTTGTGCTCACCATCAGTCGATCTGTTGCACCTCTGAATGACATTTTGTTGTTTGTTTCAGTTCTGTAAGCTGAGCCAAACTCTCACCCTGGACTTATAATGAAGTCCGGTGAATATGAAGATGGTCATGTGGCTATAATTGACATGCTCAGTTCGGGCTCTTGATAGCAGTCACAAGTTCAGGAGAGTGTAATGCCACTTTCAGGTTTCAGCCTTCTGGCATGACTTTGGCGAGGTCCTGGAGAAGTTGGAGGACATTATTGTACTTATGGCATTAGTAGTTTAACTGCACTCAATGCCAGTGTCCTCCATTGCTTCTAGAATTAGCCAGAGGGAGGGAGTAGGAGAGTAGCTGTAAGGTCAGACATACCATTAAGTAATTTTTTTTTTTTTTTTTACAAATATCAGGCCTCAAAACTCATTGAATAGCCTTAAATTTGAATTTGTGAGGTCTTAATTGCCACAAACATTTTATTTACGTTTAATTTTATTATTTTAAACCTTCCACTAAACTTCAAACTGTCTTTGTTCTTTATAGCAGCAACTTGCCTGTTGGCAAAATGTAGATCAACTTAACACGCTCTTAAAACCATATTCCAACATAAAGCCTTACCTGCAGTGCTTAAATAACAAAAAGATCCTTTGTCCAAAGATCAGTTTTAAGTTTGGTTAAAAATTATATTAAAAAGGTCGTCAAGGCTTTATATTAAAGTGTCTGACACCTGTGGACACCCTGTTATCAATGGTTTTCACCTGGTTCGTCTGTAATATGCGATTACCTAATAATGACCAATAATATCAGCCTGCCTTGATATCTGTCAGGCTCTAACTAAGACATGGCTCTTAAGGTCAAAGACCACTGCTTGAACCACCGAACCACCTCTCTGAAGTTTGAGAAAGTAGAGGCTACCACAGCAGTGCTTTCAACAGTGTTAATAGTACCTAGGCTGCTCTCATAGCCTATTTCTGGGAAACAGTTTGGGTTCAAGTTTATTTCCTGTTTGTTATTGATATTACCAAAACACTGCAGCAGGAAATGAACTTGAACCCATTTACAGTGTTGTTGCTTACTAAGGTGAAATCTACTGTACGAAGTTGGAGCAGCAGTTCGGTTATAGCCAGAAAAAATCACTCTTTTCAGACATTCCTGTAACCCCGTCCTTTTCACATCCTCCTCTATTGGCTTTGCTGTAACTTTGCCATGACTTGCTTCCCATCACTTCTCTTTATCTCCATCTTCTGTCTTCCCCTCACTAACCCCTCCACCTTACACTCACACCTCAGCCGGTGCCCTCCTGATGCTCCCCACAGCCACGGTGTGCAAGTAGTTAGTTCCCTCAGGTACAGTGTGTTTGCGTGTGTGTGTGTGTGTGGGTTTCTTTTCTTTTTTTTTTCTCCACGTGACCTTGTTTGAATAGGGTGTATTTACATGCTGCTTTATTTGCATTTGCCGTTTATGTGGGCGTATACACTTGTGTGCATGTGTTTTTGTTAGTTCCCTGTCCAGCCAGTCAGTCAGTAAGTCAGTCAGTAGCTTCCTACAGCAGAGAGCTGCAACAGCTGTTACTCATGTTTCAGCTTCGAGGACCTTTTGGCTCTGTCGGATAGTATGTAATAATACTGGAAGGAAGCAGACCTTAATATGACAGATATAGTCATCTACATTCACAGCCCTGAGGATAGGTGAGTGCTGCTCTACACTGGTCACTGATAATCACCAAGTCATGATTCTTTTGCTCCAGTTTGGGTTAGTGATGTCTGAACATGGTGGACTGATGATTTGCTGGATAATGGAGTGCCATACAAACCCAAGAGGTGGAGATAAGAGAGATTTACTGCTGGAGCTTTAACTATCACAGAGTCTGTCCTGAGGCGAATAGAGCTGCAGCCACGTAGCATAGCTCATCCTGAAATGTAGCTGTAGTTTTCCTCTCCATAATCATTGTATTGGATTTTTCAAGGCCTCTTATTTCCAGTCATAGATCGATGTAATTGGGTTTGTAAATCACAGCTGCAGAGCTCTCTATGCTGATGCTGATGTTGGAAGACATTTGCCGCTGCTTCAGCTGTAAATCTGGTCCGGAGCCCAGTGATAACTCAGCTGGCTAAACACTGTGCAGGACCAGCTGTGTGTGTATGTCCGTCAACAGGTGCATGTGTGCATGTCTATGTGTTAGTTTGTGTTTGTTGCGGCAGTAGTTGTGTGTAAACAGAAATCAGTGATAAATAGTCTAGAGAGACTGGTTTAGAGCATGTGTGCAGTACAGTCATTCCTCCTTCTTTGAGGTCACCTCTGCCTTGTGTTTGTCCATGCAGCTACAGCCTGGAGGGGCTCAGTGGAGTCCAGGAAGAGCTGAGGGGCCCCACCACTCAGGGGCCCCGAATCCTGGAGCCCTCACGGATGCCCCGGCATGACAGTGACGACAGGGGCTCTCTAGTTTCTCTGACAGAGGAGCAGGAGGAGCTGGGGGAGCATGGCAGACTACATGACCCGGTCAGCTAACACACACACACACACACACGCACTCACACACACATCATCATCATCATGTTCGTCCTTTAGATGTCATATCTTCATACTGTCACACAGTCGGCCCAGAGGGAACCTCAAAAACATCCTCAGCTTAATTCACATGAGAGGAAAAATGGATTTGTAAAGCTTGTACGTAAACAAGACTTAGAAGCAGTCTGGGGAACTTTGTCAGTTTGGGGATTAGTACGAATTAATAAACATCACTTTCCTCAGGCGGATTCTCTCAGCTCTCATTGAATTTAAAACAAATTGTGAACACAACATCACAAATCATCTGTGTGGTTTCCCTTTTTAGTTTGTCGTTCCTGTTTCCAGTTTAGTGACTGGTCATTTTTTTTTCTTTTTTTTTTTCGTTCCATGTCATCTCTGCCTCTTTTAGTGTCCTCTTTTTTTTGTTACATCGTCATGCACGGTGTGTTTGACACAAGCCTTTGTCTCTTGCCCCAGAAATCAAGGAGGTATCGGCCTCTGCGAAACAGCTGTCCTCCCATGACCCTGCCCCTCACCAAGTCTGTATCTATGCTCGCCATCAGCCAGAGAGACATTGATGGTGAGTGACAAGTTGTGTGGCTGCTTTTCTGTTTTCCCCCCAGTGATCACATTACAGTTATAGATCGTGGCTGTTATTTTTAACACTGAGCATATGTGACCTCTTTATCAATGAATTCCTTTTCTATTATCTTGCTTTCAAATAATACTATATCAAAATTACAAGTGTACTACAGGAGTCAATTAACTGGTAATCTTTATAAGTCTGGATTTTAAAATGTACTTCGCATGCTCCTTTTTCTAATCTGACAAGGCCAAAGTGTGCAGAAGGAGCACAGTCACTTTAGAGTGTAATAAGAAATGTAATATTATATGAACAGTCACACAAAATGTAGATTTATCATGTCTTCCCTGAATGAGTCCCTTTAATAATGAGGAGAAAGCTACATGTGTAGGTGGAAAGGTATTATCTATGTAGGTGAGGTGAGGAAGTTACAGAGTATGCTTAATAAATGCAGCAGAAAGGTAGTTAAATACAGAGGTATCTGTTGACTTAATTATTTAAAGGTCTGACACACCTATGGTCCACACACACAGCTGTTTTCACTCATTTGCCTCGTGTGAGGACTGTGTGGGTGTGTGCAGGCTGTGCTGAATTAATTTTGCGCTACCTGTTAGGGTGGGGGACGTTATACCTTTATCATCCGCATTGGTTCATTAAAGGCTGAATGAGTAGGATTTGTCAGTTGCAGTTTGTAAACACAACATTTGGCTCCGGCTCTATAACTCCTCCGGGATGTGTGTGTTTGATCTTGCACCTGGGGCACTTTCAGTCTAAAAACAGTGCGCACCATTTTGCTATGGTTTTGTGGTTGCACTACATGTTTTACTAGAAATGGTGTGAAACGGTGTACAGCGAGCTTTGAGGTATTCTTTCTCTTGTGTGGTGGGTGTGTCAGAGATGTTACCCAGTACTTATTCTACATACATGTTTGTCACAGAAATGCCCGAACACAGCGAACTAAGAAAATTCAAGCACAGTGCAGGGTGTTTTAGTAAGTAATGACTGAGAAGGATTACTTTTGTATGAGTCTATGCATTGTTTTTAGGAAGTTCCTTCTCATTTTGCCTTTAAGTTTGGTAATGATATTCCAGTGCAGCTCTACCCAACCTGAGCAAAAATAGGGTTAGCTGGAATAAGTGAAAACACCTGCGTGAGTGTGCAGGGCCTTTGAAATATTTCTTCACCAGTAAAAATGTCCGTTAAGTTTCTAATATCATGACATTTCTACCTCCTATACCCCCTCCTCACTGTTATTATAAAACTCTTGATTTCAACAAGTGATCACTTCCTGCTGTGGTTCTTTCTTGCCCGCCTCACCCAGCAGTGGGACGCCTGAGACGTAAGAGGCGAATTTCCTTCTCTTTCAACCTTTCCCCCATCCTCAACAAATCTAAGTCTCAGTTCCTTTATGGAGACTCCTCATCTAGCGATGATGAGGATAACTTGAGTAAGTAATGTCTTGTAAATGTAGCTGCAGTAGAACAGTAGCTGTGATGTCAGAGTCAGAGCAGTAGTTGTTCCTGTTAGAGCTCCCCGTCAGAGGACTGTAGTCCAGAGTCAAAGCTGCCGCTTCTGTTCACTGTGTGAATATGAAAGTAATGATGGTTCATCCTGCTGAAAAGGGTCCAGGTCACATCGTGATGAGCAGTGCAGCCAAACAAAATTTTGTTTTGATCAAGGAACACATTAACAATCTTTGACACATTCAAATGTTAATGAGCTAGTCGTTGGCTAAGTACCTAGATTTGTGCCCCCGTGTGCCCAGTTGTGACCTGCAGTACAAAGAGATGTTTAAGTCCCCTCTATAGGTGTCAAAAAGCTTTCTGAAATCATCCAAAGAAAGGTAGTCAAGGTTGTCTGAAGGAAAATTGGTCACACTAAACGACTACATCAAAATATTTCATCACAAAATACACATATAATGTAGTTAACAGAATGTTCTCAGAAGATATGCATAAACATTCAGCCTTAACTTTTGTGCAACCTCTCACTTTCTGCAGTTTTTCAGTGGGTGAGTGCTCTGTAGCATTTACGCTTTTACAGAAACAGAAAGACTTAAACCTGAACACAACTCGATGCTGAAGGGCAACGAAGCCCATAAGTTCACCTGCAACAAACTTTTCTTAAGGAAACCACTAATTACTGCTGATATTAAGCTGCTTCCAGTATAAATGTGCAGTTAGAATAATAATAAGGATTCCAGTTGATGACGTTAAATAAGACCTTGACTTCTCCTGTCCCTTACCCAGCCCAGTATTTAGCTGACCTTTAATTAGATGAGTATTTATTTTGTCTCTTTGGAAAAAAATGAAACCCAATCACCAGAGAAAGAGGGGAAAGAATAATCATAAACGCTGCAGGTGAACTGCCCCACAGATAAATGTGAGCCTGTCACCTTTAGTCAGAGACACTGAGCCTTCCCTTTTCTTATCTGTGAGATATTTCCATTAGTGTCCTCTGTCTCCTTGACGGCGTTGCTAGCAACACAGGCAGGCCAAAACTTTGCCCTCATTATCCTGTTTTGGGTTTGACTTTCTGATGCAGAGCAGGCAAGCGATGATTTGCATATTTGCGTGTACGTCAGAATATTGGGGTGGAGTGATTTTTCTGAAAGGAGAGAATTGTTCCCTAGAAAAGATGCCTGCCTCCTTAAAGACCAAGTAAGTAGAGGCTTTGTGGTGATTGTTTGGTAAAGACTGCAGTGTATACTCTGATTGTATGTTTTAATTGTTATTATTTTTAATTTATATTATGCACAATCAGATAAAAAGTATAACAAGGTCAGAGATTAATTGAAAAAGTCTGCGGAGCCTGGAAATCCAAGCTTGATTAATAGAGGAGGCTGGGTGGAGTTTGGGCACAACAAGCTACCTGCAACCATCATGGCTTTTTGTGATGAGAGACACAGATAAAATAACTGTGAACTGATACTGAGACCATAATTTTTTTTTTGCAGGAATAAAAATTACTTTATATTTTAAGAGTTCACAAGGTTGAATGTAGCCAGGGATTTTTTGGGAGCCAGTATTTAGCAGCCATTAATGGCACTGGATCAAAAGGCAGCAGTTCAGCTTCAGCTTTTGGCCTCAGTGCTGGCCGCTCTCATCAGTGCCAGAGTCATTTTGTTTTTTGGCTTCTACACAGCTTCCATGAGAGTAGCTAAATGTTAAATACCTTGCTCAAGGACAGTAAAGGTAGCTGTTTGAGGACAGGAGGGCATGGATTATTCAATTCTCTGCCCAATTCCTGCAGCCAGGACTGGAACTAACAACCCTCTGTTCACAAGAATGATTCTCTACGCTGTGTCTAGACGGGAGCCATGGTGTGTGCAGCATGTTAGCAGAGCAGCAGCCTCAGTGCTCTGTGTGCATCCACGCAGGATGCATTCAGGCACAGTATTGAGTTGGAGGTCATGCGCGTTTGTCAACACTCAGAGCCCAGTTCACTACCACTGTAGTTATATGATTAAAAACAGAGGAAAATAGACATAAAGCATAAAAGTACGCTCTGGCTTGTGGCTTGGTTGGGGAAAATAGTATCTGTTTCATCAGATACACGTCAGATGCCGCTGAAACCCCTCCTGTATAGACACGCCGTTTGGTCAGTGAGTTCATCCTCTCACTGTATATTCAGAGAAAGCACGATGACCTGGTTGTTAGTATGGTCAACCCCTAAATAGATTTTCACAGCCTTAAATAGAGAGAGGAAGGAGAATTTCCACCTGAGACAAAAACAGTGACTAAAAATAAACTCCTGTCCTGTTTTTACCAACTCCTGAATCTTTGTCCTACCGCTGACTTCCTCTCTCTTCTTTCCAGGTATGAGGTCGTTTTCCAGTGCCTCTGGGTCACTAGCATACAGGTCAGTCCAACTGTGCACATACACACACACATTACGAGAAAACAGTTCTGTAGATTTTTACAGCAGCTGGGACCTTTATAGTCCTATAAAGAAACTGTATGGAGAGGTAGTTGGAGGCAGCAATGGTTCTCTATGGAACATTTATGGTGCTGTAAAGAACCAGTTTTGGAATGTGTTAACAGGTGAGCTTTGTGAATGCAGCTGTTTGAGGATAAAATTAAATGTGTGTATGTTTATGTGTGTGTACCAGTATATCAGAGGAGGAGCCCGGCCCTCTGCGGAGCGACACTGAAGGAAAGAGTGTGACGAAAGTCAGCCGGACCTTCAGCTACCTCAAGAACAAGATGTACAAAAAGACCAGGGTGAGCAAACAACTGAGTTACTATTATTCTTAAAGGGACAGTTCACCCCAAAATCAAATGATATGTTTTTTCCTCTAACTTGTAGCGCTATTAATCAATCTAGATTGTTTTGGTGTGAGCTGCCAAGTGTTGGAGATATTGGCCATAATGGTGTCTGCCTTCTGTATGGTATAATTGAACTAGATGGCATTCTGCTTGTGGTGCTGAGAGCACCAAAAAATACATATGAAGAACTAAGCAGCAATGTCTATTCCTAGAAATCATGACCCAGTAACTCAAGACCTCATTGTGCGAAGTTTTACATAGGAACTACTTTCTTCCTACTGAATTACAACCCACAACCGTAGCAGTGCTCAGACAGAAGCGTGCATCTGCTGCTAGCTCACCTATTACCACTTAGCTCAGTTGAAGAGGATGCCATTTTATGTTTTCATCTCGCATTGTCACAAGCACAATCCTCTTGTTCATTAGTAGAGGGACCAGTCTGCTCCAGTCTGACTTTCGGTGGTAAGTTTTGGTGCTCTGAGCGCCATAAGTAGACTGCTAATGTCGAGAGAAGGCAAACATCTCTGCAGCCGATTTCTCGAACATTCTGCAACTCACATCAAAATGGATTGCTATATAGCACTACACGTAAGTGGAAAGACATCTGTTTTTGAATTTGGGGTGAACTGTCTCTTTAAAGGTATATTTTCTATACTTTACTATATAATATTTTCTAAAATGTTTCTCGTGTGCACAGTGGGTCTCAGCCTCCCTTCATGGGCTTCTCCTCCTTAAACATTTATTCCTCTAAGTAAGGATGACTGAACACCAGGCTGCTTTTCAGCCTCACACTGTTCCATGTACATAATGCAGGTGTGCACACATTCACACTGAGAGCTGCCCCGCGCATCTTCCTCTGTTGGCCTCTGAACAGCTCCAGTCGAACAGTTGGGGTTTCGTGTCTTGCTTCGGGGCAAGTCAGTGTTTCTTGTAACTTTCCCCCCTTCACAGTGCGTTTTGTTTTTAGCCTGCAACATTTTCTGGTCACAGACCTGAATCTCAGGTGTAAGATTTGGTCAAGTCATATCCTTTTCTTACACAGAGCCATGTCAGATTATTTACCTGGCTAAAGGTGTTTTTCCAGTGAAGATGTAGTTGTCGTTTTTTTATTACATTTTGAGCAATAATAACCCTGATTATATCTATAAGGTTTTGTCATGGGTACCTCTCTACCAGATTCAGAAGTCATAGCACTGCAGTTTTGAAAACACAAAACTCAGCCTTGCACTATGACAATCATTGGAGTGACATGACATCCATTAATCTGCTTTGCACATAAAATTATCAATATTTAGATTATAAAATACACTGATAAATACTCTTGATTGGGACTAAAGAGGCTATATATAGTCAGTTGAACTTGTGTTTACTGTCAGTAATCGTGCAGCCCTTGCAAAGAGACACAGAGGGGTGAACAGGAAGTAAAACAGGAAGACAGAGCTGGCTGTGGTGTTATAATCTCATCTCTAACCTCAGTCATCGTTTTGCTTTTAAAGTGACAGGATTCTCACCAGAATCTGTGTTTAAGTTCTCCCCGTCAAGAGTAAAAGTTATTGATCGTGGTTCTGAAGTAAAGTAGCAAAGCTTTGCTGTTTAAATTAGTACCTGGTTAATGGACTGCATTAATGATATAGCATGTATATATGCAGTGACAACCAAAATGACAACCTCAGCAACCACAAACCTGTCACACACCATAACAAAACTTTTTTTGTTTTTTTAACTGGATGAGGTTTTTCAAATCACACACTAAAAAAAAGGCCTCTTGCATTTTGTCTTCCTATCATCATAATTAACCTTTAAAATATATATATATTTAAAAAAACATACGCCTTAATTATTATATCTGTGACTACTGTCAGTTGATCTATTTTTGGATGTGCTGTATGCATACAATTTCTGTACATATCCAGTAAGTATGAATCTTGTGAAAGGGGATCTAGTTAGTGCAGTTTTGACATAGCGTCTGTACCAGACCGGAGGGTCATTGCAGAAATCACACCTCCTGTAGCGAGCTGCTCACTTCCTCATTCAGCTTTCCTGATGGAGTCTCAGTGCCGTTAGTAGCTTCAGCCGCAGCCAGGGATGTTATACAGGAGATTCACAGGGAGCCATGGCTTCTCATTCAAATGGAAAGGTTGGCTTGAGGTAGGCTGAGAGAGTGCTCTGGTTTCCTATTCAAATTGTAGTGAAAGGGACTGTCACAATATCATGTTAAAAGTGCCCGGTGTTCCCGTCTGGGCTGATGTCTTTTTCCAGTGAAGTCATTGCCTGGTACAGTATGTTTCACTCGGACGTCTTTTTGTTTAAAGCTGTGGTTTGGATGTCACAAGTGATTACTTCTCCTGTTGTGAACGGTCGTAGCCAAAAGGATTGTACTTAAAATCATCTTTGCTTCCTGTGTTTTTCTGATAAACTGAATTGTTTTTGTATTTGTTTAATTATTATCAAGCATCATATGTAATAAAGATTCTTAGAAAGGCTACTGTTGGTGTGCACAAAGCTTTATTTAAGCTTCTACTTCACAGAAGTTAGTCGATGTGTTTCCTCGTTGGTGAGACTGCTTGTTGCAGGAAGTGAAAATGAATACCAAGTGTAGTAATGGCTATGAAACATGTAGGCTTTCTATGTTCCAGTCAGCCTTATGGTATCTTGAAGCAACTGAACAAAATGAGCTCTAGTATGTCAGAGCTTTGTGGTCCCCTCAAACCAAGAGGCCCAGGGCCGGCCATTAAAATGAGCTGGAAACTCCATTTTCCCATTTCCTCTGGGTTTGGGTGGAGGCTCTGTGATGTAAATCCAAGAGAATAAGAGCTCTGTTCTTCTCTGCATCACTTTATGGGATTGTGATTCAGCTCAGTGTTCAGAGATGACCAGCAGCTGAGGATGACCTCGTCCATTAATGCGGAGGCAACAGAAAGACAGCCCTGTTACGGAAAAGGTCAAAGATTCGATTCCCAGACAGCGTGTCTCCGTCAGTAGTCGTGCATCCAGCAGAAGTGTGTTTCAGCACACTAAAAGTCCTCCCTGCTCATTCATCATGAGATAGTTTGAGTCAGAGCTTTACAGTAGCTGAGAAAACAACACAATATGGAATATTATTATAATTATATTATTACCATAACTATAATTGGTAACTGTTTATCGCAGTTTTTATGTACTGCTTAGCATCATTTCCAGCATTTTAAACCCCCTACCAGTAATCCTGTAAAAATAGATCAAATTATCAGTTTTAGAGAGAAAATCACATCGTTTTTAAATGAGGCCAAACAGCAAAGACTCCCTAAAACAAAGATGCACTACATTAAAAACAGTCTCTTAATGAGACAGTTTGTTGTCAGCATAAATAATGCATCACTTAATATGCAAAGCCCCCTGCTGTGTAGTACATCAGAGTAATAATGTTGCTCTGCTGGATTCAGATTGGAATTTAAAATGAGCCACCGGCCAAATGCTGAGACAGTTTGTCAATGTTATTTGTCACTCTACAGGTAACACAGCGCAGTCCTTTTTTCTAATTGGCTGAGATAAAAGTTAAAGTAATTACCTTCCTCTCCCAATTAGGGTTGGGCTGGTTTGAAAATGTTCAAACCAGTTTGACATTAAGCCAAACACTGGATTAGACCTGAATACTGAATTTTACCAGATGTCACACTTGATTCAGCAGCTGCTCCCGACTGGAACAGAAAGACAACGTGTCCCATCAGCAAATGAGTGTCAGACTATCACATCGCATCGCATAACATCAGAGCTCTCTGTCTACAATCTCTTAAATATACACCTGTGCTATGTCATGTTAAGAAACCACTGTGAGACCACCAGCTGTGCGCTTGAGATCAGAATGGAGATGTAACACCTTAAAAGATGGGTGAATAGGCTACTTGATATCTTCCTACATTTGTAATGTTACTTGGAATGCTACAGGGAATGACATACCATATAGTCACCAGCAGCAAGTAGCCTAGCTTATTATTAGTGATGGTCATTTAGCTTTCCAGAAACTTTCAGCTCCCTGGTGATCCCTCCAGCCAGCTGCTCCCCTGTTCTGTTTTTTGTAGTGAAATAAGCAGATATCGTGTTTAATTCCTCACTTCAAATTTATGAGTCTGCCGTTTCTCGTCCATTGCAGTGAAAGTGAGCGACAGTGTTTGACAAAAGTCGCTTGCAGCCAGTCATGACACATCTTTTGTCAGCTTCAAATCCAAAATGCTGCCATACAGGGAAATACAAAACACACACACACACACCCTTACTATTATAACTATTATGTTAGTCACTTATTACCAATGCAATGCAAGTTGGATTTAACACCATGACACAGCTGGCACAGGTTGCTGTTGTAGGCTATTTTTTAATTTGCCAGAATATGTCATAATGACAATTGCTGGTTCAGCCAGTGTGCATTAAATCAACCTGGGATAACCTCGTACACTGAACCAGACCAGCTAAACTGGAAATCGACCCAACTCTACTCTTGATATGGTCGGTTTCGTGCTCTAACTCTGATAATTCCACCTGTGCAGGAAAAGGAGCGCGAGAAGAAAGAGAAAGACAAGGAGGGCAAAGAGAAGGACAAGAAAGCGATTAATGGTCATCTGTTCACACCAGTCAGCTCAGGCCAGGCTGCCCAGTGCTTCCAGTGCAATAAGGCTTTCAACAGCAAGGAGGCTTTCCACTGCACACGTAAGTACCTTTCTCTGTGTGTGTCTTTTTTGTGTTGTTCTTTTGTTCCAGTTTGTGTTCTGTTGTTGTTTGTGACTGATCAAGGCTCGTGCTGCTTTAAGTCTAATTAAAGCCCATTAAGTGTTGTGATCCATCATTAAAATAATTTCTCTTATAGTAAATTCATTTTTAATTTGAAAACATGCTAAGCTTCCTGCACTACTAGGGACACACAGCGTTGAATATACTGTAAGGAGTTAAAAGAAGCTGTAGTTGTGAAGAAAAGCTCTTTGTGCACATGCATCATCAGGCATGAATCATGCTATTCAGGAGGCCATGTTAACTTACTGTGAAGGCTCAGTCAGTACCATGTCATATACAGACAGATCCACACATGTCATGAAAGAGTTTGATTTGCGGGGTTAAAAAACATATTTTCTTTGTTTGTTAGCTGATCATAACAAAAATAAAGATTCACTTACTCTGTTGCTGATATAAATAAGGTTTTAAAACAATCAGAAAACATTCATAATTAATATTTGTTGTATTTTTGTGTTGTGTTGTCAAAAGAGAACGTCAGCAGAGCAGAATTACTCAGACTTGGCTGAGCCGGCTCCATGATTTGTTTGAAGTAGTGAAACTCTCTGAAGGGCTACTTCTAATGTAACCCAGTCAGGCTTTGAGTGCAGACAACAAAACAGTTTTTGCATTGTTTTCCACTGAAACAGCAGCTGCAGCAGCCCTAAAGAGGATGTAGTTTATTGCACAAGCCGTTTGGCGCAACCCTAAAAAAAAAGCCTTAAAAGGAGAAACAAGCACTGCGATGGATCACAGCGGTCCTCGCAATGGTCACAATCTGCCTCAGAAAACAGCTCTTGTTGTATTCACTCGGTCTGATTCGGATTGTTGGAGCCCCAGACGGTTCTGAGAATGTTTTTCGGGAGGTTTGTACTCGCAGATGTCTGGCTGGTGTCCATTCAGCAGACAAATACAGTGATTCTTTGTCTGAGATTAGCTGGAATTAGTTAGACGTCCACAAAAAGCAGTAAAATACCCAATAAAACCATTTAAGAGGAGAAAAACACTGCAGGAATTTAAGCTGGTTTTACTGTGCGGGTCATAATTACATATATGTTACATAATCTACTAGGTGGATACTTTTATCCAAATCTTTTTTACTTTAACAGGAGCCTGTATACATTTTTCAGGTGAAGTGAAAATAAAACTTCTAACCCTGAAAGTGCTGCTGCCTTTCTATTCTTGTTGGGTTACACAGGATTATTTTCTAACCCTGACTCAGAGCATAAGTGTGTTGATGTAATCCTGAGAGCGGAAATGTTGTATGCAAGTTAGCATGGATGACAGGGTCTGTTAGTGGGTTTGTGGGGTTTCACTTGTGCAATATGTCTGTGTCAAACGCCTCTGTCTATTGGAAAAATGCTTCTGTGAAAGTTAGTGGAGCCTTGTTGTGAAGTTTGATTTTGACACGAGCAGAGATGGCTGTTCCTCTCTGGCTTCTTGATCGACCTCTGCTTCAAAGTCAACATGTAGAAAATGATTTGACAGGATGAAATTCAAACAAAGTATGGTACAGGGGAATTAAAGTCTGTCAGCAGGATCAGATTACAGAGCCCTTATTTTAGCAATCTTGAATGATGACCCTTGTTCTGAAATGGCGATTTGGGAATGTTTATATAATTGAAATTTTCCCATGCAATTCAGTGTTTATGTGCGTGTCATTTCTCAGCCTATCTCTCTTTTTTTTTCCTCCCCTCCGTCCACGAGCAGTATTACCCCTCGATTGCATCACATGCTCCTCTGCTCCAGTCTGGCTTTCATTAGTGGGCTGGTGGAGTTTCCTGGCCGGCTCTAAAAACCAGTCAGAATTTCTAGCCCCCACGTTTCCACATGCCCTCAACACCCCCACCACCACCACCTCCACCTCGGCGCTCATAGTATTCACTGAGCGTTCTGTTGCTTTTCTTTCCAGACTGTAATGCTTCCGTCCACAAGAGCTGCAGGGACAGCCTGCCTGTTTGTGCCAAGGTGAAGATGAAGGTAAAAGTTCCCTCAGAGTAACTCCACCACGGATTCTGTAGTATTCTGCTGTCCTGCAGCCAATATTGATTTGAACTCCTCATTTATGCTTTTATTCTCTCTTACTCTGGCTAGATGCCCAAACAGCAGTATGCAGTACCAGATTCAAGTCAACAGCCTACAGTCACAATGAGGAACAAATGTGAGTGTCAAACCAAAATTCAGATTTCTTGAAAATCTTCATTTACAGTTTTCATCTGCAGAATTGATGCCAAAGCACATTGACGCTGTTTTAACTATTAGAATGATCTTTGTTTTAGCAGTCAGTTGGACTGAAAGTAGCTTCACTAAACTAAGTTTCTGTGCCTTATTTCCCTTGTTTCTACTTCAGGTAGTTTTAGGGCCGCTTTAACATCAAGGGAGTCAGTCAAAATTAGGGTTCCTTATCACAAGAGGAAAGGTAAACGTAATGGTGCTACTAGCTCTGAAGCAGGAAAAATATTTGGGCAGAATTCCTCAAGAATCTTTGCCTCTATTGAGCAATAACACCAGTACCACCAGATTTAAGACTTATTAAAAACGCTTTTAGATCAGTTAAACAATTACTAGAACCTCCAAGGGCTGAACAAATTCTCCAGCTCCTTAGACTTGCCAAAATTTTGAAAACCCACCGGATGCTTTGAAAAGTGTTTCACTGTGGAGCAGGTTGGTTTGTTTTTATTAAATAAGAATCATTCAATGAAAATCATTTGGGGAGCAGAAGAAACACATCTAAATCAGCATGAATCAATATGCATACAGAAGTTAAAAATGTAAAAAAAAAAAAAATGTCTATATTGTTGAAATTAGAGGGATACGGGATAAAAAAAAAATAGCAAGAGACTGCAGCACATTTGAGAAGCAAAAAAACAAAAACAGCCAGTATGAAGTAGTCTTTGAAGGACCGTTTGAGGATCTCCTGTAGCTTTTGCAAGGTTCACAGGCTACCGTTAACAGTCCCGTATGTACGTATATAACTTTTATTTAATCAGGTAATCTCTCAGAGTACAGCAAAGAGAAAGAAAACAATCATGCCCAGACAAACAAAAGAACATAACACATAAAGAACACAGACACATATAACAAAAGCACATACAGCATCAGAGACATCAGAAGATACAGGGTTCCCACAGTCATGGAAAACCTGGAAAAGTCAAGTCATTTCTAAATCTCATTATCCAGGCCTGGAAATGACATAGTCTTAATAATGTCGTGGTTTGGTTGTGTTTAATGGAATTAATCGCCACAGTAATGTTTCATGTAATGTAACATGACGGCAGATTCCATTACCGTAGCTATTGATGTAACGCAGCTCCAATATGTGTCGACATGCAACGTTTTTCTTACTAAATACAGTAATTATTATACAATAATTAATATTTGGAGTACAGTATATTATAGTTTTATCCATGTACTTACAGGTTGTGTATGGTCATGGAAGTTTTATTATGGGTTCCTAAAAAATCATGAAAAAGTTTAGAAATTATTCCATGGAAACGTGTGGGAACCCTGTAGATAAATTCTAAGTTAAAAGTTTAACGGAGGCCAGCAGGATGAGACATTCAAGTTTTAAAGTCCTCCATAATTCATTTCATTTCTAAGGTGCAAAGTAGAGAAAGTTCAGTATTTACCTGAGGGATAACTAGAGTTAAACAGACCTGAGATCTGTTCTGGTGAGCAGTGGCTTTAAACTTGAGAAGAGAAGTGATATACTGAGGCAGCTTTTGCAGGAGAGACCTTTATAAATAAAAATGATAGAATGCAGTGATGATCCGGCTACTTTTTTTTATACAGTATGCAGTGTATGATATTCATCTCCTGTAATGTATCTGTCTCTGGTCCAGCTGGTGGGACAAGAGAGCGCCCCTGGTCTGCCATCTTGTCCCCTGAAGACCATTCTTCCCTGATGATCCCACCACGGAGACACACCAGCATCATGACTTTCCATGGCAACAATCTCTCCAAGAGTCTCTCCATAAGCAACATCGCTGGGTAAGCTGGTGTGTGTGTGTGTGAATGTATGTGTGAGTGTATGTGTGTGATGATGATAATCACATTGCTATTGAAATGAAATGAAACATCTCTGTTGCCATTTAACCTTTTGTATTATTTGTTGACACTTTCTTTGACCACTGCATCAACAGTGCATCATGTGTGTGTTTCACAGTGTAATGGGTATTTGTGGTTGTAACTGGTTGTATATTAATCATTTTATTATAATTATTATCTCTCCATTCAGTCCGGTGTTTGATGAGATGCCCATTAAAGGCCTGCGGTATCTCTCCCAGTCTACTGACTCCCTCAACAGAACCAACCAGGTCACAGAGTCCACGGAATCGCTCACTGATGAAGGTCAGTACACACATACACGCGCCACTGATCTGACTAACCAAGACAGCTGCCGGTCAGCTGGGATCTAAGACTCTGAGCCTCTGATTGAAAAACAATGTGAAAGAATGGAATAATCTGAACACAAAATTGCATTGTTGGTATGGGGGAACAATGCAGGGAAAATAAGATGTAGTCCATGTACAGTGTAGGAATGGGACACAGCACACTTTTGCACATCTTGATTTATTTGATACTTGTTTTATGAAGTAATTTCACTTACAAGATTCTGTCGAAAACAATGTAAACAACAACCAGATATTGTGAAATGAAACTGATCCTCCACCCTGAAAGTGACAGTTGTTTAAAAATGAAATCATCAGTGATTAAAAAATCACAACAGGAGCTTCAAATTGTAAGTGTTCACTGTGTTGTTGGTGCAGGGACGGAAATGATGGACGGTCAGCTTATGGCGGAGTTTGAGGCGGAGGCCAAGGAGCTGGAAGCGGACTCGTGGAGTTTATGTGTGGAGCAGCAGTACCTGCAGCAGCTGGACAAAGAGCTGGTGAAGAGACAGGACGTCATCTATGGTACATCTGATTATCTGAAATAAACTTTTGTATGAGATCTTAAGAAGTTCATAGAAAATGTAGGAAAAGGTTAAGTAAGTTAAAAAAGTACAACTGCTCAATGCTTCTCCAGTTTAGTCTCATCTACAGTAGGTCTCTTCTACTACTTTTAATTTAAAAGAAAAAAGGAAATTATCAGAAACTAGTCAGTGTAGAAACTACAATTAAACTATAATTAATGGCTATTAATTGCTTAAATCACTGGACTCACTGAATTCCCTTTACACAAAACTATTGCTCAGCAAAGATGGGAGATACTGTTAAATTGTTTATTCAAACCTGTATGAATATTACTTGTATTAAAGGATTACAGCAAATGGTAAACCAACACCTCTTTATCCTGTTAAAACAATATTCGCGTCTTGGATTATTTTTGATGATAATCCCTTTGAGTCTGTTGATCAGTGGACCCTTACGGACTAAAGGAATATGAATAACTTACTGGGTAATCAAGGAATGGACACATATTCTGACTTTGCGACAGCTTCAGAGGAAGGGAGTCACCTTTTTTTTCCATCATGCTGGTAAATCTGAAAGAATTACTGTGTCTTTTGTTGGTAAATGGTAAATGGGCCTGCATTTGTATAGCGCCTTTCTCGTCATCCGACCACTCAAAGCACTTTTTACAATTCACACACACATTCATACACTGGTGGCCGAGGCTACCGTATAAGGTGCCACCTGCTACTCAGTTTTAAACACACTCACACACCAATGGAAGCATCATCAGGAGCAATTTGGGGTTCAGTATCTTGCTCAAGGTTACTGAGACATGCAGGCTGGAGGAGCTGGGGATCAAACTGCTGATTGGTGGGCGACCCACTCTACCTCTGAGCCACAGCTGCCAGAGCTCATGGTTTCAGTAAAATTGACTGAACAGTTAAATTGTGGAGAATCTAACCACGCTAAAGATGCGTAGCATTTCCATATCAACGAAAGTTAAAACACTTATATTTGTATGTGTGATCTTAACAGCTATCTAATGTTAGCTTGTGTGTGTATCCAACAATCCACTTTTATACACTAAACAACTTCTCGAAAAGAACCTGCTTGACAACCAGAACAGGTGTCTAATTGAGACAGGCCTTTATTTGTCAACATATGTAGCCACAAATAAAAGGGACTGGCCGTTTAATTGGGACTAGGCCTTTAATTGAAGCTTTATGATATATATGGTTTCAGGTTACTTAAAGTAGAGACAAAACTTGTGAACTTAGTTAATTTATTTTTTTTTTGGCCAGAGGACGACAGTGTAAAAGAAAAGCTGGCATCAGCATATCTTAATAACTTTCACTTTTCACTTTACTTTTACTTTTACTTTCAATTGCATCTACAAGTCTCGATGGTCTATTGACACTACAGATTTGTGTGATAATGTAAATACTCATTAAGATACATCCCATTTGAGATGCCTTAAGCTTTTAATTAAAATCTACTTGTGGAAAAAATTAGATTAATTCTGAAAATCACATTTCTATATGTATATAAGATATGCAGTGACATACAAAGTCACGCCATGACTTCTGTGAAACTCTTTGTAGACCTTCGAGGTAGAGTTATGTAGCTGCATGGATCCATGGAAGGTTATAAGCTGCTGCTCATGTAATTCTTTGACTAAGCATCACTTCTCTGTGCGTCCTTCAGAGCTGATGCAGACGGAGATGCATCACATCCGGACGTTGCGCATCATGTCAGAAGTTTACAGCAAAGGCCTGCAGAAGGAGGTGCAGCTGGAGCAGCAGACACTGGAGAAGCTGTTCCCAGCTCTAGACGAACTCCTGGAGCTCCACACCCAGCACCTCCTCCGCCTCCTGGAGAGAAAGAGGGAGAGCCCACTGGAGGGGAGCAGCTCAGAAGGAGGCTTCATCATCAACAGGATAGGAGACATCTTGCTCAGCCAGGTTAGAGGAGGGAGGGGCTGGTGTAAGAGAATTAAAAACCAAGTATGCCGGTTTAAAGCATTTATAGATGGAAAGTCATGTATGGTTTATCAGCATACTTTCAAGTTCATTAAAAAACAAGTTGAAAACATCTTTAACTAGCTTCATATATTTCCTGAAATGGATTCCTGAGATGGCACATGTGGCTCTGCATAAAAAGAAACATGAGCTAGTTTGGTACTATGCGTGTAATTTAGTTAATCGTTGTGACAGTAACAATAATTTTATTCTACAACATGAAAATTGAGATCTTTCAACCTGCAGTTATAGCATTAATGCCAGTTAGACGGAATGGAGCTCTGTCTGTCATGACAGTTAGTATTATACACACAGCCTTCCCTTTAACGTCCGTCCACAGCAAGAACGCTGACTATAACGATGACTATAACGATAAGTATAACGATAACGATGTGAGCACCCACACTGATGAAAGATAATGCTCTGTAAACAGTGGCACCAAGCAAGCGCTCTACACTCCAGCTGTGTCAGCAGCTGTAAATCCAGATGGATTTTGATTGGCTGTCAGTGTTTCTGTCGTTCATCAAATCACTCTGAAAGTGATGCCTATGATGTGGTTCGCCACCGTCGTTGTCATTTTTATGACAATATATTTATAGTTATTGTTATAGTTATAGTTCTTGGTGTGGACAGCCTGTTAAAGTGGTGACTCTCTGTACAGCCGTCTGAAGGCAGCAGGTATCTGTTCCATCCGCAGTCTCTAACTGGAGTGATGATGTCACTGTCAAGCCACAATTACGCACCACATTTTCGCTGGTTAAATGTTGTACAACCAGTACCAGACTGTTGTAGAGTAACCACAGATCCACTCGTGCTTTTGGGCTCATGAAACATGTTGTTTTGAAACACACATTGAAAAAAATATTACACAGCTCAACAAAAAATTATGAATCACTGAAAAGGTATTGCTCCATGTATAACTCCTCACAGGATCGTCCATTAGTGCCAGTCTTTCACCCAGTGTCTCCATCCTAAACACTGGGTAACCAGGGTAACAGCTGCGTACTCCATCTCCTTTTAAATGAGGCAGAACATAATGTGACCTGTAGCTCCACTTTTTTAATTATAATAGCCCACAGGTAGGCTGTTCTGAGCAGCATGATGTGATGGAGATTTTTGGGTTCAAAACCACAGTTTTAAAATAATGTCAGTTCCAGACAACAAAAAGGTTCCTCTGAGAAAATGTCTTTGTAGGATCCCCAAACTCTCTGGAGACGGCTGTGTGATTGAAAGGGGTAAAAGTAGCTCATGTATTAAGACTTAATTGTCACAGCCTCAAATGCGCTCAGTGCGCCACAAGTGCACCAAGGGAGCGTGGCCACGAAATTACCAAAAGTGCATTTGACACACTCCTGACTCATTTGGCAGGGTGTGCTTGACTGCGAGTCAGCAGCTCTGTCATTATCAGTATGTTAGCATTGTCATTTTGTAAGGCTCAGAGCAGCGATGTGCCTACATAAAGCCTTACAGAGACTGGTCTTTTGCTTATGTTTTAGGACTGCTGTTAAAGGTAGCAGTCCTCAGCTCTGGGAAAAATAATATCAGCGGTTTGAATCATTATCTAGAGCAGTGGTTTCAAACTTTCTGTGCCCAAGGCACACCAAAGGGCAAGCCAAAATCTCCAGACACACCTGTATTCATATCTGTGCACAATAGCTTCTGTAATGTGTCTTATCACTCTTATCACAACATTAGACAATAAAAATAAGAAAAAATAAGACAGGTAGCTTTCATGATATTGTCTACTGGAATTTTTCTTTTTTCTCTTTCGGTGGTAGGTCGTCTTCATGGGTGCTTTGTTGTAATTTTCTCCATACAATAAAGCAATCCAAGCCAATCAGGGCTTCTGATGTGTCACACACTTATAATTCCCAACAGCAACAAATATGTCCCCGGTGAAGGTTTTTAAAATTAAATTACATTTTTTAGTTTTAGTTAGCCTCTTTATGACAAAATGGCTGCACACAACATACTGATACAGTCAGTTAAGAATTAATTGCTAATGTTTTGTAAAGGCCCAGTTAAATATTGCAATAATAATGTGTGCTTATCACAAAATCCCACGGTACGCCTTTATTGGCATCATGGCACACCACTTAAGACCCACTGATCTAATGCCAGTGTTTTACAATGTTACATACACCTCTAATGCCCTACTACTAACAGTATTAGCTGTCTAGCTTTTTTGCTTTGCTGTATTAGTGTTTGTTTTGTGTATTCATGCCTGTTAAATTCTTTTCCAGTTCTCAGGATGCAACGGTGAAAGTATGAAGAGGGTTTATGGAAGATTCTGCAGCCGCCACAACGAAGCTGTAAACTTCTACAAGGACCTCCTCACCAAAGACAAACGTTTCAAGGCCTTTATTAAAGTAAGACTTTCTCATCTCTTCATATGTTTATTACCAGTCTATCCTTCAACAGTGTTACTTTTTGGAAAAGTTACCTTTCATGTCTGGTTTTCAGACAGGATTTTTTTTTTGAATAAATGTCTAAGAAACATTCCGCCTCTTTTGTGCAGAGTGCTACTTACTGTGTTAACTGAGGAGTTTGTTCTTATTTTTCCTCGCTTTTGTTTTTTTTAGTCTTTCACAACTGCACTTCATTTCAATCAGTACATGTACTGTAAGCATTTGTATAAAAGCCGTGCCATCCTTGAAACTGTTTTTTTTTTTTTTTTGTATTTGTATCTTCGTCTCCTTCCGTTGTGTAACTGTCATATCCATAATCACAGCAAACACCTTCTCAAGTATTATTACTGTATTGTTCCAGTGCAACTACTTCAAGTTTTTTTGTTGATTATTTGAAACCTTGTCTTGTTTTGAGCCACCTGTTGTGTGGGCATGTTTTACTGAAACACTTGTTGTTTGTTTTTACAGAAAAAGATGAGTAGCAGCATTGTGCGGAGGCTTGGTATCCCAGAATGCATCTTGCTGGTGACCCAGAGGATAACAAAGTACCCGGTGCTAATTCAGAGAATGCTGCAGCACACTAAAGGTTAGCTTCCTGTCAGCCTTTTATGTTTACATAATAATGGGAAAGTGGAAAGAGGAAGTTTGTTTTAATTGGCACGACGTTGGCAACTACAGACTATTATATAAGACAAACAAGGCTCTATAAAATATTCTGCACTACCCTATTATGATTCATAACATATACAGACGGCATATGTAGGGACATCACTTGTCAGTTCCTAACTGGTTCTTTGATTCTGTATTCCGTGTTTAGTGTAAGACAGTTGTTTTGTCGGTGAATCTTGTGAGTTGAGAAAGATTTTGTAACGTCATGTTTATTAAATGTTGCTGTTGTCCCTGGTTTCATATGAGACGTGGAAAAGTCTGCTAGCTGCTAGGCTAATTTTTACAATGAAAATGCCATAGGTGTGTGCTAATATTGTTAGCATGTTGTATTTGTGGGTAAAATGTATCCAGCAAAAGACCACTGCTTTGTCTGTGAATGCTGCGAGTTATAGTGAAGCCGCTTTGTGTACTTGTGTTTGAAATGGTCTTTATTAAGCCATGTTTAATGTGTGTGCAGTGTGTGTTTTGGGTGTGTATTCATTCACCTAAACTTCACAGCACTTCACAGAAACCCCGCCGCCAACTAGTGTTTTAGAGGTGTAACTGCAGAGTGACACAGACACACCACCGCACAAGTATGAATGCTCACAACAGCGTAGGCGACATGCATAGGCTACAGCATACTGTAGGGTCTGACACACAAGTATTAATCCCACTACAGTCTTTATTTGATCTCCATTTGTATTTTTTCATACCGATATGACTATTTACAACACTTTATTTCTAACCTTCAGTCTCAAGCAAGAGTGATTCTACCGTCTTACATTTGAAAGAAGTAAAGGAAGTTCTCATATTCAGTCATAAATAAGACTTATTTCATCAACCTAAAACTCTTTGCTAATAGAGGCAATAATTATACTTGACTCTAAAGGAGTTTTCCACAAACTAGTGACAAAATCAAGACAGAATAAGGCCAATCACTGCGTTAGTATCAAGAAAATACAGCTGATATTATTAGACAATCGAGTTCACTTGCAGTTCTAACCACGTCTAAACATTTTAGCAAGATGGTTCTCCCTGGGTGAAAAGTAAAGTTTTAAGACCTGTTGAGATGCATATTTTTACACTGCACTGACTGTGTGTGTGCTAAATCCATAAAGAGAGCAATCTAATATGAGGCATTATCCTCGCTTAAATCACTTGGGGTTATTTGTTTGTTTCAAATAATATAGCCGAAGTTGTATAAAGAAATACAAAATGAAAATCAAATACCACATTCAGCATCTACTACTGAGCCCCATTAATATTTGTCACATCATATTGATCTTGAGAGTAGACAAATTTAGCCAAGCATGCTGAAATATAAATATCTTATATAATTGTTCATCAATTTCTCTTATTTTTCTGCCTGATTAAAAATCACTTATTCTCACACCGCTCAGTCTACTTCAGTCGGAACGCTGCAAAACAACACACAGCAAAAGTTGAACCTCTCACACATGGTTTCGTGTATTTTGAGAAAAATGAGACATATGTCGGATGGATGTTTTTAGGATAATAGATCAAGCATACTTTGAGGTGCTGAAATATTTCGCACCATATTTATATCTGATTTAAAGCAGCTCTCGTCAGCTGGCCTCCCACTGTGTACATTCTCTCTAATCCTTCCCCAAAGCCTGTTTATACTTCTATGTGGGACGGGGGAGCTCTGACTTAATCCCCAAGGTGCTTTAAGAGGACTCTCTCCTGCCAACTCTGATATACACTGAGTGGAAATAACACAGCACACTCACAGCTAGAGATAGTATTTTGGTGCTCAGGAGCACTGAAGTACAACAACCACAGGAGGAAAATATTCCACTTTGGGGAAAATTGTTACACAGTGAGTCCAAAAACTCAAGTGCACAATATACAAGACATGTATATCAGAGGCATATTGACTCTGGGGCTTTTCTCAGTCGGCAGACCTGCCGGTCACCTGTGATTTTAATCCTTGCACTTCTACTCTGAATTAATTCGTGTAAAAAGTAGTCCCACTGTGAGGACTCCAAGGTCGCTGATGTGCGTCTGACTCTGACCTCCTTGTTATTGCTTTCATTTGACTTTTGAAAGGCATCACAGTAGGCTCATTTTGAGTCACTTAACACTGAGTCAACCTCTGCCCAGTTAATAAAAGCTTTTATAAATGCTCACTTTATTTAGGATGACCAGAGGGGCCACATAGTTAGCGTGAGCAGTGGATGTGGCTTAACAGGCTTAAATGAAAGCAACTACTCCTACACAAATTTAACAGAAGTTTAAAGGAATAGTTCCACATTTGCTTTCTTGCAGAGGTAGATATGAGCATGGCATCGACCTTTACATTTGACAGCTAAATATGAAGCTCCTTTCAGCAGTTGGTTAGCTTAGCTTAGCACTAAGATGGTAAACAGATGGGAACAGCTGCTCTGTTGTCAATCCACTTCAACTTTTGCATATATTAAACAAACAAGATTTAATATGTCTATTAGAGGTGCTGCTGAGTGGATTTTATTACCTCCAGACACAGCTATGTTAGCTGTTACCTCCATTTTCCAAACTTTGTGCTAAACTAAGCTACTGCACAGATAGAAGAGTGGGACCTGTATCAATCTTCTCAGCAAGAAAGCAAATAAACTCATTCCCCCAAATGTTCATTTTTTTCTTTAAAGACACTGGAAACCTATTTTTCCAGTCAGCCTTGCTGAAGAATGGGGTCCTATAAGCACACAGTATTGTTCCAAAGTTAGAATAGTTCTGGTTGTTTCACATTAGAGATATACGGTGGTCCTAAGAGCTCTATCCACTGCAAAATAAGACATGTGCAAACAGACACCTCATAAGCAATGAAGAAACAGCATTACCAATTGGACGACACACGCGCAGCATTTAGGAAAAGGTGCTGCAAGATCACAACATAACTGAAACTGTTTTTGTGAATACTACACATGTGATGTCAAGTTGGTGAAGGTGTTTCTTCATTTGCTTGTGTTGTGTTTATTTGCATGTGTTTTCTAAATTTGCAACATGTTGAGCTCTCAGGGCCGCTGTAGAGGTTTTTTGTGTGCTTTTTTTTTTTTTTTTTTTAATTTTTATTTTTTTTTTTTGCACAATTAAT
>JAPZEB010000001.1:7157143-7183479 GCA_029783705.1 Chaetodon striatus
ACATGTAGCTACTTACATGTCTCAGAGGATACGTCGTGTTTGTATCGGCAAACGATAGGCAAATATTTGCCTGCAGAGTTTACATATCACCATGGGTTCGTCTTTCACCTTCTCAAAATGATCCCACACTTTGGATTTCCTGTCCGACATGTTATTAATTAACCTGTGTAATAATCGCAGGTACCGGCCCTGTAAATTAACCTGTCTGACTGTTAGGCATGGCCACTTCCTTTGTCTATCCTTTCAAATTAAATTCCCACATGATCTAGTCATATAGGTTTTGATTTATTTTGACAAGACACAACTCGCATTTGTTTTTGGTCTTTTTTCTGCCACTGAGCAACCAATGAAATCTTGCCGACCAATTTGGTAATGTTTGATTGACTACTTGGGGGCAGCCCTAGAATTTTGCACTATATTCAGTCTCTGTAGCCCTAATACCAGCAGAAAAGATGTCCATTCTCATTGGCAAAAATAAAATGCAAATGCATTTTTGTGGTAATTTTTTTTTTTTTAACCAACCCACCAAAAAGGAAAGCAAGAGAATGTGAGCCAAATGATTTGTAAGCTGTCCTGTAAACAAGTCGGGACAAAACACTACAAATCTCTGCTCCTATCTTAAAACTCTTCATCTCGCAGAATATGCAAGTCTGCCACAGACTGCGTGCACAAAAAATAGCTGGACCAAAGCTCCTACCACAGTGAGCAATCAACCCTCGATCATCGGGCCTTTGGCAAAGGCAACAAAATGTAAATGTGACAGTCAACGTCGGTGAAACTGTACAAGGACAGTTAAAAATGATACTGCATAAAAGCGTAACCTTGCGCAAGATAGTTCTTACTGCCTATTGTGGCCACTTACGGGTATTGCAACATATGCATCTCTAGTCCAAAAGTATGTAATCTATGTACGTCACTCTTTTCGGCTTTTTTGGGAGTTAATTTTGTAGATTGTATTTTATTTATTCATTTTTAAAGCAATGTTGTCACTAGGGGAATTTCAGTATTCCTTAACCCTGCTTGCAGCTTTAATCAAATGAAAAACTAGGTAGCTACCTAATTTAGCTAATGCTAACTTGAGTCAGTGAAAAAAACATCAGACTTTTAATTTTTAAAGCTGGGTTGTTTGAAAATGAGAAACCTGTAAAAAGGGTCTAAAATATGCACTTGATGGATAGATATGACACAAGACACACGCTAGCTGTACGTTCCAAAAGTCTGCTTTACTTACTTTGACAAACAAGGTTAGATGTTGTATTGTTTGTATTATAGAACAGTATGTTACAAGATGTTACAAGAAAAAAAGACTTTTAGGGTGAGTACTTAGCAATGTTTGATGAACACAATGCTATCTAGAATGTTACATTCACCAAATCTTAAAAAGGAGGAAAGAGCTGCTAACGTTAGCTTAAACTCTGTTATAGCAATATCCAGGAGCAGCTTCCACACATTGGAGAAATACTACACAGTGGATGTGCTAACCGTGAACAAGGCTTTTATAAAGTATAAAATGATCCCTTTAACGCTTAGTTAGGTCATTACTGTAAGCTAGTAAGCTAGTTAGCTGGGTATGCTAATGTTTGCAGCTTATGTACGAGCAGACTGACACACTGTTTAATCCACTTTGGCTCTTGTACTTTTGGTTATGGAAAGGCTTAGAAAAAAAGACACCACTTTTCTTCAACACTTTCAGGTAATTTAAGCTGTAGTTCCACATCTGTCTCAGTTCTGATCTGACAACGACAGTAGCCCAAATCCTAAAACCCTTTTCTTTGGATAATTTATCATAATAAAAGCAATATATTTTTGCATTTCAATTATTTTTGTTTTAGAGGGAAATTAGGCAGACTTATAGTTTCATGTTCATTTCCTCTTTCCTCTGGCAGTGTTGGTAATTTGCTTTCTGTCTTGGCTCACCGCTGCTGAATGGATTCAGGAATAAAAACAAAAACTGCTGAAATGTGCTGGCGATTATTATGGCAGAGGAAGCTAATGGGAAATCTTCAGTTTCAAGGCTCAGTGTGTGTAACGCTGTCCACTCTAATAAATACATGCATCAACAAAAGTGTGCAGTTTGAAACAAGTATTTAATAATGTACAGAATTAGCACTTGTCATAATCACAATGTCATTTTGCAAAGCTGCAGTTTGGCTTCATTCTCAAGAGAAATTGATTAGAAAAAAAAAGACTTCAGCTTCATTTTCTGAGCTCAACTAGTTGCCTGCGAATACTCAGATTGAGCTGTGTAACATTGGAGAAATCATTGTAAGACTTGCCTGGAATATAAAGGCTCAAAAGGAGACGACAATGGCCACTACTCCGTGAAAACATGGAATGAATCTTGGAGGAAATTGTGTGAAGGAAACAGTCACGCAACAATTTCCACAGCTGAATTAAGCTCAGTAGTAGAAGTGATCGCAGCATTCTCCCACATACAGTAACAAGTCTTTTTGCTCAGAGATGTTCTGTTGTGAAAAATTTAAATGTAACACCCAAAATACCTTCAGCATGGTCAATGGCAAATAGAAATAAAACCAAACACCTGACACCACAGTGGTATTGTTTAATACAAATCTACTGTAACCAATGTACTGACAGGGAACAACAGTACAATATCCTGTACACCATGGCATGTTAGTGAAGGTAAGGAATACAGTACAAAAGGCTTTTTCAGGTGCACAGCCTGAGCTGACCGACTGTTTTGACAGATCCGTTAATGTAGCTGTGGTAACAAGTGAATTGCTTGGTTTGGTTCCCCACTATTACATACAGACTATATGGTTTCTTGCCTCCCAGCCGATGTGAAAATGGAAAAGCTGTTCACCGCTGTGTCTTTCTCGTTTTCTGCGGCAGATATCTGACAGACTCCAGGCATAAACGTGTGAAAAATGATGCTCTGAGTTTGTGTGCATTCATCACTTGCATCAAACAGTTAACTCAGCAAGCATGCACAAATATGTGCCTCGCTCGTTTAAATAGCTCTTATTTACTCATTTGTTTAAAATTCTCTGTAACTCAAACAGAAAGAGCTCTGCTCCAAGATTTTTTTTTCCATTCCAACTGCTTACATAACTGACTTTTAAGCAATGAGAAAATAATGTCCAAAAACTCTGAGAGAGAAGAGAACAACCTTATTTAGGCTACTATCTGGAGATGAAGCAGTGCTGGTCCTGTAATGTATTCTCAACGAGCACAGGTTTTTAAAACCACAGATGAAGCCATTTGTTCAAACATCACATCTTTTCATCAGAAGTTGTATTATCTAAAACTTGTAAAATATATCATAGGTCTCTTGAAATTACTGAGCAATTGTTTGACATCAGAGAATGATGTCTTATTCAGGAACTGTTTAAGGGTTCAGTAAAGCCCTATTTGAGTCCCATAGAAAAGTTTAGGAAAGGGACAGTCTGATGCTTTTTAGGAAAAGTGGGGAACATAACAAGATGTGCCAAACCAAACAGTTAGTCTTCACCTTTATAAGACGCAAAAAATACTGTTCGGAGATATCCCGGACAAGCAGAAATCTCACTCTTTTGGTCACTTGTCCAAGACCATAATGGGCTCATTACTGCCCCTTGAGGCTGAAGGGCAGAAAACGCCCACTGGTACTTGATAACTGGTAAGAACTGCAGTTGCAGTGGGTATTTTTTTCCCTCACAAGAGGCAACAATTCTCCGTTTCCACACTCTCAAACAAGAGAGTGTGAAATCAAGTGACCACAAAGGTGAGATTTGTACTTTATTATAAGTCCCTCATTCATTCATTTTCTGTAACTGCTTATCCTGTTACTGTACATTCACACCAAGAGCGACCAGAGCTTCCAAAACCACGGAAGTCATTAATTTTCAATGAGAGCCTGGCAACTTGGGCAACTTGGGTGACCTGGGTGACCTCGTAGTCAATTGCATGTCTTGGGCGACCAAAGCGACCGTGGCGGGTCCGGAGGGGAGTTAAAACTAGTTTAACTTTATGGTAATGAGCTCCGACGTGGTTCGGCAACAACCAATCGGAATGCTGACGTGCTTCGATGAAGCGGGTCCCAGAGAACAAGCCATGTAACTTTGGTTCCTACAGCACACTTGTTCTGACAATGCATATCGAGAAAGTTGATTACTTGTGTTCGCACCCACTCATTTCTTCATAATGTATCGCTGTTCGGTTACAGAGACCAAAATAAAAAGAATGAGGATTGGGATAGTGTTGCAGTGGTAGGTGGTTGGTCTGGTGAGTTTCAAAGTGTTAAATGTTAGTAATAGAGGAGAGAATTCTTGAGCTGACAACTATGATGCTAGCAGGAAAAAGCCTGCATCACTAGACATAATTTTTTATTGTTTAGGTGTGACCTTTTTAGGTGTTCTATTTCTCTTTTCATTGACCAAACATAACTTTCTGTTGGCCAACTATGAGCTTTTTCACTGGACGACAGCAAGCAGCAACTATGCTGCTTTCAAACCAGTAGTCCGCTTTGCAGCTCCTTGCGGCTCCTTTAAATTGACAAGCACGATCAAACGTTCGAATGATTTACCTGATGAGCGACTAGAGCGACCAAAGTTGCAAATATTTTTGATAGTCATGCTTCTTGGGGTCTGCGAGAGACTTTGCCTTTTTGGAAGCTTATGGTTTGAACATACAGTTAGGGGTCATGGGGATGCTGGAGCCTATCTCAGCTGACAATGGGCGAGAGGCAGGGTACACCCTGGACAGGTAGCCAGACTGTCACAAGGACAGAGACAGACAACCATTCATACCTACGGGCAATTTAGAGTCACTAATTAGCCTAATCTGCATGTCTTTGGATTGTGGGAGGAAGCTGTACCTGGAGAAAACCCAGGCTGACACGGGGAGAACATGCAAACTCCACACAGAAGGGCTCCCCCACCCTGAGGTTTGAACTCCCCACCCTGAGTTCGAACCAGGGTGCTGTGAGGCAACAGTGCTAACCACTGCATCACCGTGCCGCCCAAGTCCTAAACAGTGCTAGCATTTAACCAGGTTGTTGGCCATGTCTAACAACAAAAATATATATACAATAACAAATAGTCATGCCAAAAAAACTGAGCAAAAAATCTCCTTGGCTGCATGAAAATGCCTCCTTGATCACTCTTATAGAGCATTGCGTCTTTTGCGTCTGTAATATCGCAATAACTTGTACAAATGGGGACACAAATAAATTATATACTGACAGACAGCTTCTCCTTAAAAGTGTTCATGGTGTTCAACTCTGTTGCTCACATGAAAAATAACTTCAATATGAAGACTGAAAAATCAGAGCTTCAGAGAAGTTTAAATCTTGGCATCTGTCTCACCACCGGACACCTGAGGAGTTGCTGCATGAAGGGTGTGCTCTTGTCAGATTGTTGATTTCTGAAAATAGCAAAAATTGGCAGACACGTTTGTCACAATTTCAGGTGCGAAAGGTTTCAGGTGCTGTTAAATGATCTAATAAAGACTTTATTCAAAGCATTCTTAGTCACTGTATGCAGTCTTTGCCTTAAGTCATTTCTACAGAGGACTGACATGAACCTATACTAGCTATCCAGAAAGTGGGTTGCCTGGTTGCAGACAGGATTGTCGACTTGTTACAATCCGTTTCTATCTTCACTTAAACACTGCGTCCACTCTAACAGAATTCTTTGGGGGAGGGGGATTTGATTTTGCCCGAGCTAATCACGAGAGGCCAACGTATCCAACTGAATTTAACATCACTTTAGGTCCACATTAATGTGTAGCCATGCCAACATACCTGTTTTATCAGGGTTGTAAGAGAGAAGTGGAGTGAGGTAAAGGAAACTATGAAGTTGTGTGATATTAAAAAGACATGCTGATTCGGAACAGCCTCTATAGCAGTGTCTATCTTGTCCATATCACTCGCCATTGTTGTTATTAGTCTTTATTGGTTCTGGTGTACGCCTGACAACAGTTTGACAAGGGTGTTAGTCCCGCCTGTGGTACTGACTGGCAATTGAGTCCCCCCATGGTGCTCAGTGATCCTTTTTATTTCAACTCAGAAACTTCTTTTCATGTCATGATGTCAGACGAATCGGTCATCTCACACTCAGTGGAGTGGGCTGATTCAAAGGTCTTGACCCAGGTAAGAAAATGGCCATAAACAGATGGATATTGTGACTAATGTTAGGATGTGAAAGATGAATGACATCATGTAGAGGCATCGCTTTCATGGTGATTGTTTGTTCCGTTAAGTGCAACCACACTGTGACCAAGACCTACTGAGATAAAAATGTGTCTGGACATTTGTGGCTATAATGAAAATCCTGAATGTCCTGCAATTCTCAGGAGAATTAAATAGCTTAGTGTGAGTGCAGTTACTTTACTTTTCCGTGCAACAGAAATTGCTGCTGAAATGCTCAACTTGGCAGCTCCCGCTTGTATCTTTTACCTTTGCAAAGCTGTTGGCAGAAATGGCATGTAATTTTCCCCATGAAGACAGCCAGAGTGACTTCAAGTCTTCTTTTGGACAAAACAATTTTCTATAATGAAGAAAACTGGGCACCTCGCTAATCTAGTACCTCTCCAAAGAGACGGCGCCAGTGGGAACGTGTGATGCCTTGTGTAGACCCCTCTAAATGACATAAGAAGTGGCTCCATTATAGATCTATAAGTCAATGCAACCCCAGCTCAGCCTTTGACAAACACAAATTGGCAAGCCATTTGGCGGCCCCTTTTCCCTCATTACATATGTATTTATTTCAGCAGCTTCTCTTTTCATGCTGTCTGCTCCTGTCAGAGGCTGTGCATTGGTGTGCATCAATAACAGGAACATTTCTGACTTGGTGCTGATAGCAATACAGCAACCAGAGGGAGAAAGATACAGACAGAGAGAGACAGCAATAGAGAAGAATGAACCCAAGTGGAGACAGACTGAGAGAGACAGACACAGACATCAACAGAGACAGAGAAACAATGCTAGAGAGCAATGATAATAATGTAATTTATCATTAAATCACTGATTTCTTACTTTTAAGTGTTTTCAGCAGTTTTGAACTCTTGATGTTAAAAAAATCAAGCACATTTAGCTCAAACTTGGCTGATTGGCTAGCATCCTAAAAATCCAGCAAACAAAGCAAACAATACAGCCGCCTCTCAGTATTATTGTCTACTACACATCATGCTTGTATGAGAAAGCAATGCCAATGTTTACCCATGTTTCTGAATGGATTAGCATGTTGATAACTTCCTCGCTCTGTAGCCATGCCCATAATCAGTGCTGAAAAGCCAATTCCAGGCAGGCAGAGATGTTTACACATGAACACACAAAGTCAGAGACACAGACTTGGAAACATTTGAAATAAAACCATCATTTCCAAATTAAAGTGCTGACATTCAGCTGTAATTTGAGGGTGTTTACACCCAAAAATCATAGCGCTGTTATTGTCCTGCTGCATTGTTGATAATATTATGCACATGAACAGAGAATTCACATCTGTTTGCTTTTTTTTGTCATTGGAAAAGGAAGGATTTGGTAAGGAGATGGATCTGTTTAACTAGTCAGCAATAGGCTGCCAACGACGACACTGTCAAAGTTACAAATAGCCATGATCGGGCTAAAGACTCAGAGAAAGCTTGATTTATAGGGAAGCAGGTATTTGCACATAACATAATGGAGAAGTAAGACTGACTGCATCACTGATTTCATTTATTTGACTCCATGAATAAGAAGCAGCTCTAACTAGCTCATAGACAGCTGATTGATACACCAAGAAGTCTGTGTGTGTGTGTGTGTGTGTAGCTTGTTAATGGCTGATAAGTAAATCAACTAAAATGGTCTTGGGTAACGTTTGGGTTTTCCATGTCTAATTGAATGACTGGCTTTTATGTGATCAGCCCAAACATATTAACCACACACTTCACACTGGATTTGGCTGTCAGCTAAATACATTAAATGCAAGAGTAAAATGTAGGGTCCTGTTGTGGTAAAGGTTTAGTGTGTAAGATTTTGGGGGATTTAGTGGCATCTAGTGGTGAGGATTGCAGATTGCAACCAGCTGAAACGTCTCCTGGCTAGAATTCCTTCAGTGTTTATTATTCAGGAGGAATTTGCTGTGCTTCGAATTATCCACAGCATTCTCTTCCTATCCAAAGCCTATGATCCAGGTGATTAAAACCAGTAAAAACACTGAATAAGATTTTCATGTTAAAAAATAGTGTCTCTCAGACCCTGTTTGGTATGTTGGAGACTGATGTGTGTTCAGCTTTTTTCCCTTACAACTGAAGATTTAGACATTCAGGAGGTTTTCACCAGGAGCGGAATTACCCAGAGGTCTCCTCCTCTCCAAAATAATTGGACCCAGTGGTTTAAACCGGTAAAAATACTGAATAAAAAAGTTCCATGTTACAAATCAACGTTTTTCTAACACTGCTCACTGCAGATGGGCTTCTAAATATGCTGGCTGACACAAAAATGCGAATGGCCCTATCTAGAGCTAGTGTTTGGGTTGTCCATCCTGGGCTGTTGTAAAAACATGGTGGTACAGTGTTGGGGATGTCGGCCATAGAGGTGATTGACTTTTCTCCAATAAAATGGAACTAGATGGCACTTGGCTTGCGCATGTGAAAAACTCCACAGTAATGTCTCCTTCCAGAAATTATGAGAAGGTTACTCAAGATAATCCACAGACCTTTATGTGAGCAGTTTCATGAAGGAACTATTTTCTTTCTACGACACTACACCTGCCAACAGAATCACCATGTAAAGGGTAGCGTGCTCACCTAGCACCATTGAGATAGCTAATGTTACAGCTCAGCTGTCACGAGCATGAGCCTCTTGTCCATGAGTAGATGCTGCTTCCTTCTGCACAGTGATAGAGTTGGCAGGTGTAGTTCAGTAGAAAGAAATAGCCCCCTTCTTAAAACTGCTCACAACAAGGTCTGCGGATTATGTTGAGTAACCGGGTCATGATTTCTGGAAAGAGACATTGCTGTTGAGTTTTTCAAATGTATTTTTTTGGCACTTTGACCACCACAATCCAAGTGCCATCTAGTTCCATTACATTTAAGAGAAGGCAGACATCTCTACGGACGATATCTCCACCACTCAGCTGTGAACTGTCCCTTCAAGTCTGCAGCTGGTTTCAACTTTTAATTCACTGTGGCAGAGGTTTCAGCTTCACTTAAACTTTCAAGAAAGGTGCTGATTTAAAAACAGGTATGATTGCTCATTGCGCCTTTGCTCTGTGTTTTTTCTTTTCTTTCTTGTTCTTGATTTTTCCTTGTCTTTGTAATCATACCACACCCTGGCAGTTTTCCCAGAGAAGGAAGTGGATGCCAAACGGCCCACAGTAAGGAACTTTTCAAAGGCTTTTTGTAGGCTCATAGTTCCTGTGTAAAAATCCAGTTGTTCCTGTTGCATAATATAAAAAAGTGATATGTTTATTTACCTATGAGAGAGAGGTTCTGATTTATTCCTGGCATGCATGAAGCTACTAATGATTCATGTTATATTTGTCATTTGATGCTTACATGTTGCACTGGAAGCGGATGATTTTATTTTCTTTATCAAAATCTGTCTTATGTTACATTTCCACATCGTAATGACTGACTAAAATTTGATCACATTATCATGTTTTTATCATTGTCATAAAGAGTAAGAGTGACTACTGCAATCATACTGTACAGGAGACTTACAATCAGTTGTGCCAAACCGTTTCAAATGGCTGTCTGCGACATGATCTTTTTAAAGTGTGATCTTGCTGTGACACAGAGTGACTCAAATTTGTTTGCATAACTACCCGAAGAAACGCATGGTGGCGGCTGAATGATGCGCTTGCTTTGCGGTCACTCGAACTGAGTTTTTGTCGGTGATAAGTCAGCGGTCACTGTGGCTAAACCAATCTTGGCTTTGGTTTTGTGTGTTTTTGAATGATGTCCTCCCTTTATCTTCATTCCTGTACAACTCCCTCAGAATACTGTGGCTTTCAGCCACATATCAAAGAAAAAGCTTTTCTCTAAGTAATCACTTGTAAGACAAATGGCTGGCATTGAGACATCTTACATCCCTGTCTAATTAATGGCTCCCTTCTTTCCCCCCTGTAATAATTCACGTTGAAGGACAATAAATAAATGGTGCTGCCGAGGCACAGTTTTTTGTCTGGAGAAGGAGGAAGGATTCAATTAAAGGTAAGGCTTTGAGACCATATTTACCTAAAGTTCTTACATCTCTTTCAATTATATCGTTTCTTAAAGTAAAGGTGTTCACTGTCAGTCAACAGAGTTCCTGCTGTACTGTAACAAAAAGGTGCTGCATGTTATGCACTTGGCAACATTCACAACCCAACACTTGGTTTTTTAGATACCGGCATCAAACTTTTTAAAATTTCATTAATTTTAATGAAGACATATTTATACACCTAAACAAGAGTTTCAAACCTAAACAAAATATTCAAAATAACTATTTGCAACTAATACTACTAAATATGTATCCTAAATGTCAATATCCCACGGATCATCACTATCTTGTACGGCCTCAATTTACTGCGAGAACAGCTGCGACACGTTTCCTCATGGACCTGCAGTACTGCCAGATTTGATTTTGGGGGATTGCTGTCAGAGATGCGCCAGCTGTATCTGTCGATCTTGTGCCACAGACGTAACACATGGCCGACCTGGTCTTGGACGGTTGGCAGAGGCTCCAGCAACATTATGCTGCTCTTGTAGACGTGTGAAGGCCAATTCATAGTTTCCAGGTCCATGTGTCCGTGACGGTCTGCTGTGGTTTGGGTGACGTAAATACAATCACCCACCTATGTCTGCCAAGGTCTATGCAGATGTCCGTGTACAGCCTATTTTATGTGACCACTATATGTAAGCATAGCAAGCCGCTGACTGCACATGATCCAATTACAGAATATAATCTCTTGTTCTACACTTCCAAACACTAGCTGATGCGGCGAAGGCAGTTCTAAGTTGGATATTTGACAGACGCTCAGGACCCAGTGATGTCTTCTGAGTATCGGTTTCAGTGATGTTGGCAGAGGGAGGACAGTAAGTTCACCTCCCTGCACTACTGCTGGGGGCCTTCAGTTGTACTATGAATTGAAACGTATGCGTGTCTGCATGACCGCAGCTGTCCACAGACGTGCAGTGTAGAAAGTATGTATATGTATGGCTACCACCAAATGTTCTGGATACTGCGCAGCTGCTCTGTCCAGCCTGGAGCATGCCAATGGCCCTATCCCCTTGTGCTTGTGTCAGTCATACCATCTTGTAAAACCATAATTATTATTTCCTTTTGGTGCCTTTTTTATAGGCAATAATCATGTGAGTTTAAGAAGCGGTCAGATAGTACTGTCATGATGATTCATGTGTGACCATGAGTAAAATATAGGAAATAACTACTCATCCTCTGTACTGAAAACACTCAACCTTATAATGGATAATAATTAGTTTGTACACATACACACAAAACGCACATAGGTATGTATTTAATTTCCAAGTGCATTTAAAGAGAAACTTTTAGTCATAGCTTTCCTCAAGAGAAAAAAAAAGAGCAAATTCAACTTCCCCATACAGATTGAAAACCCAAAGACAGTGATAAACCTCCCTAAATGAAATTAAAAATGAAGATATTTAAAGGAGAGCAGTACAAAAACTAAATCAGGATGCAAGGCAAGGAATTAATGAACCGTGTGCAAGTGGGCGTTGTGTTTACTCTCAAAGTTTGTGTGTGTGGGTTTGTGTTCACAGAGGGAAAGTAAAGGTTGAGGAGTGACAGGTGTGGTCACGTTCTCAAACTGTTTCACTTGTGAATAAATATTTAAGTGTCAGAGTTCAAAAGGAATCAAAACACTGATACTCGGTGAATATCAATTATCAATCTCATCATCCAATACAGCGCACGGTGTCCTTGGTGTGTATTTCTGTAGGTTAGTAGGCCTATGCCCACACACAGGAGGTACAGAAGGTTAGTGAAGGTAAAATATCTGCAGCAGCCTAATGAATGAAGAGAGGGAACTGCGAGGAAAAAACAAAATTTCATTAAATGTGACCTCTCGTATTCACAGACGAAGCGTCCTATCGTAAGCGCACCCTCTGAGCTAATGAGGAATGTCGCCTGCTATTTTCTTTCTCGCCGTGTTCAAAGTGCTTTCTCAACCTCACCTCTCACCTTCTCAGAAGCTTCAGCCAATTAGGACAGAAAACAAGGTTAATATTTCATATCTCATTCCCTGAGAGGAATCCTAACCATGTCCGGACGCCTTGGCAATGTGCTTCTCTTGGATTCCTTTGCGACCACGTGCCACCTTTAGGAGATGACATTGGTGAAGGTGATTTGGTTTTTAATACATGCGAGCTGTTTGTGTGGTTTCTTTAAATCTGTTGCAAGAGCAAATGCAACTATGGTAACACAAGTTTGACTGAGGGCAATAAAATGAGACAAAGCAGGGTAAGGAATAAACAGCAAAAAACAGAGGAAGCATTTGGATTGTAGGTAGCAGCCCTAATAGACAATCCTGCCATGGAAAACATGCAAAGGTGTTCAGACATGTGAGATGAGATGTGAAATGACCAAAACTGTTGGCAGAAAATAGTGTTCATGTAGGATCTTATCAGTCAAGACACAAAGCTGAGTGAGAAAACGTTTCCATTGTCTGGAAACCAGATGAATCTTTGAGCTCATGTTTTGTTTGCTCTGGCAGATGCGTCTGGTTTCCCTCCACTTTGAACAGATTTCCAGCGGCCTGAGATGTGTCTGCCCAATCAACAACCAATCTAAAATAGGGCGGGTTTGTGATGAAAACCGAAAAGAGAAGAGCTGTTAAGGCATTTATGAAAACAACCAAGATATTTGCAGCCGAAGGATAACTTTCTGTTGGAGCCACTATCTCAGTATCAACTGGTAACCTCTGCGACTGAAAAACGAAGCCAATATGGAAGTGCCAACAACTACAGCTCTTAGAACGGGCGCATGAGGCTGGCTCCAGATGCGAGTCAATCCCCATAGGCCCCCAGGTTAAAATACCTAACTTTACAGCAGAAATAAACATTTACAGCCTGGTACAAAAATGGTTTTGGCCTTGACAGCTAATTTCCTCTTTCAGTACAACTGTATGGGGATTGAATTTTATACAACTCACCTGTTAAAATTTCATTAAGGTTTAAATTTAGGCATATATAGGGACGGGCTGATATAGGGGCTGTCTGCCATAGTGTCAGATCCACCCCTCACTCCTCCACAGGCAAGCCTCTCACCCAAATATGGACACTTTTGGCTCCAAAATAAAAAACAAGATAGTGATGGCCAAAACAGGTGTCCACAAACTAAAGCGTGACATCATGGTAGCTACATCCAATATTTTTTACAATCTACAGTAAATACTCAATCAACTGGATGGTATATTTTTTACAAAAAAAGACCCCAATCAACTATACTTAAAGCTTTTCATAGGAAGAAAGATGATGTTGCTTTTCTTCTGATTTGGCAGACGTTTATTATACCACTAGGGTTGGGCAATATGAACCGGTCACTCAGCGCTATGTCACATTTTGAACACCCATTGGAAATTCAAAATAAAGTGAGAGGTTTCAGACTAACTGACATTTGAAATTTGGTCTGACCATGTCAGGCTGTTGTTTTCAGGGCCTTTAATCAAATCCTCCTCATAAAGTTACTGTAAAAAGTAACTCGTAACCATATGAAAAAGTAAAGATTTTTAAGACACAGATAACACAGCTTACAGTAAACATCACCACTGTGTGTTGCTATTGCCTGCTATCTAGAACACCTATCATCTCCTCCTATTATATTCCATTACAGCTATGGTATCTCCACACCAACAGCCAAGACACAAATCACAGCAGACCATCTGTTTGTCATCATACAGTGCCCCGAGGCTGACGCTGTGTCCTCCCGTTAAAAGAGACCTTCCCAAAGCAAATATTTCCAATAGTAAAACACAGGGGAGCTTTTCTAAAAGCCTGTGGAACACATCCAAAAGCACTGTCCCTCTGTCCTGTGTCTCCGTCCGTCTGTCTGAACACTATGAACTAAGAGTTTGCTGAATCCGTTTTGATGCTGTCAGCTATAGACTGAAGCAGAGGCCAAAGCACTGAGCCATAAGCCTCATGTGGCTGCAGGGAAGCTTGATTAAACAAAACAGAAAACACAGCGAGGGACTTTAAATGTAAATTTCTGCTAAATTTCAATCATTTTGAAACGGAGCGTCTCACACTCGGCACTGATATCCCTGTTGTTCTGCATTTCTCTTTCATCCATATGGAGGCTGCGCAGCTGCTTTATAGCTACCCTGCCTATTCACAGGCTGCCTCCGGAGAATTGCCTGTGTACAGATATTCAGACATAACAAGATGACTAGCTCGTGACAAATGACAACACTGATAATGTAAGACTAGCTCAAACGTGCCCATAATACATTATCAAGCTGGTGACATGTTAACCGGCTTTTATAGTCTGTCTAAAAATGTAGACAACATGAGTAACATAACAGTTCTAGTCCGTAACAAGGTATCACAAAATGAAAGACAGATAGCTGTGAATAAACCGGCAGACCTAAGGACAGTCCCAGTACTGTATGCAGTTGAGACTGTGAAGCTACACACCACACAAAGAGGCAGTAACAGCATTCACACCATATTGGGAGAATGGAAAAACAGTAAAAACTTTCTGTAAGTGGTTAGGACTGTTCATGCATTATTCCACCATAATTAAGCCATAAAATTCACACAGTGGTTAATAGTTGGAAAGAAATGTTCCCATCAGTCTCCTAGCTGTCACAGATATATATAATTTCTGACAGTGACATATGTAACAGTTAGGGAAAATAAGTAGTGTCAAACCATCGAAATAAAATTCTAAATAATATCCTATATTTACTCTGATTCACTTGACTCAGCTAATGTAATAAGCAGGGAATAATTGATTGGTTTAATTTGATATTAAAATACAATACACAAATGTGCATACAGTGGTAAATTCATCAGGATATCCAAATAAAGTCACGTGACTTGTGTCCTTTGTGGTCCTGAAGTCTAGGCTCAGAGGCAGGCAGGAAAGGCGATGATGTATATGCTACAGATACCCCGTTTTACACTAATATTCCCCAAAAAGTATATCATCATCAATATTATACAATCATGAAAAAAAAAGCCTTCAAATTCAGAAACCAGTCCATAATGTTGCAGTGTCCCAGAAAGGATGTTTAAATATACCGATATACTCAGCATCTATTTGTCTGCTGTGTTGTTGTTTTTTTTGTTTGTCTTTTTTCAGTGAATGGGCAGATTAAATTTCATTTGGCATATTCGGTCTTCACGAGCAGTTTGTGGAGTTTTGAGTCACAGGGTGGATAATTGATCAGATGATCTGATGAGAACTGATCGGATCAACTGACAAGGGCAGCAGCTGCTGCAGGGGTGAGTGAATGCAAACTTCTAGACGCAGCTCTATGAACTGTCAAGTTTCACTTTCTCTCTGTGCCCAGGGTACACTCTGCAGTCTGGGACTGCAGTGCTATGAATAACTGAATGGTATATACACTCCTTAAATCACACCTTAATGAATGTATTATATAAGCTGAAAATTTTTACTGATGTACATTGTGTAATTTGCTAAGAACAAAATGACATAACAACGGTCAGTGGAAACCAAAATTATCAACCCTCTGAGGGCTGGATTCAAAATCGCACCAAAAATCAAATAAAAAAATTGAGATCACAGGCTGATCCAACTTGCATGAATTTTATCATGGCAACTCATACTGCGACTCAGTAGTGTGTACAGCCCCCCATGTACCTGTATGCACTCCCGACAACCACTGGACATGCTCCTGATGAGTCGGTGGATGGTGTCCTGGGGTATCTCCTCCCAGACCTGGATCAGGGCATCAGTGAGCTCCTGGACAGTCTGTGGCGGTACTTGGCAGCGTTGGATGCACCGATACATAATGTCTTATAGGTGCTGAAAAAAGCAAGGACCTTTGAAGAAATACTCTAACTGGCAAAAGAAGGGCTGAGATAATGGCTGAAATAGCCCTGGTCTGACCCTGGTCATTGGTGTGAAAAAGGTAATGGAGCAACATCGGTGTTTGTTTGAAGTCGTGTCTCCAGACACTCCTTAGGGAGGGACATATCTAGTTCTCAGCTGCTAAATGCTCCACTATGTTTACCAGCTAGTTGCCAACTTTGTCTGTCTTTTATTGTTGGGCAGGTAGCCTACGCATGACAGAGTTTTGTTTGCAGAACAATGAGGGCCCATCCACAAGAAGCCTTGTCAGGGTGAATTCGCCAAAGTTTTTAACAGGTTCGGCCTTTCATCCAGACGAAACTGGTGTTTTCGGAGGTCAGAACTGGATCTTTTTGAAGCGGGGTTCCAGAGCGCACAAATCTGAAGATGGCACCTTTGCATCTTCGTGTGTACAGCCAATGCGCGACTTTTGGCCTGCAATGATGTCATAGCCCCACCTACTTTGACTGACACAACTCCCAATCAACGTTTTGGTGAAGTTTACCAGCTCTGTAATCCAGCGTGACTCGAAGCAGCAGCTCGACTTCATTGTTAGTCCAAACCAAAGTCTCGGTTTTCTCTTACGTGTAGGAATTCGTTTTTGCCATCTTCTTGTTGTGTGTGTTCTGGACCTTCTTCGTCTTCTGTTTGTATATACCACGCGTCTTCACCGGTTCAGAGCTGTATGCTCTGGTTTTTAATGGCGCGCCATCTCCTGGCTGGCGTATATACTGCAGTCTTTTTATGCAGTTTCAGTGGCTTGAACCGGCTTCATTTTGACACCAGCATTCTTGAAGTCGGCGCCATGTTTACAGAACACCATTGCAATCCCATCATTTTATTTGGCGGTTTCAAAAAGACAAGTCTTCATGTGGATATAGCCTGAGTGTGGTGAAAGTGGTGACAGTGAATCAAAGCCCAAAAGCTGTGGGCCATAAAATGATGAGCTGGGGGAAACTCGGGAAAGTCGGATGATGATTCTTTGTGGGTTTGTCATGAGGGACAACTACGACTTTACACAGTTGCTTGATCAACTGTTGGCGACTTAAAAGAAAAAAAAAAGGTCCAGTGTGGCTTTAAGACTTTGCCCGTCCTACTGTGGGAGATGTTCAAGTTTCACTGGGCCATTACAAGTCAAACTATTTTTAGACACACTGAGGACTGAAGCAATCCCCTGACTTTCAACAGAGCTGTGAGTTTACATGCAGCTTTACACATTACTAAAATACGAATCACTAACAATAAATTTTGTTACTTCTTTTCCCTCTAACTCCAACAACACATTCTCTGTCAAGTCAAAGTTGTACTTTGAACTATTAGCCCTATTTAAATACCATACTAAGCACAAAAAATCCCTGCAATTTAGTTGTACATGTTGGTGAAGCCTGCTGCCTAACTCTGCGTTACTCCACCACTGTACTACACTCACTCCTAGAGACCTTTGTTAAAGAGAACTCAAGCCAGAACTTAGAAAGCTCTGTGACTCCAGTTTACATGTTTCATTTCTGATGTACAGGAACTTTACAGTATCTTTCTAATAATAAAAGCAGTTATTCAAATGGGTCTGTCACTGCTGCTTGGAGAGAGGAGCTCAGATATTAATAGTTTACAACTGCTTGATATAAAGAGTCCTGACACACTTTCAGAATACCACAGGCTGGTTTCTTGACTCTTACAGTGCTTCTAGCAATTCCTTTCATAGCAGAACATGTATGTATGTACATGTATGTACGCATGCATGTAGAGTATGTATGCATGTATGTATGTATGTATGTACAGCAGAGGTGGGAGTAAGTCACAAATCCTTAGTCACTGTGGTGCAAATCAGGCAAGTCGAGTCCTTGCTACAACTCAAACAAGTCGAGCCAAGACACTGGTCAAGTCAAACAAGTCTCAAGTCGTATTTACAAACTCATAATGATTCTATCACATAAGCTGCACACAGTGGTGGCATGTAACTAAACACATTTACTCAGATACTGTAAGTACAAATCTGAGTCATTTCTTCTCATGTCAGCGTCTACCTCTACTTGCAAATTAAGATTTTGCACTCAAAACCTATGAAGATGTTCAACTGAAACTATGAGTCAGTTGTTGAATTGACTGAATAATTTTGCCACTATTTTGATAATCATCTAAGCAGTTTTTAATGCAAAAACATTTCATGGCACCAGCTTCACAAATGTGAGGATTTTTAAAAATAATTTTTATGCAGAGGTTTGAACTGAAGTGTGATGCTATCCCTCACTATTTTCTGAATTTTCACAAACCAATCAATCAATTAATGTAGAAAATAATCAGCAGATTAACCCATGATGATGTGTATGTGTACATACAGTATCAATGTGTATATGTGTGTTTGTACTTACAGAACTTACAAAATGTAGGTCTGTGTGTATGCTTGTTGTTGCTGTTAACAGGCTCATTGTTGCCCAACTGTTTTAAGGCCATACATTTTTTAGGATCAATTAAAGAGTTTAGCGTTGATGAGTTGTGTAAATTTGATTTGAATGAAAAAATAACAGTAAAATACTAGAGGACTAATATTAGTCTTGTATTACTGTGCATCTCAGAAGCAGACAAATAAATGGTTTGAAGTATATAACAAACATAAAAAAGTAAATGTACATGTATAACAGAGCAAGTGCACAGCCCCAGGTTTCAGCTGTCAAACGTGTTTAAAAACAATCTATTGAAAAATAATTGTTTGTAACAGTTACTTCCTGTGTAATTCGAGGCATTTCTGAAGGCATGTATAATGCTATCAGCTCTAATTGGCCCCTGTATTAAGACCCTGTTTCTGCTTGAAATTCAGGAGAGCATGACTGCGTCCTGAATGCCCTGTTTAAACATTTTTAACACCAACTTTGACAAAGACTTTTTTAATAACTGTTAAGAGAGACACATCCTGGTGTTGTTTCAATTACCCACATAAAGACCCAACCATGAGACTTGTACCACAAATAACTTTTATTTTGAAACTGTCATCCTGAGCATTTCATACAGCCCTTTAACGTGGAAATTTTACAATTGTCAAGTTAGTAAAAATATGACCATATCCCATTACTTCATACATTTCTGTTATGTTAAAAACAACTTCAAACGCAGAGTTATTAATTAACTTTGTAATATATATATATTTATATAAATTCTGAAAAGCAGCCAACAAACATGACGGCGGCGTGGCTGTAAAGTGGAATCTGCTAATCGTGTCAGAGCAGGCTGTCACTTCTGTCAAATGAAAACATTAAGACTAGAGTATGAATAAATTTCCCCACGTGGGGTTGAAAGTTTACACTGTCAGTTATGAAGTTGTGTCTTTTGTGTCTCAAGGGCCTGAGAAAGTCCCTGAGGATCATCACTGAGGAGCAGTTTAACAGACAATAACACTTATGGTTTTGGCATGTTTTAGCTTATTTAGCCTATGTTTTAAATAACTGCAGAATATGAAAAGTTTTTTTATACACAATATATTTAATATGTTATACCCAGAATAAGCAAAAACATACAAAACAATCTGTTCTGGCCTGTTGATGACTTATGGTAGATTTAAAATGCTAGGTAAAGGCTTCATCCACACTAATTTGTTTCAGAAATAATTTCCGTCCATACTAACATGCCATGAGCAATGGCCATGATTGTGCCGGTGTAAACAGGATGTAGACCGTATACTCTGCGGTTGGTTGCTTAGTTATGGAAAATATTACCGCAACTGGGAAGAGACCGGGGATTTCTTTGTTTGGACCCATGGCGAGGTGGAACTGTTACTTAAAGTAACACAAGTTTGAAGTGGTGAAGGTGATGGGAAACAGACTGTAGTCGTTACAAAGCAAACATGCTGACATAACAGCATGGTACAGGGAGTATTATCCATCTCCTGAGGAAGCCATGGCAATGGGAAAGAAGTACCTGCAGAAGAAGGTGCTTAGATCTAGATACGTTTTGGACTGATGCATTGTGACCGATGAGACACGATCAAAAGGCAAATGTGGGTGTCTACGTCATACTTTTTAAAAGTCTACGTTTCCACCCGTCCAGACCAAAACCAACCCCAGAGCTTTCAAACTAAAACGGGGTAAACAGTGTTGTCAGGTCTCCATTTTAGGGATTTCAAAACGCCACAGTAGATTGGACGTAAGGCGTAAATATAGCAATAGCTATACGTTTTAAAGTGAAAACACATTAGTGTGGATGTAGCCTAATACAGGGAGAGATCCAGTTCAGATAGAGAAACATGAGCTGGACTGAAGATGATACTGAAGGTGCCTTACAGGAGGCAGAGACGGGGAGGAGAATCAGCTGACAGGAATTAAAAAGAAATAATGAATGTAGATACTTTCTCCTAAAGCCGCGAGGATTCACTATTTTCAATTTGTTTCAGGTTTGCAAACTTTCACTGAAATTCATTTTCTGTTGACTAATTGATTAATCAACAAAACCTCTGACGGTCCACTGATTGTTGAAGTCATTTATCAAGCAAAGATGCGAAACATTCTCATATATTTAGATTTTCTGAGTCTCTGTTTTCATACTACCACTGTGTATTTCTGTTGAACTGTTAATGTGTCAAAGCAGTTTGAAGACGTCGCCTCCAGCTCCAGTCTTGTTCTCGGTCTCCGGAAATTTCAGAGACTAAATTATTAAATAATTATTACACAAAGTAATAAAAAGATTATACAGAAATAAAAGGAATTTTACGGCATTTCTCTTTAATTATGCTTTTCTGTTAGGGTGTCCCATAGACTGTATATAGAGATGGACGACACGTGTCTACTTCCTTCCACAGCACAAAAATAAAGCCAAAATATTCTGGATATAGCCGCTGCCATCTTACGCTGATGACATAATTTGGAGCCGGAGTCTTCACAGTAGCAGTCTTGGCAGTATTGAATTCCTATCAGTACACCTTTCGAACCAGTTGCCAGCAGTGCCACTGATCATGAGCACACGTAGCAGTCAATTATGATGTCAAACACCCCTTTTGTAGCATCAAATAACTAATTAAAACTACACCTACCAGAAAAATGGACCCTTGAACATAGGTGTGATAACAGCTACCTAAAATGACAGAACCATCTTTGATGTGTACTTTGAGTTTTTAGTTTGGCCCATGTCCCATCTGCTAACATGGAAGGGGCAGGGTTTATGACATGTACTGCAGCCAGCCACCAGGGGGCGATCCAGATGTTTCGACTTCACTTTTAGAGAGCTGCCACGTCATGCATCTATTATACAGTCTATGGCGTTGTCTTTTTAGTAGCTCCATGAAGAGACACCAGTTACTCTCATCAGTCAGAGCGCAAACAGAGATCATATTTTCATTTAATACTATGACCTATGTAAAGATTTGAATTTTATTACACTTTTATTTTCATTTCTCCTTCTATTCCATGTTAAATAATTAAGAATTGATAAAAGTTAGAATCAAGATATAAAAGTCTGCTACATACTGACACTGCACAGCAGTTTGGCATCTGTTAGTAAATTGCATAATAAAACTTTTCTGTAAACAAGTTAGCTTCCACACTTCTCTGTAACCGTTGACAGCAGGAATGACAGAAAAAAATACTTTTCAAGTCATGTCCACTAGGATACAAGACAGGGCGTCATAATTAGGTCTGTGGCAATAGTTACGTTATCGACTTATCATACGATATCTGGACATGCCCCTACTTATTTCACTGACCTCGATATTGCCCTTTGTGTTTAGATGCGCATTTGTTCACATAAGAACATCAACATTTAAGCCAACATGATGCCTGAATAAACAGCAGCGTTGGCCATCATACGACCTGGACAAAGCAATATTCCTTTTTTGTTTCTCTCCACCCCTGCCTACTTGTGCAAAACACTTCAGAGACAACACAGTGTAGCTTACCGGTAGCCTGCAGCTGCACTTTAGAGTCCCAGTCTCATGGGTCGTTTACTTACAAACCCTTGACAACTAGCAAAAACTTTGTCATTTGTAGTTTTACCCTCCAACAACTTCATCCTCCACTTTGTAAGTCTACCAGCAAACCGCTGACTCCCAGGACATCTATCCTGGGAGCCGATGAAGGTAACTGCAGTGTTCCCGAAGCTTCACAGCCACAAGAGGCATCACTCGGTTTTGTTTTTGTCTCAAACGGAGTAATTTTTGGGCTACTCCTACAAAGATCCTATAATTTTATATATACTTTCTTGTCTATATGTTAACAAGCATTGATTACTTTTAAAAAAAGATAAATATTTTTTCATATTCCAATTTAAATGTCTGAATATTTCAATAATTAAAAGTTCACTGCTCTCTGAAAGGGTGTACTTGCATTAAAATGCCAGGCAATAATATCATTTATCGCAATTATTTCTAGGACAATATATCGTCCGACAAAAGAAGTTATCGTGACAGGCCTTGTCATGAAGCCTGGAAAATTTCAAATACTAACGTACAGAAGACGAAGGAGAAGAAAGAAGTGGATGTTTTCATGTGACAGTTTCACCTTTCTCATCTACAACCAGTTCTGCCTGTCAGTTTGTTACAAAAGATGTTGGCTCTAAGAGAAAGTGTACCCGAACATTTGCAGCTTCAAGTAGTTATTATTTTTTCCGGAAAGTGTCCTCACAGTAGATGTATACATTTTTAAAACAATATTTTCCCCTGAGGATACAATAAGAAATCTTAAACGTTCCCCTTAAACAGCAAACACTGAACCCAAATCCAACTCTCAGTTAATTAGCGCTCAACTCACAGCATGAATGAGTTTAAGAGTAGCTTTCCAAAATACATTTCTGTCAGGTTCTGCAGGGTTAGATTCTGGCGCTGGACTTGGATTTGGCAGCTTTCAAGAAATATACTATTTAATTCTATATACTATAATTCATGTACAATAATCGTCACACAGAAGCCCTTTTTAAAGTAAATTAGTTATATGATGATCTCAATATGACAGTTAATCTGTTAAAGTTACAATTCTCATTTGTAATATTATTTTTTTGTCTACTAACATGCATGTAAGACCGAGTAATTTCATCTTCAAGTATCTCTAACATACTGTCATAAGTCAACATCACTCATGAAAATGAGGTTTTGTCAAACACACCAATAACACCATCAACCAGTGGAAATAAAATCAAGTACTGACACTTTAAAGATGTTTGAAATAATCTGCAGAGATCTCCACACACATCACACAATATCTGGAGAGCTCTGTCCCCTCATTTGAGCCCCTTTGTCTTCGCCTCTTTACTCCCACACACCAAAGAAAAGTTTGAGTCCATAAGGCCAGTAGGAATGTGACACCTGTGCAATCAGTTGCTCAACAGTCCTCTCAACACCGAACCAACAACAGTCTTAGATTGAAGACATGAGAGAAATCGGTATTGTGTCTTCATTGTCACTTCAGCTTTGGACCGCTGAATTCTGATAGGTTGTGTTGGCTTTGCAGTTTTGTTCTTGCTAATGTGAGTGTATTAAACAAACGAACCAACAGCTTTGTATGCTAACGCTGCTTTGTGGTGGAGGTTGTGAGGAAGCCCAGTGTGTCTTAATCACAGTTTAAGTTAAGTACAAAAGGCCAGTGAGGAACAATGCCTGTAGGCTGATGGGATTCTTGTTTACTGCAAGTATTCACAAAATGTGGAACCACGTATAAAAAACACAAGTGACTACAGGTGCCAGTGAGAAGTTGAAGTACCATCTCATCGATTTCTGGTCTGGTGTATGAGCTTTAATGGGTTTCACTTGTGCAAACTGGCTAAACTAGCATTTGTCGTCATTATGACACATTCTGGCAAATTCACAAGCTGCCTTAATCAGCATCCTGTGCTGACGGCATCACTGAGCTATGTTTGTTGATGAATGGACTAACAGAGCCACTAGTGTCCGAAAGGCCCTGTTTTATTTACTGCTAAGCCGAGAGAGCAACGTAAAGAAAATCAAATTTCAGCAGGGGTGGGAGGGGCGACAAGTGAACCAAGCCGTTTGCTTACTAGAAAGGTTATGTGTTTTTTGAGTGGTAAGATGAGACATGGCAGAGTAAGGGGCCGTACACATGCCGCGTTTTTTTGTGCCCCCAAATTCACTGTTTTAAATGTAGAGGCACGGCTGGCACGCTCAAATGCCAGAGTTGCACTCTGACATAAACAGAGTTCAACTTTTGAAACGCAGCGGCACGCCAACAGTTATTTTTCCCTTCTTCAATACATAACAGTCTGTGGTAATTACTGAAAAGTTGATCATGTTAGTGCAGGGCTACCCAGAACTGTACGATTGTCCCACATACGACAGGCCTACACACTTATTAACAGCTCCTGGAAGATGGTCAGCTCTGCACTCAGGATTTCAGGTAAACTGGCTATGACAGGAGATTGTAAAGGTTGCTTAGCAACCTCAGACGCAACCTGCCACCGCGCTCTTGAAAGCTGGCCCAAAAGAGGCACAAAGGTAGCGCCCACCGCCCGACCTCGGGTTTTCCAGGTGGTTATGCGTACGGCCCCTTAATATCTCTAGAAGACTACAACTGCACCAACATTTTGGATTTGAAGCAGACAAAAGGTGTCCTGACTGGCCTTGAGCAAAGTAGGCGCCGTTTTGAGCTGAACTTTTGTCAGACGCCCTGTTTTTATTTATTCAATTGCTCGCTTTGAAAGTGCCTCAATGGACCAGGTGCAGAGGGAACACCTGATTAATGAAGTTGAAACCAGTAGATATCAACAATGCCTCCTTATTTCACAACAAAAGCCAAAATAAGGTAGCAGCTGGCTGACGGGAGATCGCCAGGGAGCTGAAAGTTTCTGGTAAATGACCATTGCTAATAACAACCTCCTTGCTGTTGGCTACATAGTAAATATCACAATATAAAATGTGTAACAGGAGCATATTTAACAGATTCAGTGTAGACAGAGAGCTCTGATGTGACATGATGTAACATGATAGTCAGACGCTCGCTTGCCTTTCTTACATGGTGTCATTATGTTTCACTCAGGAGGTGCTGCTGGAGTCAAGTGCAACACCTAGTGGTAAAATTTGGTACCACACAGTCCTGTGTTAGGCTCAATATCACACTGGTTGCAAAGTTTTTGGACTGTCCTAACCCTATCCATTAGTTTTAATACCTATTTAAAGCCAAACACTGTACAGTGGATTATAATCCTTAAAGACAAAAATGATCACATCAACATTCTTTAAATTTTATGTCATATACCAGGCGTGATTGGCCGATGCATCGCCTTGCCTGACAACGCTGCATTGAGGCAAAGTTGAGCTATGTTGCTGGACAACCGTGTTTTATTTTTTGCTACAGCTTCTGCCCACTTTCCTGCGCTGTTTCAATACAGTGTTTTCTTTTTTTTAATCATGCAGTACGAATATCGATTGTACCTGGTCTTAATGAGCATGCTCACGTGCTAATAATGTGCTGAGGTAAAGATAATACACTCTGATGTTGTGCTGAAACGGTCACACCTGTTACATCTGCTTCTATTGTTGTCCAACTTGCACCATCATTGCCTCGTTAAACCACGTAATAATGTCAATCTGACAAACAGGAAGCTCACTGTATCTCCAGCATGTTTTATGTTTCTGCAGGACGATTTTTACACCGCACAGAATTAAGAAAAATCACTGGCTGCTGAGAAGCTCAGAAAACATTTTATCTATAGTTGGACAATCGTTGGCAAATTACTGAGTTGTAGTAAATTGGATAAAACATCAAAATTGTTATTTTCTCTGGTGTTGCAGTAATGGAGGTTTATGCACTCAAAAAGTGACACAATTTTCTGCACTAAATCCCATCAGTGTATAATTACTGTAGTACTTCCTGTTAATAGCCATCTATAATTCTGTTGGAGACCAAAGTCCACTCTGTTCTACACTGTTTGTTCAGACTGGGCTTCAAGCTTACAGATCTAAGTATATTCCACCTCCAGAGTTTGACACCTGTTAGACGTGAAAGATTAATAGAGGGGTGTTTAAGAAGAGTTTAGGACTAAGTCACGGACCCTAATCTTTGTGTCTGTTCTGAGTGCTGAACATTGTGTTGGCAAACCGAGTCTCAGAGCGAGGTGAACTGATGGGGCAGGAGGCTCTGAGTGAGGCTGGGCTGAGGGCTTGCACAGGCACTGCTGGTGACACTGGATTCAGGACTTGGCGAAACAGGAAGGCTGGAGACTGAAGCAGCCTCCCCGTCTGAACCAGCATCATCATCGTCGTCCCGATGGGAGCGGTGCTGGTGGGTGACCACCACTCTGGAGAACAAGACAAGAGAGTGGAGTGGTTAACTCACTGTGTTGTGTATTATAAATCCTAATTTTAACTAGGGCTGCCCCCAAATACTTACATATTCTCTGTAATGTAGCACAGTGTTAACAATGTTACTGATAA
>JAPZEB010000001.1:7197532-7208312 GCA_029783705.1 Chaetodon striatus
GAGCGTGGAATCAATAAATAATGCTCTCAAACTGATAGACTGCTCTCTTGAATAAAGATAGGGATTTCACTCCATAATCTTTGATGTACTTTCATCCATAGGTCTGTGACAATTCGCTCACTCCAAAAAACTTTTTGATGCAGCTTTGGTGATGTGGTAGCCAGCTGACATCGGTCTGATTAACTGCAGACTAGCCAATTATGGTGTAGCATAAACAAGACTTTAAATAAGAGACGCTCAGACATAGAGTTGCACATTTGAGGGTCTTTTAATCTCAAGACAGAGCCCAAGAATTGGTACATCATGACAGTTTGTAGTGTCTGACAAACAAGCAGTGTAGGTACCGTAGGTACTTTCCGTTACTTAAGTTGTTGCTTCCTGTTATTCAGATAACCAGTTCTGGGAACATTTGCTTCTCCTCACATAACCAAATTTGGTCAGGGTCATGTCAGGCCATCTGGCTGAGGTCATCTACACTATAAGATGAACATTTACAAAAACTCCACATATTTATGTGTAGACACGCACCCATACATCTATACTCCTACACACAATACATCAAACACTTGGATACAACAATGCATACATTTAAAATGCCACGAAAACAACGGTATGTAACACTTCAACATTATATGACAAAAGAACCCCAAAAACATGTTTTTTTCATTCAGTTTAGTATTATAGTCTCATTGCTGTAGGCAGGCTTGATGCTTTCAACCTATTTGTTCTACACTGGATATGTGTAAGGTTGCCTAAGTACTTGTGGTGGACACGACCAAGACTTCCTGTCCCCCAGGAAAAAGAGGAAGAGGTTGTAGTGGATTTCAGGAAAAGCAGATATTAAAATCCTGTTTGACACAAGGTGCATATTTTTTTGACTTGTCAACTGAGCATTCTGGCAGTTTTGAGTGAAAGGAGCCATTCAGAAGTGCAGTGGTGTCATTATTTTCCATCGCTGTGGCAGCAGGATCCAGGAAGCTGCTGCCGCGACTTGACTACAAGTAAGGGTGCGTCACAGGGACAAAATAGCAACATAGATTTAAGAAAGGAAAAAAAAAAAACAAGTGATACATTTGGACATTAATCACATCATGATTAATAAGTTAAAACTAACAGCCCAATTTTTAAAAATATCCAGACTATATCTGAGTTAGCTGCTGTTTCTTATTGTTTTGTAATTAGTTTATGTAAAACACACAGCTACATACACTTTTTGTTATCAAAGTGCAAGTACTTTCGCAGTGTACTTCAGTGTACAGTGGAGTACATGTATGTGGTTTCATACTTTCATCTTGGACAGAAGTTTTGTAACATGTAAGCACTGATGGAAATTGTCTCTAATGCCAAAATCAACGCTAAACACAGCTCTTTTAGTCCAGCTAGATCTTAGCTCTGTCAGCCTCAGCAGCTAAAAGCTAACTAGCTCCCCTCCAAGCGATAAAAGCACAAAGACGCACCGCCTGTAGTTGCACGATTATTTTTTGTCATTTACTAAATTAAAGTTTTTCATACATTTAAAGCTTTTTTTTTTTTTGTCCTAGATGCGTCCCGAGGAAGATTCTTTGTTCATCCCAAACACATTTCTTGTTGTTGCCGCAATGCTATATTCTTGGGCCCTGACTAGCCCATGAAGAGTACTGTTTGCTGTTTTGTAGAATCTCATTGTGACATGCAGTCTCATTCTCAAGAGAGAGTTACCAAAACTGATTGGCCAAAGGGGTCCACCGAATAACTTTTTGTGCCCCCCCCTCTGACCATCAAGCCACAATTACTCTCGAACCATGAAGGGGAAAGAAGAAAAATCTGTTTCCTTAAATTCCTCCAAAAAAACAGGTGTGTTGATTGTTTGGAGGTGAGGACAACTCAGCCCTAATTGGTTCAGTCAGTTCGAGGCACATGAACAGTTGCTCATCTTAATCAGACACACTCCTGTCTTTGCTCACGATCAGTGATGATCAATTGCCTGATTTGATCACCGTCATCAGCCAATTGCCTGCAAGTAATTACACCCAGGCTAATGGGAAAACATGGATCTGTGACGTCTTTGTGGGCTGTTGTTTTCAGCTCAGTCTGTTATTGTTTTTTTCTGTAAGTTTGATTTTATCTTTTAAAGATGCTGACAGCTGTCAGTAGCAGTGGGTAGTTCAGGTGTTGAAAACCCATTCCTCTCTCCTCAGTGTCCTATCGATAGAAAGCCGTATTGACTGATGCGCTGATGTGGAGGGAATTGAACAGCAGGAGGCTGGTGGAGTCGGGTGATGTCCAGAGGCCGAGTGATTCTGCTGCCAATCAATGAGCCCTTTAAGTAATGCATGGTTCCAGATGACATGTCTAAGACAAGGTCACAACTGGGTTTCTAATGAGAGCAGTGGATGACTCCCATAGGCCCCCAAACCACTTACTGACACCTGAGAAATGAAGGAAAGAAAAGCATGATGTCTCACATAATGGAAGCATCTGTAAGACATCAAATATTTCATTAGTTTCCTGCCAGTAGGAAGGAAAAATCCATCACTGATCCCATGTACCACACAGTCAGTACAGATGAGAGTTGATTGAATTTTAATTTTTTGAATCATTATTAACATTGCTTCCAGAGCGAAATTTGAATGAGGACCCAATTTATACTGTACACACAACTGGGAGCTCTCCAGTGAAACTACTGGCCTCTACCTGTTGGCCAGTACATGCAATCTCATACAGATCCCCCTGCCTCAAATGATGGACATTCTCATCATGTAACATTCCATAATTAGATCACACTGAGTTTGAAATACGATTCACGCATACAGACACACAGCTGGAAATGACAATTCTGATTTGTATTTCCTACTTGAAAGCTTCTATCATTAGTTTAGCCACAATGCTAGCTAATTGCTAGCTACTTGCGTGTGGTAGGGGGTAGAGAATGAAGGTGGCAATCTGCTTTGATACAATTCACAGTTTGAAAACAGCAGCAGCGAGCTGGAGGGGACTTTTGAGACATAGGGTGCTATTTGATGCTAATGAGGGAGTATAGCGCTGAGAATACAGCAGTGGGTCACCCACACAGATGATCCTGGGGATCGTGATGTTTACATTACATGCATGTCCAAACTTGGCCACTGGTTGCTAAGCTATTATAAAACAGAGTAACATGACATTTGCCCACAGTATCTCAATACACAGTCAGTCCTACATTATACAACAATCTTAATATAATGTCTCAGTGTAAATGATCATGTACTATTTGGTCAATGTGAAGAATTCTCTGATGTATGTCACCTAAATGATAGATGAAAAAAATCTGATATTTTTACTGACATGTATACCAATAAAGAAATCCTTTGTGGACAATGATAGGGGCTTTCATAAGATATTTACACCCAAGAAAATGCTGAGAAACATTCACTAATGACATAAACAGTTTACAGCCAAGCAAGTATTCATTATTTACTTTAATTCAGCTGATGGTCTAATCATCTTAGTCTTATTATCTGATTAAGTAATTGAATTACTTTTATTGTCTTACTGTCTAATTGAATTACCTCTCTTATTATCTATATCGCCTAACTGAATTACTTTTTTTGATTTCCCTATCCCTATTGTCTTACTGTATACTGAGAGAAAAAAAAGTGCAATATATACTTACTTATAGCTCACATGAAAATATTTAAGGGGAATTACACCCATTTTCAAAATTCCTACATTAGTTTTATAGTCTAAGACATTCCAAAAATAATAGTAAACATTAACAACTCTCTCCTAAGTCCAAAAACTAGAGTGCTAAAACTCAAATTTGCGATGCTACAGGGTATAAAGTTTGGTGCTGCTCCATAAAAAATTGTGAAAGATAGATGTCACTGACAACACCCAAGGGAATGCTCTAAGCATATGGGTGCAGTTATCTGTTAGCACTGGGAAAACTTCAATAAAATAGAGCTCATTTGAGGTTTAAAAGAGAAAACAATATTTCTGTGGGTCCACAAAATCATTTCATTCATTGTCTGTGGAGCAGCTCCAGGCTTGATGCTTGATGACATCACAAGTTTGAGACTCTTTTCCCTGGTTTCTGGCTTTGAGAGATAACATATTGGAATTCTTAATGTAATTGGTGTTCCCCTTCAGTGTTTCGCTTTTCATATTGAAGGTGATTTGAGCATTCGTATGAGTCAAGTCCCATGTGGTGTCGTACAACTGCACTGTGTTGAGTTTGTGACTTAGGATTTTATGTATTGCTCCAGTTCAATGGCAATGGGCCCCATATCCTTGCATATAAATCTTGCCATTTTATGGGTGATGGCTTTTATGAGTCTCTGGTGAGGGTTCTCAGGATGAGTGTGGTGAAAAGTAGGCACTCAGATGAGGTTGTGCAGTTAATGTTGCTCCACATGTTACTTTGGTGGCAAGCTAATGGGTAAGTCTTTAGATTTGCTGTCATTGTAGATTGGGTTGGTTTAATAGATGATGCTTACGTCCATTGCTGACGGCTGACAGTCATTGACCACTGAGCCCAACATCATGATTTAAATTCCCACTAAACCACAACAACACCAGGGCGCGGGTTTGCAGTGGCGCTAACTCACTATCAAGGCATTCATTGCATGCTTAAAAAGTAACAATTAGCCCTCACCAAGTCGCGCCCCTTTTTTAGCATTGTGCTCCAATAACGGATGAGCAGTCTTGGAACCTGACAAAATCTTGGTTGACTTTACCCTTTCCTGTTATACTTCAATATTCTATGTGCTAGGCTCATCTATGTTGTAGAGAAAACCAGACTTTAAAGATGGTTAAATTAAGATGGCTTGGGGATTGTCACAACCTTCTCCAACATATTGCATTGTATAGATTTGCATCTTAATTTAGCTACTAATAGCAAAACGCTAGCTAACTAGCTAGTTAACATATAGCTATATCAAGAGGAGTTAGCCTAATCTCAGACAGACAACATCAGCCAGGTTTGTTTCCTTCTCATTTACGAGGTTATGTAAAGAGATTTGGAAAAAGACACATAGGTTGGTTGCTAGTAAGATAACATGAGTCATCGCTAGCCAGAAAAGATCTACGTAAACATTACTTTGTTAATATTATCTCCAGAAGGCTATGTGCCAACCTGAGGTAACTAATGGAACTCTGTAAAGTAAAGAGAGACTGACGTGAGGTCAGCGTCATGGTCTGTATTCAGTAGTAAATTGATCCCCAGAAGGGGAAAAGGTGACACATATTTGGCAGTGGAGGAGCAATGTTGACTGTCTTGTCATTCTTGGTCCTTTTTTCATTGAGATCGGAAGCCTCAATGAATATAACCCTCCATGACATACTCTAGTCTTTGTTGTTGGCTTCTTGAAGATATATTGCCTGACTCCCAGGACTACCTTAAAACCATCTAAACAAAACAAGCATTGCCGTGTTTCTTTTTGCCAAGCTTGTCAAACTTAGCAACAGTAACTAAGGGGGGCGGGATTTAGGATTGGTCAATTTGGATTCATTAGCGGTGCTCAGATTGATTTTTCAAGTGCAACTAAAGGTAGACACCGTGTACGCAAATTTAGCAACTTATAACTGATAAAACTGTATTTCAAGGAGTGTAAGCCGGAGAGTGCAAAATGATATAATAGCTTTTTGCACGTGATTTAATAAAGGAAAAACAGGTTATTTAATCACACTATTTACCGCCAGACTGCCAGATGAAGTGGTACCTGTTGTAGCGATCAAGTTTGATGCTGCCATTGGGAAGATCTGTCACCGTCACTGATCAGTATCCACTCACATCCACAAAGCTGTCTGTGCTCTTTTTTCTTAATTCCCTGGTATATACTGCAGTTACATTACTGTGACTAATATTGGAAATATTTTTATAATTCAATAATCTGCCAATGAGGTAGCTTTTAGGTTAAAGAGGAAAAGCACTGAAAGACAAGGTGAGTAAATGAGGATGGGTCGTAAATGGGCTCAATGTGAAAAAGTACAAATGGTAATTAAATACATTGAAACATTCTAAAAGAAAACTCGTCAAAAAAATTATAGTGCCTTTTATTAGAGTGGCCTGTAAGTGGATTTGCCAGCTTGTGCCCTCTATTTTATTTAGTTAACTTGGCAGGCCAATGGGACATGCATTAGATCAAGCTCATTGTGAATTTTTAACTGCGCCCTCTGCTGGACCACTAGACAAAGACAAGTCAGCCCGCTGCTGCCAAAATGTAAGCTCTCAAGTAAAGTCTAAGCTGCATCTTCATCATTATGCCTTCTTTGTAAGTTATTATCAGACTCAGCTTTTAGTGTTACATTACAGGAAATGGTAATGTTGGTATTGATAGCAAGAAATCAAGTTAGCGGAAGTATGATCCTTGATGCTCCCAACTTCATTTTTTTTAAATTATTAATTTATAAGGCATTGCATGTACTTTGCCTTGTGTTCCACTTGCCTACCTATGCAAATACATGGATAAATATCCGAATATTATAATGAATGCAGATGTAATAAGGACTGAATGGCACAAGATCAAGCAAACAAAACAGCCCTGATGCAGTTATTGACTGTGTTATTATGATGGAAAGAAAGGTGTGTATTCTTGTATATCAAACTTGTGTGTGTATGTTTGTTTCTCAACCCCCCCCACACACACACATTGCACCATGAAGACATGCCATCGACATGCAATTACTCAATAAACTCAGAGAGGTAATACTTACGTTCAAGAACAAAATTAATCAAATTCCCAATCTCATTTATATGCTAAGTTAGAAGTCCCTTGCCGTGCTCTCAGTCAGAGTTGGGTGAAGATGTTTTCTGACTGCCGTGTTTGTTAGGATATGATGGGCCACAGGGAAACACCTGAAGGTGTGTGTTTGGTTTTATGTTCATGATGATTGATGCTGCAGCTCACTCCTCCTAGCCCCCGTGTGTCTAATATAGATACGAGTCTCACCAAGAACTCATCAACACGAGCAAAATCTATTTCCGAGATTTGCCAATGGTTGTTGTTGTTGGCAGCTTCACTATTTTGCCTCCCTGTTCCCTAAAATATCACATAATAACTACAAACAGTTGTAATCCTGCCTATTCAGGATCCCCTTAATCCCCCAGAAACAAGCCAGCTTCCTCTGAGCTTTGTCAAACAAATAAGAGCCGAAGAGAAGAGTAAGCCACTTTAAACTTTGCACATTGTTTTTTCCCAAGTTGAAATAATGATGGCTTTAGTTTCATGTCCTGACCTCTGCCTTGTAATGGCTTCCCTCAGCTTTGTCTCCTCACAGTCGAGTCAGCTGGGGGAACTTGTTCACACGATTCTGCATCTCTCAGACTTCCACAACTTTTTCTACATCAAAGTCAATGAGCGCAAAGCAAGGTGAACACAGAGTGGCTGCTGCAGTAAAAGATGCTGTGCTGTGCCTGGGCTTCTCTGTAGGCAGTGCAGAATGAAAAGTTCCACTTTTTTAGAGGAGACCACGTGACCTGGACTAACTGAGGAAGATAAGCAGAGGGACGGGCGAGTGAGTCAATGCTACAACACATAATAATTAACCCAATGTACAGGCTGAGCACTGATTAAATTAAATGGAGCACTATACCGCAAAGAAACATTACATTTGACAATCGAAGAGTGAAAGCAATTCAGCATGCCAAATTGGGCTCAGAGGATTCATATAAATTGCATCTGCTTAATCAAGAGCAACAATTTGGAAAAAAAGAAAATGTGGGCACTTACAATGATGTCAATCTGTACTCTATGGGAAAAGAGGCAAGGTGCTAATGGATGGCAACCTGGTCAAACATGTGATCACATTCAGCCTTCAACAACCTGCAGTGAAACTACATCAGTATACAGGAGGTGGACAGAACTCCTTTGTAATTCAATGCAGTCCAATTCAATATCTTCTACCTTTGTGAATGTTGCAATGTTCAGTTTCCTGAGCCAAGTTAACTGCAATTTTGATGCCATACTGTGGCTTTAAAAATACTGTAATGTAATGTTAGGTGTTTCTCCTGCTTTTCTGTCTAGCAACATAACATGAAAGGAAATGTTTAGCATTTTTTTGGGAAAATACCCTGGTTTCCTTGCCCAAACTTAGATGAAAAGACTGGTACTGCCACAGCTGGCGAAAGCTTGGTTTATGCTGGTTTTGTCCCCACTGCAAGTTTTGCATGCCATGAATGATGTCTTTTGCTTTGAGCCCAAAGGTTCTGAAAGTTGTCATGGTGCTTGGTTGTGCACCTCTGAATTTTTGTGACTAGACACCCACTACACGCACTGTGCTTTTCAGTGCAACACGAACACTTTCAAGGGAAGACTTGCCAATGCGGGTTTGCCTGTAAGTACATCTCTTACGGCCCTGTATAAGGAGATGACAGGGACAGTCAAATTTCTTGGAATTATTGGTGAGAAATAGCCCACCACTCAGGGGACATAAGAAGCTAAAGATCTCGGTCTCATGGAGAGAGTGGCAACCCAGGAGGAAACAAAGCGGTATAACATAATTTCGATTTAAAGGTAGGTGACAGTAGTAATTACAGTACACAAATGCAATGTTTGCTAGTACATCTGTGTCTGTATGTCTTGTTTTAACTGTTGCCAGACAGCCTACTTTTCCAGTAACATTCTTCAATGTTGACTTTTTGCTTATCCACAGAATATTTTGTGTGTATGCACCTTGGTGTTTCGGGGCATATTAGATTAGATTAGAGCGCTGTATCAATTCCCAATGGGGAAACTCATTTGCCACCAGCGACATCTCGTAAAGAAAACAGTGTACACCGTACATTCACAGTAAACAGCACACTGAGCATTAACAGCTCTGTGCATGCTTGTAGCTCGCATGTCATCTATGGAGGCCAGTGCCATGGTGTCTCACAAGAATAAGCAAAGCTTAACTTAGCTTAGTTTTAATACTTGAAATGAGAGAACAGCTAGCCTGGCTCTGTCCATTGGTCAGAAAATCTCCAGAAAGTTAAGCTGTTTAAGGTACCTTCAGGCACAGCCAGGTTAGCTGTTCCTTTGTGTTTACGCTGAGTTAACTGCTGCTGGTATTTCACATTTTAGAGAGTGGTATAAATCTTCTCATGTAACTCTTGGCAAGGAACCACATCAGCATATTTGCCAAAAGTCATGCATGACCGTGATGTGTTTTATTTATCAGTGCCTGTGTGAGCAGCGGCTGATGTGCCACCAGATTCTCTCACACTCCCGCTTTCATCTGCACTCATCTTGTCACACTTTCCTCCTTCACCCATGCATAATAGTACAGTAGCACTAGTCCAATATACCATCTTGCACATGTGTAAATTCTCACCAATCGGGCGATGCCTAACAGCTCTGTCTGATTGGCCAGAGTTAAGAGCATGGCAGTTGTCAGACATAATAGTGCCCACAGACAGAGTGTAGCCTAATTTAATACGTTATGACTATACTGAGAGTTCAGGGTCAAAGTGCAGTATTGCAGTCTGTGTGATGTGATTATCATGCAAGCTGACATCATTGTGACAATAAAAACAATGCATTTGGTAGCCCTATTCCTGAGTCTCGGCTATTTTTTCCACATGACACACAAGGTTCTCAGCAGAAATAGACAATGAAAATGATCTGTTGACTAATATTTTCCGTGTCTATATTTGTAGAATGTCACAACATGAAATTAAAAAATGTAAGTGTTCATTATTAACTATATATCCGTTTCAGTCTAATAGTGCTCTAGCATTTCTGTGGACAGAAACACTTCATTTGTTAACACCAGGCTTTTACGTGGCTTTTATATGACACTGGATGTAGAGAGATAGGGCTGAGGGTAGCAGTGCTGCAGCAGCAACACCATCTAGATGGACACCACATGCGTGTGAGCCGCAGCACGTCAGAGAGGTAGCCATCAGTACAGGCAAAGGAAGGTGGGTTAGTCTGGGCATTCCACAGCATAGCATCCTTCTTTGTGTTATTTGGTCTTGAACTCAGTATTCACCCACTCAGCTCTGTCCAGAATACAAACTTTTCTTGCGGAAATTTGACTAATTTAAAAAAGTAAATTGGGAGGTTTTGAAAAACAGAGTCAAAGATTTTCTCAAGACTGAAAGCCTCAGGAAACAACCAATCCTCAGCTGTGATGTACTGCTGAGGTCTGTCTCTGCCTCTTATTTTCTCTCTCTCATTAAAGTTCTTTTTAACCTTGGTTTGCTCTCTCATCCCATCTCTCTCTCTCACTCACTCATTCTTTCTTTCATTCTTTCTTTCTTTCTATCCCTTATTCATTGTATGTCACCCTGGATAATTGTGGCAGATCAATGCTCAAACTGTGAATGTCTTTCTCCCTTCCATTTCTATATATTCCTCCTCATAACACTGCATTAGAGCTGGCCTTCTCGACAGAGTCTGCCTCTTATTAACCGCACACAACAGGATCTCTGTGTCCAATCTCTTCTGCAATTGAATTCTATTAATATCCTTTTGGCAGCTGTCTGTGAAGAGATAATATTGTTCATTTTGCCTTAGTGCTGGCGACAGCCAAGGCTGGAGGCATTATGTTTTTGGGTTGTCTGTCCGTCCATCCCATTCTTCTCAGAAACGACTTGAAGGAATTTCTTCACATTTGGCACAAACATCCACTTTGAGTCAAAGATGAACTGATTAGATTTTGGTGATCAAGGTCAAGGTCAATGTGACCTCCCAAAATGTGCAATTTGGCCATAACCCAAGAATTCATGCACTAATTATGACAAAATTTCACTCAAATAGCATAAAATTGTCATGATGACATTTTATATCCAAAAGGTCAGCTTCTCTGTGACATCATAATGATCTGATTATTTATATAT
>JAPZEB010000001.1:7208412-7219500 GCA_029783705.1 Chaetodon striatus
CATCATAATGATCTGATTATTTATATATATATATATATATATATATATATATATATATCCTCCTCTGTTAGTCCACCACGTGTCTATTCTGCTATTCTGCTGATATTGAGCTTCAGGTGATTATTATTTCACCATGTGACAAAGCTTTCTATCAATCTCTGAGTGAAGACAGCATGATTTTCACTTGAAATTATTCACCGGAATCATATGTCCATATAGTGATAACTTTCATTACCTTTTATTAAAAGTCCTTCAAAGTCTTCACTATGTATATTATGAGTCAGGACAACCATGGATGTTAACTACGACTTGACAGGTTGGCAGAGGGATACAACCCCGAGATGGTAATTCTAGTTTCCTTATTGTAGGAAGGATAAGGTTTAATGGGTATGGAAAAGTGGGGTAGTTGTGGTTAGATTTAGCTGTTGGAGGCATTTGACTGATGCAGTGGTTTGTGTGGCTGCAGGGCCGACCGTCTCGCAGGGATTCGGCTGTTTGCATCATGGTTCCTCTGGCGTGATGTCTTGTTGCTTTTTTCCCGGTGGGGATTTTGTCACAGTTATTCACAGGCAGCTTTATGACAGCGACACGAAATAACATGCAATCATGCTGCGAGGGGGGAGGGAGAGAGGACAAAATCCAAATGTAGTTAAGTGCATCTGGCTGCAGTCGCACAAAACAACTGGGAGAAAGCTTTTGTGCGAGCGGAGATGGTGACCTTGAGCTGAGCTCCAGAAGAAATGGCCGAGTCGAGCCCCCAGAGCGCTGAGGTGAATATGGAGTCCTGTCAACATGAGGAATGCTGTTGTGCTGTTGTCTGGTAATAAAAGAAGCCATCATTCTCCGGAGAACATCAAAAACAATGCCGCCACCGAGCCTGGAGAAATGAACCACCCGGGGATGTATGCATTTCACAGCTTTGGTCTGGTATTAGCTTTTTGACATTTATTAAAACAATGCCGATGAAGGGACCGAAATACAGTTCATCACGAGACAACCGAGCTTTTTATTATGGTTGACTATTAATGGTCAATTTGGCATTTGCTGTGGCTCTTAACTACCTCCAGGCAGTGCAGCTGTTTGGCAGAGGTGGGGGCTGGGTAAGGACTGAACATTATGGCGTTTAATTTAACTGCATATGCATTTCACGCTAGTAAAATATCACGATTTACAGTTAAGATTCCATTTCAAGTGCTTAAACTGCCGTGGTAGATCTTAGTGTCATGAAAGCAAGTGCTTGAAAGCATGGCAAAAATCAGTGCACTGTTAAAATCAGTGTCATTGTGCATACTGGGGCAGCTGATTACAGAAAGTAATAACAGACTGACAGTGATTGTATTCAGAACAGTCTACTCTGTAATAAGGGGAACAATGTAGCAGAGAAAAACATTAAATGTTCTTTATATTAAATTGCGTCTTGGGTGATCAGATAACAAGTGTCTCCACATGTGTTATAAGTGACCACTTGTGATTAACTCTCACTTTCCCTATCTATATGCAAATAAAACCTACATCATTCATTCCACCATCATTAGACTACTGCTGCAGGAGTGTGAGGGACAGGGACAGTTGATCAGAGTCCACCTGCAAACACACAGTAAAAGGATTAACTGTTAGTCGGGTGACATTTGCCGTGTGATGCTGTTATTAACAGGTGTAACTACACCGTTAAGCCATTTTGGTGTTGGAGTGAGGTTGTTGAAACTGCTCCTGTGTTAACTCATGCTAACCGGGTAGATGTTGACCTGACTGTTTGCTGGGAGGACAGCGGCTCTGGAAGCGCCCCTGCAGCACTGTATCTAACCTGTGTAACAGCAGCAACAGAAAGTTTGCTTATCCAGCAGGGAGTCTGATAAGCAAGGATGTCCGCTGAGGAGGTGGTTCTTCAATTTGGCCCAGGGTACATAAGCGTACATACAGTGGCACTGCAGTTTATGGGGTCCATCATGTCATGTCACTGGGCCCAAAAACTTCCTCCCGTAGACTTACATTTGGAAAGAGACCTCTGTAGATCAGTGGATTTTTTTTTTTTTCCTCAGCGTAACAACCCCAGGGAAATGACTCATTCCACCATCAGAATTTCATTCATTTGGCCTGATAACATTTTGAAAGTCTAAAAGAGCTGCAAGATTAAATTATTTTATCCTTATTCAAATTCGCAGAGCGCTAAACCGGAAGTCAGCCCCTTGGCTGGCAGGAGTTTGACGCTTGGCCATGTGCGCTTGCTCTATAGGCCCAATTATGCAGAAGCATCACCAGTCATCCAGATACTTTCATACCATGGAAATAAATTTTCCTTGGCTTCACGTGCTTTCAACTTTCATAGGAATGAACGGGGCTCCACCACCAATGCTGTATCCAGGTCTCCCAATACATCTAAGACACACACTAGGCTTTGGTGGTATCTACAGAATTTTTTCATACCTTCATACCTTACTGGAATTTCACAATGATATATGGTATTATTGTGTGGCCCAACCCTCCCACCCCCCACTCACTCCACAAGCTCTCTTAGCTTTTTCAGTCTAATAGTTGAACAATATTAACTCACAAAATGAGAGGAAGTTATAATTCTTACCCTTACTCTCCATTTACAGACAGGACTGGCTGAGTCCAGTGATGTTATCCCCAACCCCCACCACTCTGGGTTGCGGTGTCAGCTAGGGTGCCTATCCCACCAGTAGAGACCAGAGACTGACCCCTGGTGGCGTGTGATGTGCACTTAGTGAGAGAGAAACAACTGTTTTTTTGGGGGTTTTTTTTTGATGATACATAGAATCAACGGTCAGGATTTCTAAATGACTGTGATATCCTGATACCGCCCAAGCCTAGTACACACTGCTGAAAGAATGTGGCCATATGCTGTCCAGAAAATCTCTGAGTGTAGGATCTCAAGATGCATTGAGGACGCACTGGGTACATCCTCTCAGATCTGCCCCCTTGTAATTCAATCACCCATGACCCATGCTAATACCAGCTGTAAACAGAGCCTTGGGAAGTAAAAAGAACAGGGAATCCTAACCATTAGACCAACTCTGATGCAAGGCAATAAATGCTCAGCAAGTTCTTTTTAACTGATCTCCATGAATTCACTTTTGGACACAGATACAGATCTATGAGACATCAAGCCACTTATCATAGAAGAAGAGTGAGTATCCACAGTGATAATGCAGGGGTGGCAAGGCAAACACAGCATGCCACACTGATCCAGGGCGATGGTCATCAGAGACACAATAGTACAAAGCACAGAGGGGTTAAACAGTATTGAAATGTTTGGATCCCTTCCTTGCCGTCCAAGCCTGTGACATTGACTTATGGTGACACCCTCCGGCCTGTTTTGCTTAGACAGTTAAATGACAAATGGTCCTGCCTGTCAGCCAACATCTGTTATTCATCTGCAGCCTGGACTGGCACTGCCAGGCCAACAACATGCACACTGCTGGCCTTTAAAGCCAGCCATCACATAGCTCAGTCACACAATCACAGCCAATCACTAACCAAACACTTATTTGAACTACTTCAACCACAATCACATACAACCCCTCATGTGTTTGCATTACTGCAACCTATATTCAGAGATTTATTTGTTATTGGTTGTTTGAGTTGAATTAGTTGGACTGAAAAACAAGTGGATAGTGACTGGAAGTTTGAGAGTTATGTTGCTTTGGTATACCTGGATCTGGACTTCTAAATATAAAGGGTATTTGGTGTTCAGGGCACACTTAACATGATATGTAGAGTGGGTATAGAGAGGAAGTAAAGCAATAATGTATGCTTCATTATGCTCTTCAAATATTAAGATTTAGAACATGTTTAAAACATAAAAGAAATAGCAGAGGACTTGCTATTGCTGAAATGAAATCTGCATCCTTGGAGAGAGATCTGATTACATTTGATTTTAAAATATATCTTGATGTGGTTATTGTGTTTATGCTACATGTTTCTGATTTTTACAGTAAAATCTACAAGTGTATGTTGATGTATCATGACAGTAACAGAAATAAGGTATGACCTGAGGACAGTAAATGATTTTGAATCTAAATACAAAGCAATCATTGGCACTAACAGGCCCTATCGGTTGTCTAACAACCAACTAAACTGCAGCAAATTGTGTTGTTGAAGCGGTAAATAATTAAATAATGAGTGTATGAAAAAGTGCGAATAAAGAATAAACAGAAGTAAGCTGCACTTTATGTGGTTTACATATGACATCACAATCATCATCCTTAATTATAAAGTAAAGCATTCCATCTGGCCTTTGAGACCCTGTAGAGATGCCCTAATTACTCAGATGCTCAAATGAGCTGCCTAATGCAGCTTCTCCCAGAATATAAATGCATGAGAAATGATTGCACCATTATGTTGGTGTTAAAAATACCAGCAGTACAACTTAGCAAGAGATGAAAATGCCGAATCTAAGACAATATACAAATAATCTGAAATGATAAGATGAAGAATAAATGATAGCACTTGAAATTCCTAAGTAAAATGTACAAATTAGAAATGAGTGCAGAATATGTACATACGAGATTAAACTGAATAATGCCAGCATGCCGTTTGATGTGATGCTCAGTTTCCTCCTCAGGAAAAAAGGGAAAGATTACTCATCTCAAACAGCAGAACAAATTCTGCTTTCCTTTCCTCTGGATGACACAGCTAATATCTATCCCCTGTAAGTGGAATTAGATGTTAAGTCAAGGTTAAATGACCAAGTGTTTGGGCTGTATTGTGTTTGGACGCTGTGTAATGCACCGTTTCTTCAATGATTATGGATAGTAGGAGAGAAGCAGCAGTGTTTAGGGACTCTTATCTGCAGCCTCTTTTCATTTATGATGGTTTTATAATGCTCTCTCCTTCATGGATCATAGTATCACAGGCACAATACCGCACATTGCTGCATACTTTATTATATTCCACAACAGAGGTTAAACACACAGTACACACTGCTTTCTTTGAAGAGCGTAAGTAAGCAGCTGTATTTTGTAGCTCCAGAGAGGAAGTGGAATCCAAAAATCATGCCTGTTCTGCTCGAAGCTGCATTAGACCACATTTGTTGTGTAAAGGAGAAGAATGTCTTATCTGTCAGTCGGTTCTCCTTATTGACCAGAGGAATTTCAGGTGTTGGATTGTTCCCTATGGATGAAGACTGTTCTCTAGCATTAAATAAGCTTTACAAAGCCGGCCCATAATTTAAAACCACAATACCATTGACCAAAGGAATGCACAGCTGATTTGTCAGACTTTGCTTTACAGTACATGGTGGCTCCAGGAAATGTTTCTCCAAAATCATCCATAAAACCAGGTGTGATTTGAAGCCAAGCAGTTGAAGTATTAGGCTTCATTTTTGTACTATAAAAGGCACTTTTTGAAATACAATTGTTGTGCTTAAATTTCAACAGAATGACAACGGGAAGTGTTGTCAGCAGCATTGGCAGTAGAAAAGGAGCCAAAATGTCCATCTACCCCTCCACATTCTACAGCTCTTTCTGATGATGATACTGAGGTCTTATCAAGCCACATATGATATATACTTCTACCAGCATGTTTTGTGTCTAACCCTGGGCCATCTCTGGGGAATATCTCCAGGCTTTTTAAGGCTTCCTGATCAGACTCTTAAATCACATTAATTTGCTCCTTTCACAAAAGCAGAATTTCTATTTCAGATATATAAAGCTCTTTCAGTCATTTGTGTCACTGGGGTCATTTTTTAGTCACTACCAATGTTAAAAAAGAGTATATACAGAATACCTTGTCCTAAACATCGTCAGTAGTAGTAGTAGTCTTAAGAGTTATGCAGCCAAAGGTAATACATTTCTAAAAGGCAGAGTACTGTAACTTCTTGAATTCATTGGACAGTACTGATATTAAGTGTTGTGTTTAGATGCGTGTAATGTGGAACCACAGTGTAAGTTCAGTCCTGAAACACTCAGCTGTTTGCCATTAGCAACATATGCTGAGGTTAGCACAAGTGGATTGGCGTGCAAGTCAGTCACACTATGGCGAGCGCAAATGAAACCCCGAAGCTGATGGACCTGCCTGGGGGTCCTCAGTCAGCTATAACAGCAACAGAGAGAGAGCTGTGTCTAAGGGCTCATTTACGCTCAACGTTTCATATGGAGGACAGACTGAGCCTTCTGTCCATATTCATTTTGTGCGTGTTTATGAACATTTTCTGAATGCTTAGGGATACAGATGAAGGGGGGCAGTATCACCGGAGATTGTGGAGGCAGTGTAGTCTAGTTCAAGCGAGATACAACAATGTTAGACGACAAAGAAAGTGAAATAATGGCCAATCGGAACCAACTGGTACTGTAATATATAATTATATATAGTAAAATTAGTGAGAAGAATTCTCCATCTACAAGTCTGGATATATACATACTAGTTGCACAGACCACTGCAGTCTACAGCTCTGCCTCTGTTTAAAGGTACAATATTACAGAATTTGTTGTTGTATGAAACTTTTGACTCTTCCCTTTGATGCCATCTGTTAGCTGTATCTATGCCATCATACAGTGAAAGTCGCATGGAAGTATAAGGGCAGTGATGTTTACAACATTTGATATGGGTGCATCTACTTTCATATGTGAAGGAAGTATAAATGAGCTTTATGACAAGTACAATGTGCCAGTGATGCTTCACTGTTGTAGGTCCTGTAAATGGAAACACATCCAACATGCTAACACATATTGGACGGCATCACCCAGATGTGTTGATCCCTGGGACGAGGCAAATACAAACAAACCGAAGCCCACCTCCTGATCTCCGCTGCCTTTAGAGGCAAAAGCTGAACGGGATACAACGATTGATATTTACATTGGCATATAGCCAGGGTGGAATAAATTATAACACTCCCCCCAAAATGCATGTTTTATTTGATTTGATTGACATTTATTTAGTATTTTATAATTCATTATTTGGTATTTGTAAAATAAATGAGAGGGAACAAATCCCTATGAATTTGTTTTTTCTAGAGTCTGAACCGTGACTCCTGAACAGGGGTATGAGCTGAACTGTGACTTCTGTGTTCCGTCACACCCCTATGACTAATACAGGCTGCCATTACCAAAAACACAGTGATATTAGTGAAAGTTTCTTCCTTTCCCTGCTGTCAATGTATCCATCAACGAAAGGCACCCAATTCTGTTGTGACCTCAGAGTGTGTGGGGACAGTACACCCATTAATCAGTGTGTGATGCACGCAGGAAGACGTGTACCCTTGCTGGTTTGACTCGCCCATAAATAGTTTAAGCAATGTGATTTGTACCGTAAAACGTAGACATACAGTATTCACCTCAAAAATAAACCTTTAAAGGTGAAACCTAAAAAAAAAAAAAACGCTCCGCATGGCAACTACAGGCAAGTGACTTCCAAAAAAAAAGAGAAAAACCTGGGCTCCTAAGTTTCCAGGTTACAAACTGTGAATGAAACATCTGCTGCATGGAACACATTTTGAGCTGCCTTATGAAGACAGAAATGGGACGCCTGGTTGGCTGACGGGTTATAGCACCCACCATGAACTGCAGCGTTCCAGGTTTGACTTTGGCCGGAGACGTTTGTCACATATCAGTCCCCTATCACTCTCTCCCCTCATTTCCTGTCATGTTTCTACTGTCAGAAGGCAGAAAATGCCCCTAAAAATATTTAAATTAAAAAAGGCAAATTAATGAAAATGAATTTCATGTTTAATTATTTCTTCTGCCAAGAAAATGAAATTAATTAAACACTCATTTGTACTGTTAATGAGCCAAATTGAAGCTGTAGGAAAGACTTTTCCATACTTTGTACAAAGATATTTACTGACGTGATTTTACATGTTTTGCATAATACAAACTTATGGACTTTGAACACATCTCTTGCTGTCATGTTTGGCTGCTAATGTAAAGAGTTACATAGTACAGCTATTATCTTGTGTTAGAGTCGAGACTTTGACCTGGGTAACACCTAACACCAGAAATTAAACAGATAGTGTCATCAGGATGAGACTGTGTGTCAGATCCACTGAGTTGCTTGAGATGCACTCAGCAGATCCTACACTGATGTCTTGACAGAGCACGCTGCAAATGTCCTGCTGGCCTTAAACATCCTCCCATCACACACACACACTACATTTGAAATATGTAATGTGAATTCATTTACATACAAAGCACCCATTGAGGGGCCAAAAAATTGCACAGAGCATCAGATGATGTTTTCATTTTTATGATGCGAATAGATATTTTCAAGATGTAAAGTAGAAGAACTTTATATGGAAGCACACCCGGCCTATATTTCTAATTTGTCAAGTTAATTTGAAACAGAGGAACAGTATTTTGTTTACCCGCAATGAAGACCGCACAGCCTTCTACTGTGTGTCCAAGTGAAATTGTGGTGTCAGGTACTGACACTACTAGGAAATCTTCTCCAATACAAAGAATCATTGCGGTAGTGGCAAAAGGTGATTGAAAAAATTGGGGAGTAAAAACAAACAGAACCCCTTGATGCTTTCAAGGCGTCACAGAGGTCTTGGAGGGGTCACAGTCACAAAGCCTTGGAAATAGAATCTGAGGAGAAAGTGCAACCCTTATTCTAGGAGAAATAAGAGCCAGGGGAGGAAAAAAAAAGTTGAATATTTCTTTTGCTTTTTTCTCCAGAGCCGGGCTGCATGTCTCAGTCTGTCTGAGGCTACTGCAGTTTTTCGCCTCGTTGACTCGTTAATGATGTGGTAAAGACACGTATGAAACCAGTTAGATGAACTCTTTGAGGCAGAAATACGGCATCATCTGCGGCGAAGAAACATTAGTATCATGCTTTGCATGTTATCAAGGAGGACAGGAGGTTCACGTTAATCTTTTTTGCCGCATGATTGAAACATTTGTTTCTTGTCTGTTAAAACACAGCTGGGATTGGTTTTCTCCCCCCATAACAAAGGAGACAAAGAGGGACAGAGAGACTTTAATAGAAGGGTCTCTTGCAATGATCTGTTCACTTATCATCTCATAATTCTTTATCTGTCTGTCCCACACCATATCTCAGAGGCAACTCATCTAAATTTTGACATAACTTGTGGTAACGATTGTCCTAGCTGCATTTTATCACTTCAGTCATAAAGAATGTTTTAAAGGGGTTCACAGAGGCTTGGTTAAATGTCTCTACCTGACACACACTAACTTTGGGGCCACTGACTGCATCATGATGAAACGTAATGAATGCCCCTTACTGTTATGTTCAGCCATTTTCAGAACTGCACTGATTGAGTTTCTATACAGTGTGCACAAATAAGGGTTCAATCTGTTTCAAGTGATCTGGTTTGTATAAAGTGCCCTCTTAACATATAGGTTATATGCAGACCATCATAGAGTGGCAAGATGCAATAAAACATACAAATACTTCCCTTCTTTTTCGTTCTAATGTTGAAGTTACTCTAACTGTATTTGTCTCCTTCATAGTTTTGTGACATTATTTTTCAGAGGAACAGTTTAGCACTTTTGAAAATATACTTTTTCTTTCTCACTGAGAGTTAGCTGAAACTGATACTACTACTTTGATTTGGGACTGCAACTGTTTCTTGGCCCGGCACAGTAACTTCCTGGGGTCTTGACATCACCACAAGGCTGCTAGGCAACTAGTGGGGAAGTTGCTGCACATAGCCAAAAAATAGTCCTGCACATAACCTACAATGAAACTCTTTGTTTTTTGCTCTACAGTTTTTGTACGCATTTAGCAACAAGATATAATGTGTTAAATGGTGCATGTAGGTGGATGCTGTTACCTTTGGACAAAAGCGAGCTGTTTCTCCATTTTAAGTCTTTCTGCTCAGCAAAGCTAACCATTTGTTAGCCGTAGCTCCAGATTTGCTGTACAAACAGAAATAAGCAAATAAGCATATTTCCTAAAATGTCAAAACAACTTATTTAAGTACTATTGGCGATAGCGGGAATGGTAGTTAACATGACATTAGAAGTAAGCACCAGTAAAAGTGTTGCAGTCATAACAGTAGTACTAACAACGTGGTATAAGCATTTGTTATAGAAGTAAGAGAAACAGTAGCCTTGAAGGATTTTTTGCTATGTCGAAACCTTCATTCTTAGTCAGCTACAGGTAATGTAACACAGCTAATCTTAAAGTCACAGTCCGGTCAGGCCTGAAAAAGGCCTTGAGGTCAGGTTGCTCTATGGTCTCCTAACTCTTACAGCTGCACAGATCAGGGGGTGCTGGCTGACTCCATCAGAGTTGGGAGACCATAGAGCAGGCTGACCTCGAGGCCTTTTTCAGGCCTGCCACTGACTTGCCGTGACTTTATACTTAGCTGTCTTACATTACCTTTACTTCACTGTGAATGAAGTTTTCAATTTTGCAAAAAATTCCTCACAGTAGTGATAGCAGTATTATCAGTAGTTGCAACAGGAGTAGTGTAGAAGTAGGCTACTACATACTGTACCTGTAACAGCTGTACTGTAGTGTTGTAGTTGTCTTGGTCGTAAAGCTAGTGGTAGTAGCAGTAAGACATAGGCATACAACAAAATTATGCATGACAACGTTCAGTGACCAGCAACAATAAAAACAGGATGAAAACATGATAAGAAGATAAAAAGATAGACACAAGATAATTAAATATAATGAATAAATAACTAAAATCAATGCTTTGCAGTTGTATGCCTTTGTGGACCAGTGAAGTTGCAGTTGCAGTTTACACCCATGTCTGTGAAAATATGGATGCTTCATACACAGCAGCACAGAAAATCTATACAATCAGCACCCAAGATTAGTGTCACCAATTCAGTATCTGACCAAATGTCTACCCTTCTGTTCTTGAGACATGATGAAAGTAGATGGCCAGAAAAATATTTTTGCAGATTATGATCTCACAGTGACCTAGGCCTTTAACCTTTGATTACCAAATTCTAATACTTCATCTTGAGTCCAAGCTGACATTTGTACCAAATTTGAGGAAACTCTCTAAAATTCTCCTTGAGATATTGCATTTATAAGATGCAAGGTCACAGGTCATTGAGTCCAAGTCAAATTGTGCCAAATTTGAAGAAATTCACTCAAGATGTTGTGTTCACAAGAAGAAGATGGATGCAAGGTCACAGTGACCTTGACCTT
>JAPZEB010000001.1:7231197-7245952 GCA_029783705.1 Chaetodon striatus
CTGGAATGGGGCTCAAAGTGCAAAATACCAGACATATCCATAGTTGATGGTAACTGAATATTTTCCCTCATTGACTGAATTTTTTGGACAACGATGGAAAAATCTAAAGCCTGTCTTTAACTTTGAGTGTGATCTACCATAATATTAAGTCATTTACACCCCTGTCCAGTGGGGGTGGGAATCATGATCCACGATAAGATATTATTACAATACTTCAGTCATGATACAATATTATTGCGATTTTGAATATATTGCAAAATGCTGAGTATTGTGAGTAAATATATTGTGCCATTCATATTTCATATTCAGCCATTTTTGCAGCAGCAAAATGTATCTATTGGACTGAATATATTGCCACACAAAAATATCGCAATACTATCCTGTGTTGATTTCTTTCCCAACCCCTACTGTCCAGTTGTTAGTGTGTGCATATTAATTAGCTATGGTCTAGGCTTGTCTTAGGTCTCATATGCATGGCCTCATTGTCTACCTTGCTTTGGCCATCACATTGTAGGCTACATTGCTACATACTACTGCAAATTGTCATGGCAGCTGAGTGTCGAAATTTCTTTGCACAGTCAGCGTCTGTTGATTTTTTTCTCTCCATGCCCTTATAAACAAAGGTGTAGTAGTGCTGCTGGAGCCTACCACAACAATGCACCACCGCTTTTTTCTCCCAAGTAAGGAAATATGAATATAAATATTTGCAGTTCACATAATCAGATTTAAATTCATATACATTGTTTAAGCGCCTGAAGATCCAATCATCACTAAAATGCATGTCGTGCTAGGAAGCCAATAAAATAAAATGTAATGGTCAGAGTTGTCATATTGCCATGTAAGGTGTTGATTGATTCACAATGTCAACTCTTGCACAAGTAACATGCAAGAAAACATTCCACCTCAAAAGTTGCCTGTAGCTGCTGGTAGTAGTAATGGCACAGTAAATGAAATTATTTTTTTCTCTGTCTATTGGTAGCTAACTGTTAACTTGTAAAGATGTCAAAGTCACAAAACATCCTTTCATTTTATAGTTATGGTACACTAATGAATGTAACCTTGCCACCATAGAAACAGTGGTTACATGACCTTCGATACGAGCCGCAACTTGACCATGCATGTATGCACAAGTGTCTTGGATGCATTCCTGTGCTTCAGCAAAATAACACTACACCCCTGCTTCTATAAACTTGCTCTGTAAATGTACTACTTATTATTTACTGCTTGTCTTATCATTAAAATTGAAAATTTAAACGACAGGTAATAATAGATTATGACAGAATTTCTTCGACCCTGTCTGTCAAGGAGAAAGTCTATTGCAAGTGTTGCACAACACTTAAAGTTGTGGAGAAATCTAGAGTTTGACAAGCCAGCAATTCTAGTTATGCCCGATGGTCACCTCAGCTCCTACGTGGATATATTTTTTATTGTGTTTTGTTGCTTGTAATCCTGCTTACGTCTTGTTTTGTGCAGCTACCACAGTACTGCAGAGCCAAAGCTTGAAGGTTATCCACCAAGGGAAGTGTCACAGTCAATCAGATCCACACCACGCTCTCAGCATAGGTGACAGATCATCGTAGTCCTTTACAGTGACACCTTACTATCGTTGTGCACGCAACCTAATTAGGTAAAAACAAATTACACGTTAAGTGCTGTTCATTGAGCAGGAGAAAAACAAGCTGAAGCATTGTTTTTGTATCTGTTTTCCTCCTCTGTTTTCTCTCTTTATGTACTGTGTCTGCTACTCTCTGTCTGTGTTAAGCACGTCTGAGTTGGTTATGTTTCAAGCAAAACATGACCTACTGTGAGGCCTGAAAGACACCTGCGTGTATACATACAGTGACTGTGCATGTGGAGTCTTGGAGACATGAATTCAGCAAGCTGTTCCACTGGGATCTTTGTCCGTTTTGGCTCAGTCGTGTGACACAGTTGCTGTGGATTTTTTGGCAGCACAGTCATGCTGTGAACATCCTGTTCCACCTGATCCCAAAGGAGCTCTGTTGAGTTTAGATGTAGGGACTGAAGTGAAGATACTGTCACTTTTCGGAAACGTCTTTATCTTGCAGGAAATCTCCATTTGAACAAGAGTAGGAAGTGGAAGTGAAGCTGAACAACAGTGTTTAGGTTTTAAGACCAAGCTATCTTATCATGTCCTATATGTACAGTATGTTCTGCACCTCTTTCTGACAATCTGGAGGAGCCAGCACTTCAAGTGAACTGGGAGTTACACCTTATATAACAGAGTCTCAGTGTATGTACAGAAACGGAGAGACAAGAGCTCTACGGGGGGAGGCGATGGCTGTGTGGCATATTGAATTGAAAAGTGACACTGTACAGCAATTGCGCAGCCCCCTAGGGGTGATCAGGCCACTCACATTATTGATTAGCGCTCCCCATCTCCCCCTCCACTCCAAATCTCTCCAGAGCAGAGTGCTAACGATCAAGATTTATCACATGGCGTCCGATAATATTATCTCCACAAGGAAGCTATCAGAAGCCTGGCTGTGTGGATTAGCCAAGGTTGAGTTCATAAGAACCTGCACTCAAGTGGGTAAAATGATTGCAGCTGACAATTTCAAGAGTACAGAGATTGAGCCATGGGGTCTGGGTGAAACCGGCACCTCATCTTCTGCACATCCAAGAATAGAGACATTTTCAGAGAGCACGGCGTACAATTTATGACACATTCTCTGAGCATTTATTTAGGCCAGGCATTCAGCAGTGTGACATGGATGAGATGAGAGGGAGGAAGGCACAAAAGGAAGGTTGAGAGCGGCGCCGCTGATGTCTACAGGCAGAGCCATGCAACTGTTGAGATAAGTATCTTGAATGCCTGTTTCATTATGGTAAGAGGCTACTCTGAGAGACACGGCGCAGCATGCATAGAGCCGTTCTCCACGTCACTCCATCTAAATTTACCTAGATTGTGTTTTCATGCTAAATGGTGGCCATTTCCGCCGCCCACAAGTGTGCCAGAGCTTTCTTGAGCCTGACAGCTTGAGGCTGAATCTGCAGGAAGATGGCACGGGGCCTTATTGGGCTGTAGTTTGGACAGCTGCCCCGACAGACGCTCTGCAGCCCAGGTTTTGAGCAGGAAGCGGGCCAAGCACTGCGCAGGCTTCCCTATAGGCCTGTCGGACAAAATTCTCCGCATATGGACGTCTGTCCTGATATTTAGCATATTTATTGTTTACTTTGTGGCTCCAGAGCCTCAGACTGTACCCTTGAACTTGTGAAATGTTTGTGATTTACACTAGAAATAGAATTCTTTATTGGATGTCGCGAACTACTATTGGACACTCCATCGTCATCATCAGTCTTGAAATTGCAATCAACATTAAGGACACAGGCCTGTAACTATGGTACCCCATACCTCCTCAGTTATAATATCCTTACTAATGGTGGAACAACATTACAAAGAAGTATCATTTGTTCCTCAAGACATTCCCAACATGGCTCATACATCCTTTTGAGAGGTAATCGTGTGCAGGAGTTTGATTTAGATCTACAGTGGCAATCATCCTGGTCACCTTTTGCAATCAAGGCTGTGTCATTTTTCTGCTTTGAAGGGAGGTGAGAGATGTAGTGTGCAGTCAGTGGAGCCTGGAGCCTTTCTGCCCCGCATTAGAGCCACAGATATTAACATGCCGCCGGTACCAATAACCCCGAGTATGAACTGTCAGTGACACGTTAAAAAGAGCAAATGAGCCAGCGATCAGTGTCACCTGAGGCTGTTGTGTAAGCACAAACACCCTGCAGGAAAACATTACGGATTTGATTACTGGAGACTTTTTTTTTAATGTGTGTCTCCACTTTTCCGTTGATGGATTCTAGTCAGGAGCGTTGACATTTTTCAAAGTGTGTTTTTAAAATGCTTACTGAGCAAGGTAAAGGCCAAATAGCAAGGTTCTGCCAGGTGAGATGAATCAAAGAGCTGAGGCGCTGCCAGATGTTCTCGGAGAACATTAAGGAGCCGATCGGATTAGCGAAAGGAGCAGCTGGTCACCCAGATGTTTGAGGCGTGTGTGTTAAGGTGGAGCCATAAGCCTCAGTGTCTTTGATTAAAAAGTCAGTAGTTATTTACTCAAAACTCTTCAGATGGCTGGCAGTGCAGTAGACCATCAGAGTGTAAAAGGGAAAAATTAAGTCAAGTCATATTTATCTATAAAGTGCCTTTAGCAAGCGGGGCGATCACTACATGCTTTCAAAGGACACAAACTGATAAAAAAGAGATTAAATAAATAAAACAGGAAAATCACAAATAGAGATGAGCTTCACCGTGTGTGCGCGCGTGTGTGCGCGCGTGTGTGTGTGTTGGGTTTCTCCTGGTTTGTTATTTTAATCCAAAGACAGCCATTATACTGTGATATCTGACATGGACAGATTAACCTTTATCACAGCTATGGCACTGAATGGGCAAACTTAGACAGCTCACCAATACAGAACAAGGAGAAAGGGCATTTAAAGTGCCGTTTCAAATACCACCATCCCGGTGATTAAGCCCTTGCCTGTTGAGCCTCACGGCTAGCCTTTTCAAATCAGGGGGATGTTAGTTAAATATTTTGCAGTCCTTTTCTTTCTACTTCTATTAGTCTGAGTGCCTTCGTAAGCCCACAGGACTTGACAATACTTCAAACGCAGCAGCAAAGCAGCTGTGAAGGTCAGTCTCTTTGCAAGCAGGTTCTTTTTCATACAATATTCATCAAAGCCTAATTTTAAATGAAAGAGACATGACATGTAGGGCTTAAAATAGGGAATGTCAAATGTACGAGGATGAACAAAGACTGCTTCACCAGAGGGATGGGGGAGAATCACAGACAATGATATTATATCGTCCCACTATACAAAGGTCTGTACACAAACTTCCATATTTAGTGAGATTTATACGCGGTGAGAAATCCAGTTTGACTCAAATCAGAATGCTCTGTATCTAATGTACTGTTTGTCCTTCAGGGACAATGGGGTTATGCTGATGCCTTACACTCCAGATAGAAAACATTTCCTTTGACTATGTTTCTTGTACCGCTCTAAAAAGAGCCTCGCACTCCTGCATATTGGCTCCTTGTTGGTGATAAGAGAATTGAGGCTTATTTTACTGCACACTCTTTGGAAGTCTCCCTGGATAAGAGCGCTGACTAAATGCGTAAACTCTCAAGCCTTATTTGGACTGGATTAACTACACCTGTATTTGTAGTCCCATCGCTATCTAGCATGCCAGTAATTTTTACAGACACACCAGTAAAATTCCATTCCCCTTTTTTTCCCTCTACCCTCGCTTAAATACCCGGTAAAAATAACCTCAAATGAAACTAGACCTGTACAAACTGACGTCCCCGAGGTTGTTGGCAAACTTCTTCCCTCCCAAAGCATATGGTTGAGAGCCATCTGCTCAAACCGCACCTGAAAGTGCAGAAACATTCAGTTCACCCCAAACTGAGATCAGACTCAGAGTCTTTGCTTTAGTTCATCCTTCACAGCTGTGCTGGTTTGTTATTGTTCGTGCGCCTCAACATTAAATTGTGAAAGTGATGAATGGCATACTTTTGGTGTGATAGTAATGCTTAAATGGGGTAAATGCTGCCCTTTCTGTTGTTTGTGCACTAATGCTGTAACTCAAAGCTGCTATCTGTTTCTGTCTAAAAAATACTGTATTGCTTTTTTTAAATAATAAATCTGGAGATGGTGTATAATGGGATGAAAGCCAGATGAATGTAAAGTTTAGCCCAAATTTTAATTGAATTTCCAATGAATCTGCAAAAGAAAATGCAAAATAATAAGCATTTCCATCCTTTACTGTTATGTGAATATTAGGAGTTGAGAGCATTGAGATTAACAGCTGGTGGCACAGGCTATGTTCATATTAGGAGCAAATGTGGCCCGAATCAAATTTTTTCACTCTCATGTGAAACATAGGATTTTTTCAGAGTAGTGTGGAGACCATGAATATATATGAAATGTATTCCAATCAGATCTGGAGACCTTCATATGTGGCACTAAATCCGAGACATATCCTGGGTTCCTACGGTCATGGAAAACTGTGAATTTCACAATCATATTTTCTAGGCCTGAAAGAGTCATGGAGTAAGTCAAAACTGAGAAAGTTTTGTTGTGTGTAATGAAATTCTTACACTAATCTTCCATGGATAGCCTTCTACATTATGTGAGATAACAGTAACATAATGTAACATATCTTTTTTCTGTAGCTGACGAAGGAATGTATCTCTGATAGGAGTCAATGTGACAATGTTTTGTTTACCATCACCATTTATTTTCACACCATGTTCCATTTCTCTCTATGTTTGTCAGCCTCCTCAATGATCCACACAGATCTCATGTTTTCATTTGCCAGTACTTTTTAAGTCTCTTTAGGGGATGGGAAGCTTCTAGGGATGTTTAAGTCACTTGAGTCATGTTTTTGTTGCACCAACTTTATCGCCTTTGTCAAGTTTCTCTTAGTTTTACTGTCCTTGTCAAAACATGCTTCACTTACATCTTCCCCCCATCAGCACAGATCTATACACATAGCACCAACCAGCGGCAACCAAGATTAGTGTTACCAGTTCAGTATCTGACCAAATGACTCCCCTTCTGTTACTGAGATATGGTGCCAAGTAATGGACAGAAAAGTGTTTCATGCAGAACATTATGTCACAGTGGCCTTGACCTTTGACCTTCCATCACCAAATTCTAATAAGTTTATGCCTCAGTCCAAGTGGGCATTTGTGTTCAAATTTGAAAAAATATCCTCTAGGCACGAGACGGATGCAAGATCACTGTGACCTTGACCTTTGAACACCAAAATCTAATGAGTTCATTGTTGAGTCCAAGTGAATATTTGTTTGAAGAAACTCCCTAAAGGTATTCGGGAGATAGCACCTTTACAAGATTGAGACAGATGCAAGGTCACACTGAACTTGATCTTTGACCTTCAACCACCAAATTCTACTGAGTTTATGCTTCAGTCCAAGTGGATGTTTGTGTCAAAGTTCAAGAAATTCCCTCAAGATGTTGGAGAAATATCATGTTCACAAAAAGACAGATGAGGTCACAGTTGCCTTTGACCTACACCTGCTAAAATCTAATCAGTTCATGGTGGGGTTCATTTGAATGTTTGTGCCAAATAATAAAAAAAAAAATCCCTCAAGGTGTTCTTGATATTCCTGTTCATAAGAATGAGACAGACATGGTCACAGTGACCTTGATCTTTGACCTGTGACCACCAATATCTGGCCTGTTCATCGCTGAGTCCAAGGGGACGTTTGTGCCAAATTTATAGAAATTTCCTTTGGACATTCATGAGATATCATGTTTACGAAAACAGGATGGACAGACAACCCAAAAAACATAATGCTTCTGGCTACAGCCATTGCCAGCACAGAGGTAGGCCACAATATGTTAGCTCAATGGGCCAACTTCTAAGTAGGCTGCATATGAAATATGAAAAAACATGTAAATCAGGACACAAATAAAGTTGGTTTGGAGTGTTTATGATACTAAACAAACAAAAAGCTATAGACAAGAATTTCAAAGGCTTTTTCGGTCCTTTTGCACACACCTATAACTAATTTCAGCTTGTCACAAAGATGACTGCAAAAATTCAGATGTTGTTCGTATCTGTTCAGAGTTTATATCCAAAAAATTTATCCATATTTGTTTGCATCCCTAGTGTTAACATTTATACCCACTGCCCCAGAACAGAATTTAAGGTAAGAGTAGGCAGTGATCCAAACACATTAATGTCATGGGATGTTTTAAACTAATGTTGTGAAATGCAGCAGCTCGGCAGTTCTCCGTTTATGTCTCTGAGCAGAAACATCCAAGTGATTAGGTCTGCAGCTGACGTAGATGCTCATCAAAGCTGTCATTACTGACAAATGAAAATAGCTCCTCTGTATGTCCACTCATATTGAGTACGGACACTTGTCTGCAGTCTGAATTGACACCCTCATCGCCGTTACAGACGACTTGCTTCATGACATCAAGGTCAGCAAGTTTGCATCCATTAACTAGGATCCATAGCAGCCATTCTAAGATAAATGGTTTGTTTCAAAGATTATGATGACAGAAATGTTTGGCCGCACTTAATGGATATTTAGAGGTAAACAAGTATTGAATTTCAGCTCACTATGCTTTTTTCATTGTCTCTTTTCTGCTGTATTAACATCAATAGCTAATGAATTAGTCCCATTTTAAAAACATTTAATACGACAGCAAATTAAAAGCAGCACGATCAATTCAGATGAACAAACACAATAAGCTGTTAGAGGAAAAAAGAAAGGAATAAGTTTGCAATGTAAAAACATTACTTTTTCATAAGAATCCACAGGTTCAAATATGTCAAATGCATAAATGGTAGGACTGGAGGTTTGCAGTGAATCGAGCCTCCAATAAACACCATTAGTAGTCCTAGTTTATGTGGGAGCCCTTTGATGTTGGTAAATCATACAGTATTATTATATGGAAGGAGCTTTCCACCAGGAGGCTGGACAGATCTGCATCCAAGTCCACACAAAATATCACATCCACTTCTTTCGCTACGCCCCACCACAGACCATAAACACAACAATATACAGTATGCCTTGTATTCCTCAGAATATATGAAAATGATTGTTGCCTGAATGACTAAATGACCTTTATGTTAAACTGCTTTTATATTGCGTTTCCACAACACTTCTTTTTTTTTTGCATCAACCCTAAAGATTTCATGGATTTGTGATAGGTTTGGGCAGTATCTATTTTTTCATACCTTCATAGCTTTCTGACATTTCACCGAGGTACAAGGATTATGACGTTAGCTTGCTATGTTCCACAAGCTCTCATAGCTTTTTTTTTAGTCTAATAAACCCACAAAATGTCAAGAAAGAAATATTCTTACACCTAATTTTTGTATTGTTCAACAACAAAAATAAAGCAAGCGGACACCTTTGGAATTCAAGTATCTCTCTTTCACTGAGCTAAGACTAGCTAAATTGCTGTGTTAATTCATCAGAAGACACAGTTCATTCAAACTCAACAGAAACTAAATAAAACTGATCAAACCTTATCGGTTAGTCACCTTAATACAGCATCTCTGTATCAGTTTAATAGAAGGAGGCGTGTCTCTCTCTAAATATTGTGCTACACTATAGTACCGTGATGTTGCGTTGAGTGTATTGAAGCAGTCAGGCTGAGAGTCAGCACCTCCAAATCTGAGGCCATTGTTCTCTGCCAGACACTGGTGGATTGCCCCCTCGGGGTTAGGGGAAAGTTACTTCCCCAAGCAAGGGAGTTCAAGTATCTCAGGGTCTTGTTCCTGAGTGAGGGTAGAATGGAGCGTGAGATGGATCAGCGGTTTGGTGCAGCCTCTGCAATGATGTGGGCGCTGTGTCGAACCGTCCTGGTGAACAGGTAGCTGAACCGGAAGGTGAAACTTTCCATTTACTGGTCCATCTATACCCCACCGCCCACCTATGGTCACGAGCTCTGGGTAGTAACAGAAAAAATGAGATCGCAGATACAAGCAGTTGAAATGAGTTTCCTCCATTGGGTGGCTGGGCTCAAACTTAGAGATAGGGTAAGGAGCTCCGACATCCGGAGGGAGCTCAGAGTAGAGCCCCTGTTCCTTCATGTCGAAAAGGGTCAGTTGAGGTGGTTCGGGCATCTGATCAGGATGCCTCCAGGGTGCCTCCCACTGGAGGTGTTTTAGGTATGTCCCACTAGTAGGAGGCTTCGGGGCAGACCCAGAACACGCTGGAGGGATTACATATCTCATATGGCCTGAGAACACCTTGGGGTCCCCCAGGAGGAGCTGGAAAGCGTTGCTGGGGAGAGGGACGTCTGGGGTGCTTTGCTTGGCCTGCTAACCCTGCGGATAAGCAGATGAAAATGGATGGATGGATGGTGTATTGACACAACAAATAGCAGTACATATAGAGCGTTTTATACAACCTTTTTATTTACATTGTTGTTTTATTATTTTCTTACCCTGGTGAATTAATATACTTACAGTGATGCATTATACTATCCAAAGTGGTCTTTGTACAAAATAATGTACATGTAATGCTCAGATATATGTAGTGAAAATATTATGACAGAAATGTTTGGCTTTACTGTGATACACTTACAGACAATTAAGGAACTACTGTCCATCCTCACATCCTGTCTTTACATGTTGTATTTATATTGTGAGACATTGTGCCCCCCTCCCCAACAGATCTGGTTAAACAGGTCAGCATGTTTTGTGTATCCTCATCATTAGAACCTAATGTAGCATGATATAACATAGTACATATAAAAGACTATGAATACTAATAAGCTGTAACATAACACAGCACAATGCACCATTCAATAACAACGTAATCATCAGTGTGGTTTCACCACCATGTCTGACCATATCATTATCATTTCAAATGAGTGCTGAAGCGACAAAGATTGTTTTTTTACCCACACAAGCAGTGTTGCTCTAGGAACAGTGAGCTGGTCAGTCCCCCACTTATATGCAGGCTGAAATCTGTCCATTTTGTTAGATGCCATTTTGTGCTGACATTCTGGTTCTTTGTCCTTGAAGTATGTATCCTACCAAGTTGAGTGTTTTTTAAGTGCAACCAACAGGTCAAATTTGGTTTGATTTTGTACAGACAGTCAAGGTCCCCAGTGGATGAATCCTAATGACTTGGTTATCTATTTACTTTTCCTCTACTGCCACCATGAGTTTGACATGTATAGCTGATTGAAACATCGCAACAGCTTTTGGACTGACTGCCATGAAATTTGCGACAGGCACTCGTGTTCCTCTTGGGATAAATTGTAAACTTTGGTGGTTACTAACACCTTTCATCTAGCAACTACTAGGTAAAAATTTGGTCAATATATTGGTTGATGTCCAAGTACCTGCATTAAATTCTTATTGGCCTCAGCTATACTTTGCTTATGGTGCTAATGTTTGCATGCTAAGATGCTGAACATCGATTTAGCTCATCTCATCAAGATAGTTTAGTTCAAATCACATCTGTGCCTCACAAAGGTTGCTAACATGCCTGTAACCTGTCTTGTTTTCCCCTGATCAGCATGCTTAAAGTTGCCCTGAATATTTCCACACCACTGCTGTGGCAACTAGAGACCCGTATGGACCAGGGTTTGATATTAAAACCAGAAGCTCATCTGGAATATGGCCCAAAGACGCAGCTTGTCTTTAGTCTCTAGTTCAGCCATTTTGTCCTTTCTGTGACCATGTTGCGTTCTTTAACTTTCTTTTCTGTGAGAGAAAAAACTCCATTCAAATCACCTTAAAAAAAGGCAAATGTTAACAGACGAATGACTACCTGCATCACAATAACATCACATGCCCAAGGGAATTTGTATAATTGAGGCTCGGGTGATTCAGCACACAGACTCAGTGCCAATAGGAAATAGGGCCCAGAGGCTGTGTAGTGTTGGTTCAGGTCTGTGGGTTTGATCAGAGCGGAGAGAGGGGGCTGAGTTAATGTGCTTCCTACTCTATGTAGAGCATCGCTCATTGATAAACATGATCTGCATTCACTGCCTTGGAAAATGTCAGAAATCGACCAGAGAGCTGACTCAGGAGCCCCGGCCACACAAAAACTCAGGTAGTGAAAGGACACATAATCCATTTTAACACAGGGATTCAGAACCTCAGTATTTGCAATACAGAGAACTGCTGCTTCTTTGGTTCCCATTTCATTTCCCATTACATTTCATTACCTTTCTGAGGTTGCTGATTCAAGGGTTCACATTGAGCAATGCTTAGTGGGAAGAATAAAGAGAACAAAAAGGCAATGGATGACTTATTTTTAAAGTCATATTACACTTGCAGTTTTATCTTTGAGAAGTTTTTAGAAACTGTTCTGAAGGAGTGCAGACACTTATGGGCTAGTTAGTGGACAAATGTTTGTCGATGACTGGACACAGTGCAGGTAACAGTGATAAATCACAACTCCTGACTGGTTCCAACTGATTCCAAAAAAGATGGGATGCTGTCCCAATATTAATGTTATAAGAAAAATTGATGATGAATGATTTGCAAATCCTTGTTTACCTACATTCATTTGAATACAGTACAAAGGCAAGATACTTAAAGTATAAACTGATAAAATGTATTGCTTTTTTTGTAAATATACGCTCATTCAGACTTTGATGCCTGCAACACCTTTCAAAAAAGTTGGAACAGAGGCAACAAAAGACTGATAAAGTTGTGGATTCTCAAAAAAAAAACTCAACAGTTTGGAACACTCTACAGACAAACAGGTCAATCTGTAACAGATTAAAGTATCACGGCTGGTTATAAAGGGGCATTCATGAATGGCTCAGTCATTCAGAAGCAAGGATGACCACTTTGTAAAACTGCATGGGTGTAAAGTCCAACAGTTTAGGAATGTTTCCAGATGCACAGTTGCTAAGAATTTAGGGATTTTGCCATCTTTAACCCATAATATCATCATAAGATTCAGAGAATCCAGAGAAATCTCTGAAGGTTAGGGGCAAGAATGAAAACCAACACTGAATGCCTGTGACTTCTGATCCCTCGAGTTTTACTGTATTAAAAACAAACGTGATTGTATAAAGGATATTACTACAAAGGCTTGGGAACATTTTAAGGAAACCATTTGCAGTAAACACAGTTCATTGCTACATCTACAAATTCCAATCAAGACTCTACCATGCAAAGTGAAAGCCATATTTCAACAACATCCAGAAACACAGCCAACCTCTGTGGGCCCAAGCTCATCTGAGATGGACTGAGGCAAAGTGGAAAAACGTGCTGTGGTCTGATGAGTCCACATTTTTACTTGTTTTTGGAAATCAAGGCTGTTATGTCCTCCGAGCTAAAGAGGAAAAACACCATCCAGATTGTTATCAGCTCAAAGTTTAAAGCCAGCATCTGTGATGGTATGGGGGTGTGTTGGTCATTGGTAACTTGCACATCTGTGAAGGCACAATGAATGCTTCAAGGTACATACGTGTTTTGGAGCAACATGTGCTGCCATCTAGATGACGTCTTATTCAGGGATGTCTGCTTACCCCATGTAAGTTTTTTTTTTTTTTTTTTAACTGATTTGCCCATGCAGTATTTCACAAAGTGATCGTCTTTTCTTGTGAATGACTGAGCCTTTCAAGGTTGTCCCTTTATACCCTCATCACAATACTAAAGTCTGTTACAGATAAATCTGTTTATAATGTTCCAAAACTGGGTTTTTGAGCATTTCCCAACTTTCCCAGGAATGTGTTGCTGTGTCTCATCTTTTTGAAGAGGTTGTAGGCAGTAAATCCAGAATAAGTGTATATTTACAAAATGAATGACCATGAGTTACAGTACAGTATTGAACTGAATTAAGGTCTGATTTGCAAATCATTCCATCCCGATTTAATTTACATTTTTACACAAAGTCTTAACATTTTTGGAATTGGGGTTGTTCTTTCCAGCATTATCTTTAGGCAAATCAAAATTATGAAATATTTTATGACTAAATTTGTTTTCTACAGTACCTGAAGTTCCTCATTAGTAAAGTGTACCCTTTTATCACACGTTGTAGTTATTTTATCCAACATTAAGTTATTTAAACCATCTGCCTCGCAGTCCACCAGCAGACATACTGTAGACCTGCAATGCATTGGGTATGTCCAGTAAGCTAACATCTCATACTCAAACATCTCATACTCAGTCATTGCTTGCAAATACAAAATTCACATACTATGCATTTAGAACACACTACATACTCAAGTTTAAGTCATACTAAGTATGTGTGTTCATGCTACACTGTGTGGTGGTTAGCCAGTCTCGCCCGTGTCCCTGGACCCTCCATATCACACACACCATAGCCCCAAGGCTGCACTTCCTACAGTCGTTGCTTCCTCCCTCATCGGTTGCATTTTTTAAATGTTCTGGGAGAGATGTTTCTAGCACAATTTGAGGGTGTAGTCACACATTAAACTCCTGAAGTTTATGATTTTGACTAATTATAATGACCTTATAACCTTTTCCTACATTTACCTCAAAAGCTCATATTTTACTGTCAGTGAGAACACGTTCATGGAGAAGTTGTTTACGAACTGGGGGGTGAAGCGTGATGTGAGCAGTGCTAAACTGCAGTGTTTACCCAAGAGTTGCAGTCAAAAGTGTTTCAGTGTGTTTGTTTGCTCTGGCAGAGCACTGCACAGCATTAGCTCTCTGGTTATCGCAGTGACTCTGCAGAGTTCATTAATTGTTCCACACCAGAGGCCTTTGAATCACGTTGTCATTTTCTCATTTGGTTTAGCCTTTGTCACTGCATTTAGCCATACTTCCCCACTTTGTTTTCCAAATCCAATTAGAGATTGCGAAATGAGCAAATGTAACGAATGACTCATTCATATACGTAATGAAACAGACGACAGAGTGAAAGACCTTTTCCTGGCACATTCATCAGCACACATTGACTAGGTTTTGGCTGTTACCAATTGTAAAGATGCAAACAATATCCCATCAATAATGTGCTTTCAATCACTTACATTGAAAGCACATTAGGAAGATAAGTTGTGAGATAATCTTACAGGGCAGAGTGAGCAGGTTTTATTGGTTGTGGTTTATAAACACAGCATTCAAAGTTGGCCCCTCCTCCGTGGCTCAATGGCTCCTCTTGATTGAGTGCTTATGATCTGGCACCTGGTCGCTCCGTTTTATTGGGGGAATATTTTTTTTCTAGTTTTTCTAGTCTTTATAGTTTTTTTTTTTTTTTTTAAAGGAAAATTCCAATAATGTTAAAAAAAAAAAAGTATATAT
>JAPZEB010000001.1:7267237-7287376 GCA_029783705.1 Chaetodon striatus
ATTTAGGCATAGTGGCGCTTTAAAGCTAAATGCTAACATCAGACTGCAGAATGTTTTGTCTGTTACAGTTTAGGCGATTATAGAATCACACATTAATAGCCTTGAGACATGACCAACTAATCATTAATTTCTAATTGACAATGGCGTTTGCTCTGTTTCACAGCTCCAGCCAGCACCAACAACATAATTCTTTGTTTGCCTTACCATGATTAGAGTTGTGCATGGACAAGTACCCTGTGCTCCTTAACTCATGGGTGTGACGTTACACATTGGGGAAGGCAAATGATAGGCGTTGGTTATCGTACAATATGACACACTGCGATCTGACCTACACTTCCTGGGTTGGGCTATTATCAGGCTGAAATCATCTAGTCTAAACCAGGCCTAATATTGATGTTTAGCAGGTATAATGTTAACCATGTTCACCATCTTAGTTTAGTGTTTGCGTGCTAACAGTTGGTAATTAGCATTAAATAAAAAGTCCTGCCTAGACTGATGAATGTTGTAAGCCTTGCATGTAATTGGTGATAAACAGAAGTACTGAGCAAATTACCCCAGGGTGCTAGATTAAGTCAGGGTATCAAAAAAGTCATTTCAGTCAGATCCATCCTTTGGGCACCATGAATTTCATGGCAATCCATCCAGTAGTCTTTGAGATATTTTAGTCTGGACCAATTGACCATAAGACCAACACTGACACTACCAGAGCCAAGCTCTAGGGATGGCAAGGTCAGTCTTTACAAGTGCTGTGCTTTTTTACTGTTCAGGGGTGAGACTGGGTGTGCATTCCAATTATAGGCCATTTAAACTGAGGCAGAATAAGCTCCAATAGCGAGATTGCCAATATCACAAGCAACTAATATAATGGATGGATGTCGTGGGTCAAAAATCACAGCACACTTAATATTCAGAAAGAACAAAAGAGAAAGGGTTTTTTCTTGGTTTAAAAGACAGGGTTATAATTGCATTCAAGAAAGTCAAGGAGGACGGGGAAAGGAGACGTAATTTAGGAGAGAGTGGGACATCATGATGATTTTACAGGTTATGAGGGAAAACAGGGACTCTGCTGACTAAACAAAACAAATGGCTGCCAAGGCATCAGACGCTTCCCTTAGAGTCAGTGAGATCCATATTCACAAAGGGAATGGTAAACCCTCATGCACAAGCTTGCGATAGCGAGCAGACGGGGGTAGAACGTTTTGCTTGAGGACACTCCGCCAGAACACATTGCTGTTGATGGACATGCTAAGTGCTGTGGGGAAAGACATAAAAGGCTCTGAGAACAGAAAGAAAAAAACGTACATGCGCCAAGCCGAGCATTATCTGAGACAATTAGCTGGTTTTATAATACGTCAGTTATTTCTCTTTGAGTTCATTTCGCTACAAATGACATCCTAATTAATTGCAGGCGAGCTGATAATAATAATTTGTCTCTTTTAAGATTGGGATTGTTTGAAATGTCTCTGGACAAACGTTTGATGCCTTATCAAGATCACAGCTTTATGGCTGAAAATAATCCATTGTGTGGTGATGAAAGAGCGGCTAAATCTGGGGACTAAATAAATGGTGAGAAAGTGGCATCAAAAAGAATTGGATCTTTAATTAAGGGATTTTATACTGAAATCATTTTAATTGTGTTGGGGGGGAAATAATCATTACTTTTAGTTGAACTCTGTACTTTTTTTAATATAATTGTCATATTTTCTTTCTTACAACATTGCTGAAATGCTTTATTTGCTTACCTTGAAGGACTTGGTTATTAACTCGTGGTTGCAAACATCAGATCTTCTCCTGATTGCCTAAAATCACATCATCTCTGCCCTCCTCTTCCCACTGAATCATATCCCCTTATCTTCGTCTTGTGCTCGCTCTAATGTGCTCTTATCTGGGTAGAATAACTCCTTTAGCTTTCTCAGTAGTTCAATTTCTTTTCCTGGAACTTCCCCCTCGCATGATCATTCATAGGCCTCTGCGCCCTACAATAATGGAATGTGTTATGACATCAAGTCCCTGATTATTACAGTCATGTTCTTGATGTAGAAATGGAGCACACTCTCCCACTCAACCACTTTAGATGAGAGTCAGATATATGTCGAGCGAAGATGAGCATCTCAGTCATGCAGAAATAGACTTGTTTTATGATTTCAGACTTAAGCTCATAAATAATGACTTGATTTGGATTTGTGTGGCACAGTAAAGCATCCTGGTAATGACAAACCTTTCTTGTCCTTTAACACATTTCATTGTATTTCAGCCAGTCACAGACAGGTGTTTGACCCTGAATCAACAAGCTGAGTCGGTCTCCCACAGGATCTGCAGTGCGCACTTGGTTTCAGTGAATTTAAAGCCCTTGAGCTAAGGTAAACAGAAGAGCTGAATTGTGTTAGACTAGGACATCCTTCTCTATAAAGCTTTCATTTCAGCTGTTAGCAACAGCCACAAGCTACAGTGCTGCTATTGTCTTTGCTTTATGTCACACGGCACTGTCAGTCCAATTCTTCAGAGCATATCTGTGATTCAGAGTCTCAGCTGCGATTGTCTTCACATGGTTCTCAACCTGGAGGTGGTTTCGCTGGTGGCTTGCAACTAATGTGGCTAACAGTTCAAACAGTACGAACAATGGCAACAGTTAGCAAATTTGCGAATCCTAGGATATCCTTACTCTGCCCCTAATTGGCTTACCCTGGCATTCTTACCCTAACCCTAACAAATCTTAATACTCTTGTTGAAACCTAACCAATCCAACCAATGAAGGCACCAAGTATTAACCAATCCTAAGGAGAGCAATTCATTTCTTCACTATCTAGGTTTTGCAAATTTGCCAACAGTTAACAGTGTCAACCTGGGGAGGGGGAGACTGGTGGGTGGGTGTTACACTTTTGCGATGACACTGTTGCCGTTATCAGTGGTAACCACCCACAATCACAGATGAAAAAAGGCGTCCTTTAACATCAGAATGATAAGCGGCTGGTTGCCATTATAGTTTAACTGTGCCTGGCAGCATCAGGGGGTTATGCAGCAGGACAAGGAGTTAAAGCATCAAAAGTCCTAGTAGGGCTGGTGGGAGGGAGGGAGTGGTGGTGGATGGGTGCAACAAACACCGACTTCCACCCAATAGAGCCGTGTTCGCGTCCCTTAAGATTCTAAGGCCAAGCCCTGTTCTTTTTTTCCTAAACCTAACCATGTGTGTTTATTTTTAAAGAGATTATTTGTAAATGTCAAATTTCTTGTGACAACTGAAAAAGACAATGCACGCAACAGGCAGAACCTGACACGGTGTCCGAGAACTTAAACAACCAATGCACCCAGGGTACCTTACATGTCTTATTCCAAGAAATAGTTCAGAACCCCCTGTGAAACCACAACATGCACACATTAATTGGCTTGGACATTACATTAAACACTAATTGGCATTGATTAAACAAGCAAAATATACCATGTGAATTAATGAGTTTTAGAGGTGTTGGTTGGCAGATTTTGACACCTTTGGACACATCCAGGCCAGCTGTTTCCGCTGTGTCCAGTATTTGTGCTAAGCTAAGTTAATAAGCTGCTTTAATAAACGTGCTATTTCTTTCACATTGTTCATCTTTAAAAATTGAAACCTGTTGCTCTATATCACCAGGGACAGTAGCTCTGTATTCGAGCTGTTAACTTCAGCTGGCTCTGAATGTATGCATGAATGTCTCCATGGACCATTGACCAAGAATCCACATCTGCAGGTCATAATTTAACAGATGAAAAGTGAAGCAATTTAGCAAAGAATAAAAGTTTTAAAACATCAAGGTTGATTGATTGTGTGTTTTGCCTCATTTAGAAAATGTTTTAAAGTCATGTGGACTTGTAAAATCCATAGAACATCATTCATTACCAAATCATCATTATTACTTTTTAAATCCAACTCATGAAAACCAGAGCTGACAAAACCTCTAACTCAAAGACTTGACATTTGATTTGGACTTGCATTTTGTGACTAGTGAGCATTTCTGCTTCCTGCAGAGAGTACAACATGTACAATGAGAACAGAGGTTGTCAGAACCTGGACATGTAGTGTATGAATATGTATGAATACATATTGCCATTCCTGGGCAATGTAAATGTCAAGAAATGGCAACATTTCTTGTTTTTCTCTGCTTTGTTCTCGTAGTGAGAAGATTATGTCTAAAATGGAAATTAAATAAATCTGAGAGTGGTATTTCTCAAATAGCATCCTGTAGAAAAAAACAGAATGGTTATATTTCGCAAATAATAACACTTAACTTCTGCGCTGACAGATAATGATACAGAGAACTGAAAAAAAAGAAAGAAACTGATTATTTCCTGATATCATTATAGCTTATGTCAGAAACAACAAATGGGTTGTAAAACTCTGCGGCTAAACACTGGCTTCATCAGCGGTCACAGCGGCAGATTTATGAATTAAGCATGGCAGGGTTAGCCACCCTCATTTCCATGACTACTGTTCCTACTGGCAGCGGTCGCCCTCGCTGGGTGGTAAGGTTGGAAGTGTGTGTGTGTGTTTGGCGACAGAGTCATTCATCTCACTGACACCTGTCAGAGCCCGGCTGACCTACACCCATCTAAAGGTTTCTAATGAGCAAATCCATAATGTGGCCAATGTCTGCCAAGGGCTGCTGAGTACCCATCACTGATTGGATGACCCTGCAGATCTTTTGTCATGTGATCTGTGGCTTGCAGCAGTAATCATCAGGTTGTGGCTGTGGTCAAAGAGGTTTGCACTTTCAGACGCAGAAGGATTCTGGATGTTGAGGTTAGGGCAGCACATATTTGTGTTGCTTTTTAAAACTACATTTTACAGCGATTTCCAGAGTCTTCCTGGCTGTACAGTGTTTGTGACAACAGAAAAGCAGGAATCAATGACTGTAAAGTCGAATTGTCACAGGGGCAGCAGTGAGTCACATTCCTACCTTATTTTGTGTTTTGTCACAATATTCCCACTTGTCTCTCTCTTTTTTTTGTTGTTGTTCCAATCATGATGAAATCGTTGAGATGTGCGGAAATTCAGTCAACTTTTTCAGCCAAGCCAAAAAAGGTACTGGGGACTGAGAGACATGCAGCCGCTTTGGGCTTTGGGTTGAAGTCATTTCAGAACGGTAATTTTCCTCTTTCTCTGCGAGCAGGTTACCTATAACCACTCTGTCAGCTTTCTGAAAAATCCTCGGCAGGGGATTGCCAGCTATAAAGTGTGCATTAAACAAATCTATCACAGGGCTAGATCATTGGCTGGGACTGGCACTAGTGTCCAATAATACAGTCTGCTTTCTCCAATTTCAAATGACAGACAGGGAAATGGGGACAATAAACACGTTTTACCTTCTCTCACACACTCTGTCTCTCTCAGACAGAGGCTTTCTCTTGTTATGGTTTAATCATAAGATCTATCTCTTTCATATTGAACACGGAGGGTTTTCAATTTAGCCAAGCTATGATTATGTCTCCTATTTCTATTGTCATGAGAAGAAAAAAAAATCCTAAGTGTTGATGGCCTGTTTTGTTCTTTTATTATATCACTGCACTTTCTCTAACCTCACCACCGGGAATGATTTGCGTATGAATGTGTTTTTATGTTTCACCATTTTAATTTTGCTGCAGGAAAACCTTGGGCCCTCTGAAATGGGTCCGTGGCACATTTATAGGTGTGCTTCTTAAACAAAATAATGGATTTGCACGGGGGAGGACAAAAGAGAGGGCTCTTCCTTTCAGGTGAAAGGAGGAAGGCTGTTAGAGACAGGTTGCTTGGAGAGCTGTGGGATTATTCCACTGTTTCATGTTGAACGTTATCATGGGCAGGCAGACTGATGTGGGCTAAAACCAGCAATGCATCACAACACCTAACCAAGGTCAAGCACTTTCTCTCTGTCTCTCTCTGCCTTGTCTCCTCCAGTCGTAGGGAGATTTGTTCAGGAAAAAGTGAGATGAAATGTCAAGAGCAGAGTGATTGCCTGGGAAAGGGAGATCCTAATTAACTCTCTCTGGTGGAGATCTCCCTCTACCTCTCTCATACGGCGTGCGCCCGTATGAATCTTTCATCTCATCCTCCTTGCCTTGCCCCTGAGGACACAGCTCCGCTTGCAAAGCTAACCAAAGGACAGACGGATACAACGAAAGCAAAGGTCAAAAAATAAACAGTTCGGCTATGAATGACAGACTCTCTCTCGGGGATGGAGACAGACAGCAAACCAATCCCTGCAGGACTCTATCCAAAGCACAAGCAAGTAGCACAGAAGAAGCGACATCAACTAGTGACTTGTCCCACTGTTGAGGAAAGTGTATCGACCAATCGGTAGCTTCCATAGTCAGTACCAGGGAGATGATGTTGTTTGCTTGGGTTCTTATTTGCTGTATAATTAATGCTTCACTTTGGGAAAGGAGTAGAACAGGAATTGATTTATGTTGGAGCGATTTTCTTGTCAAGGCCTTTGAAATGCGTATTTACTTGATTTTCTCTTTTTCATATTAAATATACCTTTGGGTTTTCTCTCTTCCCTCTGGTTTAGACAAAACAAGGCTAGTTTAAGACATTACTTATACAATATTTGGCATCAAAATGCCATCTCTTAAATCCTCACATTTACATTGTGTTGAAAAATCTGTAAAATCCTCTTTGTGTTACAATTTCTACTTAAAAAGCATGATTTTAATTGTGTCCTACTTAATTAACAGTGTCTTAACAATTTGTAGGAGGTGAAAGTCAGTGACAGTTAGTAGACCCTTTCTCTGTTAGTGAATAGCATGATGTTTTTGGTGGGTGGGGCTTAGCTGGAGGCATAACAACTCTCCACAGACATTAGCTAGCGCTAGCTAGCAAGTTCTGTTGGCTTGTTTCAGACAATGGAGGAAGATGATGCAAGTGGTGTGTTTGGAAATATTCATTACGAGTGCCAGAGCGCACTCTAGCCCAAATTGGACAGTTTGTAAATTCGTAAGCCTGTTGGGATGTACTGTTCATTTATCCAAAGTACCACACTCTGGGCACTCTGTCTGGGAAGAAAGAGCAGCAGAGTGCCAAGCGGAGTGATTGTGTGTTAACTTTACTGTTCGTTAATTTATATAGAAATATGATGCTCTGTTTCTTTGATCAACAGAGCTCTCATTTTAGTGTAGAGCATCAAACTGATTTACAAATGCATCATGTCAGGCCACTCATTCTCCAAGACTGCAAAGTTATCACTGACCAACCGGACCAGACTTGCCGACCTGTATGCTCTCTTCATTCAGTCCTTTTGTCTTATCGCATTTAACCATAGTTGCCTTTGTTTTGTTGATAGACAGTGGCAGCTGGTATGTGATAAAAATTTAAGTTTTGAGGTGTGGTGGTGAGTTGTGTTTTGCCTTCAGCTAATAAAATGACATCATTGTGACATTGAACATAAAAGGGCCTATTTATTCAAGTGTTATAACTACCACAAAAACATTTACTCTGCTGTATCTAATAAGCATTAAGTCTCTGAGTTAGCGTTAGCCAAGCAACAAAACAGAAACAGAAAAAGTATTTACTATGAAATAGCTTATTGTCTGTGCCTCATTGCAGTTCAAAAACACCTTAAATATATAGCTAGCTTAGATAAATAAACTAGCTGTGAGCTAGCATGTTGTTTGAGAATACTACCATTTATTATTTATTTTGTCGAGCATAAATGGCACCTAAAAGAACCTTTTGGCAAATAATATTATTGATTTAAGCTAATTACCTTTATATGGAGCCTCAAGAATTCATATGTATGAAGCAGTCCATCATTTCAGTCTGTAAAGCTAATGTCAACATTAGCTTAAGCAGCTGATGTACAGAGCTGTCGACTGTAATTATGGTTTTGTCAGTTGAATATTAAGCATTGTCACATGTGACATGGTATGGCACAGAAATTTCATTCTGTCATTAAACAAAACAAATAAATGTCATTTACCATTGGCCTACTATGCAGCAGTATGATGTTACGCAAAGTTGATTCTCTCTGAATATAACTGGGTGATGAAGAATACAGAGGGAAAGAATGTTAATTTTTTTCTATGTAAAAAAAGACGAGTTTCTTTTAACATTGGCCTTTCTTTGGTTTGAAAAGAAAAGCCTTGGAGCACGTCAAACAAAGCATGTTGTCTTACACTCTTGAAAACGATGAGAACCAGGAGGTTTCGGATCCGTTGGAGGCCCACAGAGGAGGTTTCTCCGGGGACGGATCATAAGCAGCCTCCTGCAGAGTTCAGAGATCAAAGCCAACCAATTATACCCGAACATACACCTCTCTGTATCCGTGCTCTGCACTGAATGACTCTAAGTCCACCATTGCTGCTGGCTGGTGTATCCCAGGTCTTTTTATAACAGTGTCTCACCTCACATAATGCATATGCAAATGCTACAGAAGCTATATGTGTACATTTACTTGGCAAAAAGAGAGATTTGGATCCTCATTGGGGTGTAACAGCCAAATTGTCTGAAAATGTAAATAAGCATTTGTCTAAATAACAGTGTGGGTTAAAATCATTGACCTGCATTTATTGTGGGTGTAAACACTAATCTTTTATTCATCTTCTCCAGTTAAATATTCCATTGATCCTATGAGTTCATCTAATTTCATTCATCTGGCAACATGCTAATTCTGGCCACATAAATCTAAACAGATCTTCACTTATGCCCAGCTGAGGCTTTTGGCGAAACCAATCATGTATTAAATTGATGGAGCCCTTCATTGCTCAGTATATTGAAGTGGGCCCTATCTATAAAGGTCAAGTGCTTCACTGAAATGTACTGAGGTGCCAAGAAGTCATCCATCAAGCAAGACACGGGTGTGGCATGCATGGTTAATGAAGGCAAGCCAGCCATCACATGTATCATCTGGGCTTTGTGTTGATGGATGGGAGTTGCGCAGATTCCTGTAAAAAGCATCTCTATTATTATCATCATCATGATAAGTACAGTGAAGATTTTTTCCAAAGTAGACCAGGGATTTTAAAAAGGGTCTTTTTTTTTCTTTTTTTTTTACAGAGGACTAGATTTAGTTTCCTTATCTTCAAAGAATTTGGTAGGGTTTGGCATATTGATCAGTGCCTGCTTGCAAGGATAGGCAATAAGCTGATACAGAGCCATGTTTCTAAAAATATGCAGAGATGAGTCATGATGAATGAGTCATTTTTTCTGTGCACATGTTGCTTGTTGCACATTAAGACAAAATAAACAGTAAAAACCAAGTAAATTACTGCCCAGCTTCTGGTCTAAGGTAGGACTTGATTGAATGAGATGCCGTCTGGAAAGCGAAGACTCTTCCACTGATGTTTATCGAGGAGGATATTGAAACGGGAATGGGTTCTGTATTATTTGATTTTCTGACTGAGCCACGTTTCCCCCCTCTTGGTAAAATTGCATTTCCTGCAAGTGTGCATACTTTGTCGAAATCTTGCCTTTCAATTTGCGTCAATGTCCATTTTAAAATCGGAAATAGTCTGTACATTCACAATAGGTGAAATGAAATGAGTGAATGATTTACGTTTTTACAGTGTGGCTATGGATGCATTTCAAAACAATACAACAAAGAAGCACAGCCTAAATGTACAAGTTGATTTACAGTATATTATGTATTTCAATATCTGTGTTGTTTGCTGAAGGCATCCTACTACATTGCAGTGTTTGCTCATACTCTCTCTGTACATCAAATTGCTTGTTTACAGCTATCTTATTTGATATATCAGCCTGCACTGTACACCTACCTTTTGCTTTGATGCCTTCCATACAAACATATAGGCTATTAGCATAAACCCTGTGTTTTCACACTGCTGTGTGTGAGCACCAGTCTTTTATTGTGATGATTTTTAAATGACAGGAGGTAAACCTACACACACCCAGCTTCAGCAACGGATTTTAAAGTGTCTCTTGTGCCTTTGTCTCTAGTTGGCAGACCTCTGCAGGACTTCAGCATCTGCCACCATATGCTTCAGCCTTCCGGGGGATTTGATTTTGCTTATGTTTTTGTAAGAATTCAGCACCAACAAAAGTATTACAAAAAAGCTACTTACAAAAAAAAGAATGAAATGTTATCTGTGGTAGTCTTGTAGGCTTTGTTTACCACTGTATATGCTTTTAGATTAGAGACTGAATACACTAAAAGAAACACCTTTTTTATCTACTAACAGTGCAGAGTGCTTTTCTGCTTGAGAAAACATATCGCTTTAATGCTTAGGACAAAAAAAAGGATCAATCTAGACCAATTCTGGGCCAATCTTTACTGTGGTTAGCCTTTCATTTGGGGGTTCCCAATGCTCTGTGTCTGTATTCATTTGTCTTAGTCAAATGCCATCTCCAATCAGGACTTAGTGCAGATGCAGTTGTTTTGGCACCGTGCCTTACACTTCATCATGCTGATAGAGACCCGTTTAAATTAAGTTGACTGTGGTATATTTAGTGTGCTGGTGGCTTTTAGATTAGAGAGTTGGACTGGTGAGAATGTTGACAATTAGAATCCGCAGACCAGCTGGACAAATGTGGGTAGAGAGAGCAAATGTTCCCCCCTTTTTCTCACATACTGTCATCAAAGTGCCTAAATTCAAGGGGACTAACACTTCCATATTGCTTTAAACCCATCTGCTGCTGTGTTACTGCTCTGCAGTAGAAGAGGTTATGGTGTCAGTAAGGGAAGTCCCGATCAAGGTTTTTCTTTCTTTTTTTTTTTTTTTGGCCTCGATTCCTTTCAACATTGGATTTCAGCCATTACTAGTGTAGTCGGATACTTATGTTTACAGAGCAACAGAAGATATGCAGTGTTGATTAAATATATATCTGGCACATTGAAGTAACAGGTGTAGCCTTCTAAATTTGGCACACCCTATTTTCACAAGCTTCTTGATCCAAATACAGTGGAAACCACTTATAGTGATCACGGTCACAGTAATCAACTGCTTATATGGATCAAAAAGCTTGAGACAGAATCATTCCTATACAAATGCTGTTATAAGTTGCTTATAGTAATCGTCTAAGAATGTTCTGTCTGATAAGCTGTTTAAAGTACTAGTCTGTCATTTCACGTAATAGGCTTATTCATTTGCTGGGAGTTAGATGAGAAAATTGATACCACTCTCAGATCTGTACATTAAATATGAAGCAGCCAACAGCTGGTTAGCTTATCTTAGCATAAAGACTGTAAATAGGGAAAACAGCCAGCTAGCTCTGTCCAAAATTCACTAATTAATACATTATGTCTTGTTTCTTTAATCTTTTTAAAAACCGAAATGTAAAATTAGTTGTGCCAGGATAGGTCTATTGTTTTTCCAGCCCACTTGAGATAAACCACGCCCACTTCCATATGAAGAAAGCAGGGTGCCAGATGCCTCGCATGATGATGAGCTGCCAGCCTACTGCTGTTACACGAAGGAAGTTGGATGATGGTTCAAATAGGTGTCTTATAGCTGCACTGTTTCACCCTGTGTAATAGAGCAGCTTGAGTTCGTCAGTGACTTTGAGCACCACCCTCACGAAAAAACACAGAGGTACCGCCCCTCTCCTTTGTCTTGTGAGCACTTGTATGCCTCCCCTAGGTTTATCTGTTTTTACCAACAGTAGCCAGCTAAATTTAAAACTGCTTCAGCTGTTAAAAGGAAACCGCAGATTTTCAACCAGCTCAGTCCTCGCAGTGTATGCAGTGTTTGGCTTTCCTCCGTCCATACTGTGATGACACAACCTGATTGAAAATAAAAAAAGATTTCCTTTAACTACCCATATCACTATTTCCCAAGCTCCTGTAGCTGTCATACTTTGCGGAGACAGACCCTCAGTGGCTGGACACTCACTTTTTGTGCATAACTCCTTGTAAAACCACAACTTGTTGTTTTAGACAGTCAGTCTAGCTTTTCCCCCTCGTTCCAAACTTTATGCTTTCCCCAAACTACCTAAATAAAACTATTCCATTAAAATATGCAGTTAAGATGGCATCATCTTTGTCCTAAAATGTAGCAAAATAGTTGCACATGAACATAATTCTTAGGAAACAAGGTAGCATTCAGGAAGAAGAGATCCCAGTTTCTCCCTCCACAGAATCATTAAAGGTGCAACATGTCTGGCCACATGCTGTAAACTAATGGGGGGCAGCATTTTACCTCCAAGCCAACTACCAACTAACACCAGGAGGGGAATATCCCAAATTAGTCCAAACTGCTCAAACTCTGAGAGCTGGCCAGAATAACACTGCCAACATATAATTTAATGAGTGGAGTCGGCATATAGTTTACGTTGAAGCTTGTTTAGCTTAGTTTTAGCAAGATTATAGTGGCATAAAAACAGCTACATTAAAACTATACAAGGATGCCATTTGTTCTGAAAAAAAAACATCATTTTTCGGTACCTCTTGCATTACCAATAGCTGCACCAAGGATTCCTTTTGCTAAATAGCATTTTTAAATAGAGTTTACTTACAAGTCTAAATGGGATATCAGCATCCCTCATCTCTTTACCCGGCAAGAGCTACTGCCAGCAGTGGAAAGCCATGCAATGAAAGACAGTGTTCTTGTTTTGCTTCTTTTTCCATTACTTCCTTTCTGTGCTGACAAATGTGTTTTTTTTTGTTTTTTTTTGCGTTTACTGTGCCACTGATCGAGGGCTGTACCTTCAATGTGACTGATAAGCCCTTGGAGCAGCTCTTCTTTGTCCTCTTATGTTGGACTGAGGGCAGACTAGATGCTACAGCTACTTTTGCCTCTTGAGCTACAAGTAGTATTGCAAGACAACAAGGGTCCCAGCCAGCTGGTTAGCATGCTCATTTTAAACCAGGTCTCACTCCAAAGTCGTCCAAAACCACTGTTTGGTCAGTGATTTCTGGCATCAGACACTGATGAAAAAAGCCGTCCTTTCATGTCAGCAAGATACGTGGCCAGTCACTGTCATTGTTGAATGGCACCCAGCAGTGTCAGGAGGAAATGGGATAGGATAACAACAAAGTTAAGCAGCGAAAGTCTTAGTAGGGCGGGTGGGAGCGGTGGTTGATGGGTCCAACAAGGACCGACTTGTTGGCAAAATGGAACCACGTGCTTTGGTTTTTGAAGGAAGAATAAATCAATTCACAGTGTTGTACCTATGTGGGGCATTTATGTTGTTGTGAAAACGGAAGTGCATTTTGGCAACACACAATACATGTAACAGGCAGAACTTGACACGGCAATCCATAATGTCAACAACCAATGCACCCAGGGTACCTAGCATGACGTATTTCGACGTAGAAAGTCCACGACCTAACCTGAATATGTGATGAGGTCAGAGTGAGAATGTGTTGTCATTTCAGGTATCTCTGCAATACAGTACATAGAACTTTTTAACATAATGTCAAAATAGTTTCCTCTTCATATTCTGCTGATGATGTTAGTTCATTCTTTTTATGTGTCTAACTAAAGTTCTTGCCATATCTTACACATTGCACCCTTAACTGACTGAAGTGAGGAAGAGTTGGTACATAATAAAGTAACATTTCACTGCAACACCAAGTATGCACTGGCCCCGATAACAAATGTGTCTCTCAGGCTGGTGCTATCCTTAAATGAAAGAGAGAATGCATGACTGTCTGCAGCAATTAACTTTTACGGAAGCATGTGGCTAAAATAAAAGAAAACATTACAACCAAAGGTAAAACGGTGTTTTAAGTGTGTTAAATGGGATTGAAATGCAGACTTGTAGTCTAACCAGATTTGTGCTGTTCCCATCCCTGCTGTAGTTTCTGCCCTCACCAGGGAGTACTGTTAAGAATCTGCAACTGTGTTTCTTCTCATCTTCCTCTCTCTCTTTAATCTCGACCTGAGTGTTTGGTTATACAGTGAGTGAAGTGTGTCTTCTAAGCCTTGGTGAAGGAGAGACAAGGTTCTTTGAGTCCCAGCAGATCTGAGATGTTTCTGATGAGACCCCTTAACAAACTACACCCTCATTTGAAGCTCCACACAAAGTGAGATCCTGACGTCTGCAGGATACAGCAATATGCTTCTCTGTTAACTTTTTGTGGAAGTTTTGTTCATTCGTGATAAATATTTTTTTATTATCCACATTCCAGACAAAAGGACATTAAAAATGAACATCAAACTTAGCCTGACTGCATTAGAATAATCTTTTCCACATATGGTCCACTGTCTTTGGAGTAAAATTTCAATAAACTTCCGCTGAAGCCACCTGTACAGTAAGTTTTGAGCATTTCAATCACGAATATTGGATTAAGCATGGAGACAGAATAAGGCGTCTCCCAGTTGGACATCTGTCCTACCTAGTGGCTTATTGCTTTCCTTTATAAGAGAGCAGGTCTTACATTAATGAGGTCTGTGTGCCCAGGATGCTTCAGGCCAACATTGACTTTTAGCTGTTTACTTGACTGTCTTCCTCTGTCAGGCTAGACAAGACTTTATGATGTCATTAAACGTTAGCATCGGACTGCTGAAGGACTTGAACTGGTCCCTGTAACTGCGCACAAATTACCAATGAGCCAGACAATGATACTGCAGGCCTTATATTAGTTGAAGTATTAGACTTTGCTTGCACGATCTCATGTTCTGTAGTGTTATCTAAATATTAAAAACCGGAAAGAGGACTCAGACCCGCCATAAAGGTTAAGGCTTTTGGGAAAAGAAGCTTCAATACAAAATGGTTCATTTTTATATTGTATTTGACCAGATCTGGCATCTGCAAAAATAATAGAATTCAGCAGAGCAAATAGATTAAATTAGACAAAACTTACCTGAACAGAACAGAAAAGGAATACAATGAATAACTTTAGCTCCAGGTAGTCATAGAGTGATATGCCTTATAATAAACAAGTGACTGCACTCAGTAACAAAGCCAGCGCTGATCATAAATCCAGTTATGTCAAAAAGTAGGACACATTAATAAATGTCCCCTCAAAACACAGAGGAGACTGTTCACACCCATTGTGTTGTAAAATCATTAAGGATATGAGTTTACAGCACTCCCTTCCCTATTTGTCTGAGGTCCTTTCTTTTCTTCTTTCTCATGTTGTATGTCAGTTCTGCACAGTTCATAGATACCAGAGAACTGGAACAAAAAACAGCCAAAATGCAAATGTTCAGTGTCAGTGTGGGAGGCGGTGTGTCCTGTATGTAGCAAGATGAAATGTAAGGGTGTAGAGATTAATGGTGGTGAATGGGCGTGTAGGAATTCATTTATTTGTCACATGAAATCAAAGTGTAATTTCAGTGAAATGTAATACTGTCAGTTCCTGGGGTCAGGGCTGGGTCTTCATTTAGGATCCTAGTGGACTGAGGGTAGAAGCTCTTCTTGAGCCTTTCAGTGCTGTCCTGGTGTAATCGGTACCTTCTTCCTGACCTCAGCAGGGTGTAAAGGAAGTTATCCGGGTGGTAGATGGTCTCTACCTTGCCTTTCACACCACCGAGTCTGTATGCAGCCTCCAGGTCAGGCCCTTGGTGATGTGGACACCAAGGTACTTGAAGCTGTCAACCCTTTTCACCAAGGGACCTGTTAATATTACAAGGGATGTAGTCACTTTGCTGCTTCTTCCCAAGGTCCACTATCATCTCCTTAGTTTTACTGACTTCAAGGGCAGGTTGTTGTCCTGATATAGGATAGGATCTCTTCTTCTTTCAGGTAAGCCTTTTCATTGTTATCTGTGATCAGGCCCAACATAGCTGTGTCATCAGCAAACTAAACGATGGTGTTGGAATCAAAAGTGTCATATGCTTACTGGGAGTACAGCAGGGGATTCAAAACACAGCCCTGGGGTGCTCCGGTGATGAGGGTGGAATAGGTGTGTCTGCCCACTCTCAACACCTGCGGTTTGCTGTCAGAAAGTCAAGGATCCACATGCACAGTGAGGCATTTGATCCCAGCTCCTTAAGCGTTGTGACCAGCCTAGAGGGAACTATGGTGTCAGACACTGAACTGTAGTCAATGAACAGTAATCTCATATAGCTCCCTTTCTTTTCCAGGTGAGACAGGGTGGTGATGAGGATGTGTTATACCGTCTTCTGTTGATGAGTTGGGATGGTAAGCAAACTGAAGTTGGTCCAGTGTGCTGGGTCGTGAGGAGCAGATGTAATCCTTAACCAAATATTCAAAGGTCTTATCACTATAGAGGTTAGATTCACTGGACAGTAGTCATTCAGGCAGGCTGGACTTGTTTTCTTGAGCACAGAAATGATGGTGGACTTGAAGCACATTGATATGATAGACTGAGCCAGTAACAGGTTGAATGTCATTGTGAACATCTGCGCCACTTGGTCAGCATATAGTCTGAGGACTTGGCCAATGGTACCATCTAGTTCTGCTGCTTTTTTGGTGTTCACACACTTGAAAACCCTCCTGACATTATGCTCATAAAGGACAATAGGTGTGAAAGGTGCACCCACCTATCCATTAACCCTCATCTTCAGCTGTTTTTGCTTGTTTACTACTGACCAGTGCAATGCCCATTCAAAACATGCCCGTTCAAAACGGGCCAATTGCTTGACCTGTGGCATTGCTGCTTGCAGGTTTCTCAAGAATGTTCATTCAAACAACTTCACACTTGACACTGTGCGTCTTTGGGTCCTGTTCAACACACCTGGGCCACAGACTGCAGATAGACTTATGATGATGTTTAGATATGAAAAATATTAAATCACATAGCTATTCAGAGTCACCGTACCCCAAAATTATGTTAAAAAAAATAAATATATATAAACATATATATATGTGTTAGACTACTGAGTACGTAACAGATTAAGATTTTATTCAAGAGTATAACATTTGAATATGATACATTATTATTTATTTAACTATTCAGCATTATATGGGAATGGAAAGCTCCACCTTGAACACATTTTAGGTAGCTGAGTAAAAAATAGGGAGTGCTGCACTGGGATAAGGCTCTGTGTAGTTAGTTGTAAAAAAAAGCAGGTGCTCTTCAAGGCTGGGGCAAAGAGTCACTTTAAGATAAAATGCAATGACTGGCCAGCTCACTCAGTGTAACAGTATAGGCAGGCAGTTCAAAAATGCATCCAAGGTACTCTGACTGCAGAGTTTATTAATACCTTTATTAATATTTTAGGTAACTGTATACATTAAACTTATAATGCTGATTTCACACTCTTCAGTTTAAGTATGTTTTGGAATGGAGGATTTTTACTGCGCAGTGTAAAGAGTTTCACTATAAGTAGTAGGTCTATTTTATATCAGCATTCCCAGTTAGAGTAACTGTAAAGGAACATGGCGTTTGCCTGGGGCACCTAAATCACTAAATCTGCCCTTCGAAACACACCCAAGCCCTGGCTCGTGGTTACAAACACCAGTGAAATACACTTAGCAGATGTTTAATCTCGATTCGGCATGTTAGTAGGTAGGTATGGAGGTTCCTGTGTTAAAACAAAACAAAACAAAAAATGCATTTATGTAACGTTACAGCTCAACTAATTGGATAAAGTGCATTTAACATCATCCCTCAGCTGAGAATCTTCATCGCCCATTGTCATTGATTATGGAGTGGTGCTACTCAGACAAGCTGTGAAAGGTGCTTTTAGCTGATTTCAAACCAGAACTTGGAACACAAACTGATCCTGACCAGATGCCTGTGCTACAACACCAGTTCAACTTACCTTCATTATCTGGCTTCACTAACCCTGACACTGTCCGTCTAGATAACCGGTATTACAGACCTGGTTATCAACTAGTGTCATCAGCTCTGGGTTTTTCTATCCAGCCATGAGAGTGTTCATGTGAAAGAGGTTGGGGTGTTACTTACGAGTGACATCATCAGAGCCATGAATGAATGAGCTTGCTTCACACGAGATGAAATGAAACAGTGACAGCAATTACTTGTGGGACTGTTTGGTCCGTGAGACATTTTAAAGTGATCGGTGTGAAATGTAAACTATATACTTTAACCTTTAAACACAAGATCTAGAAACACTGGAAAAAAATTCCAAATATTATCTGCGGGCCAAGACTTAAAATATATGCGGATATTTTAGAAATGAAATTAGTGTAGAGTGAATAGTTTTTGCAGTTTAGATGGGTGATGATGAAACTACTCTGAATATGTCACATAAAACACTTTAAAGTAATGCCAGATTGTTTCTGCTACCAAAGTAAAAGCTTGAAAAGTAGTCTATGATGGCTGATGAGGTTTATCTGACCAAAATGTTGCATTTATAAGCCAATTTACACTTCTAAAAAAAACAAATCATAATCTTTTTCCTAGTTCTCATCACACAGGTGTCTCATGTTATTCTGAGCTGCAGTGATGGAATCAGAGTGTAAAAATAGCAACACTGTCAGGGATCACTGCAGACTAAATAAACTTTGCATAAGTTAAAATACAGCTCAAGTCATGTTTTTGGAGCAGTAAACAATTTCTTTATTTGTTCGAAGCTCTGTTTCAAAATCAGTGGAAATACAGCCCTGGAACAGTGAAATGAATCTACAGACCTATAACAATATGTCGACATAGCCTACTCTTTTGTTGCCCATCACTCCAGACTTTTCACCATGTTAGAATACTTTTTTCCAGCTGTTTGATTGGTCAACGGTCTTATGTTGACACATTGTGATCCGGTAGTTTGATGTAACCTTGCTAAGTTCAAATTCGGCTTCTAAGTATAGGCCTCCTGTTGGCTATGCAGCAAAAGTTACCATGGTGATCTAACCAGGTTAAAGAGAGCTCTGTGATAACACCCCTCTGCTCACACTGATATTCTTATTTTCTTACACAGCCATGCTATATTCCAACCATGTCAGAATGGAATTGATAATGATAATTTGAAGGAAACCACAGGGGCTTATTATGTGTGTTTACCTCAGGCGTTTTGATTTCCTCTCACAGTCATGAATATCAGATGAACAGTCAACTCTACATTTACAAAATAATATGTGTTAGCCTGTGATAGACTTCTAACCAATCCAGACTGTTTTCCTACCCCTTGCCTTCTTACCCAGTGCATGCTGGGATAGACTTCTGACCACTGACACCCCACAAAGAACACAAAAGCAGCAGAATTTGGATTTCAGTACCCAGCAATTATGTCAGACAATGTCATTAAAGTAATTTTCCTCACATTTACCAACCCAGCCAGTCACTGATGCTTTATTCAAAAGGGTAAAAAACATGATTAGAAAAGAACAGCACCTCACAATACTTGGGTAAGTCTTACTCTGATTGCTGCTGCTAATTAGAATCATGTTTGTATTTTACTCTTAAGCAGAGAAATTGCAACATGAATGCTAGCTGTTGAAAAGCTGACGCTACACTGAATTTCTGGCTTAAATGTGTGAATTTGGTATGAATGCTTGAATGTCGCTTCCTGTGGGGAGCAGATTTCCTGCTGTATCAGTGTCCATACCTGAATTTAATTTAGGCAAACAGGGTAAATCAATAGCATCTCAGTCAGAGGTATCGGAATACTTTTCCCTGTTACAGCCCAAACTTTTGATTTAATAAGACAGCTGCTTCTATACATACAAATTGAACACGGTGCCGCTTTGAATACTACAAATATTAGAAAATCAATCTTGAAAATGGGCTTTGATGTTGCCGTGAAAACATAACATTCACCCATGCTCAGACACCATGTCATTGAGAACATGTTTTCCTGGTTGGATCTGTTAGCGGCCAATCCCTCGGGCCTCTTCTGATGTCCTTCTGACACTATCTGCTATACTGCAGTCAGACAAGCAGACTACATGACTAGGAAATCAACCAGGAGACACTATTTTTTTCCCCCTGATAACATCTCCCTGCCGCTTTGCTAGCCGCCATAGCATTCAGCAGCTGCTATTCAGCACTCCTTCCTATTCATTCACAACCCACAGAGGATAAGAGACAGACAGAGTGTGTGCCACATGCATGTGAAAGCAGCTGAATGTGAGACTCATCTGATAATCCGCTCAAAACGGTGAGGAATAGGCCGTGCTTGGTAATACTATAGCAGGTAATACTGCTCTTTATGGGCAAAAGTGGATAAAAGTAGACAACCAAGCTAACATGTGGCAGCAATAAAATAAATAATAAAAATACAAAGTTGACTGTCTGTTGACTTGTAAAATTAGACAGAGGTAGATAAAAGCTGTTTTTCATTTCTAACTGGAGACTATTAACTTTGCAATGTAAATTATGATAACTGTCGCTTGTAGGTTTTTTTAGCTACAAGGAAATTAAGCTA
>JAPZEB010000001.1:7296741-7312658 GCA_029783705.1 Chaetodon striatus
TGGTAAGAAAACAGCAAGGTATCGGATTATATAATGAGCTTCAGAGTAGCTTCTCTCTTTGTTTGTACAACCTCTTCCTCACAAATGAGCTCGCCTCCTCATCTTTGCACTAAAGAGCAGAGGCAGAGAGCCCTCAGCCCCCATTTTTCTGTCCTTGTCTTTTCTATAACGCCACCACAGTTATCAATGAAGTTCAATACCTGCTTATACAAGCCAGGCTGACACAGCTGAGTACAGTTCAGGATTTTTTTTTTTTTTTCATGAAATGAGATAGACCGTCTTCAGTGGGGGGAGTGAATCATTTCCTTGTAGTCATTTTGTTTTTGAAAGACACAGATGAGGATGAGTCAGACTGAAATACTTGAAGGTGAATACAGTTTTAAAAGCAATTTCGAAATAACGCCTTTCCTGTATATGTTTGGATTTTCGCTCGAATGGCTCGGCTGTGTTGCAGCACTTGATTCTGACAAACAATGCTGGAATACCGAGAGGCAATCTGCCTCAGAAACACGACAATATATTCACCTTAAATACACACTCAGCAGGAGCTTTCATGTCACATGCATGGGAGACTGTTCACAGCAGCAGTCAGCAGGTGTGTATGAGAAGAAAATACTAAGCACCCACAGTTAGGCAAAAAAATACTGTTTGGCAACAGGAGAACCAGGTAGCTGCAGATTTATTACTAATATTAATAGTTGTCATCACACTGGTAATCTTAATCTATCAAATGCTGCAGTAAGACACACTTTGTTGGAGCTTGTGTCCTTGGCCAAAAATGGGGTTTTCAAAGTCCAATAATGTGGACCCCACTCAAACAAAATCAAGACCACTGAAGAATACTTTAAAAAGTAAGGATTGTTAAGCAAATTCTGGAGTTGCTAGGAGCATATTTGTCTATGAAGTCTAAGCAAAAGTATTGACATTTATTTGCAATAGCAATTAGAGATAATTATATTCTCGGAAGACATACCTCACATTGAATCTCAAAATATGTGTTTGATATCAATTTGATTCAGTTATGGCCCCATTCATGATTGTGACATACACCTGTTGGGGTGCATTCTTTGGTTACCTTTAGGGTTAGGTACAGAATTTGATACTTGTAAGGGTACCGAGTACCTACAGTATTCAAATGAAATCCATTGATGCCAATGTCGGTACCTGGGAGCGCATCTGGGTAAGAACTCTGGCTTTAGACAAGAGGTGGTAGTGCCATGTGTGCCAAGAGCCCCAATGCCTGGAAGCCAGCCAAAGACATGTGATGTCTGTAAGAGAGCTCCACCAAGCTGCTGGGTTCAACTTCAAACAGGAGGTGGAAGTGACCCGAAACCAGGAAGCTGGCCACGGAGCTCTACGGCTGCTCCATTGGCTTCCCAGTGAGCCAAACTCATTGCTGTAGCACTGATCTGCCACAATAGTGTTGATGTTTGATCTATTTTCTTTTCTATATTATTTTACTTATAGCCAAGTATCACTGCTAGATGAGCAGACACCTATACATATACACATACTGTATATACACACGCAGAAGCATACAGAGACAGCAGATTAGATCTGAGTGATTACAAAAGAGCAGAAGTGTGTCTAAGTCTTCTGTGCCATCTCTTCAGCTTGTTCAGAAATTCCATTTTCGTTATTCCACAAAAAATAAAACATTGAAAAAGGTACAATTGGTACCGGATTCCAGGTACTGCAACTGGTATCAGTTCAAATGTGAACGGTACCCAATCTTAGTTACCCTGTGAGGAACCGTAGCCCTCAAGAGCCAGGAGCAGATGTCACCAGGTGGTTGAGTGTATCAACCCTTAGCCACGACACTCTCCAGTTGGTCCGGCAGTGGTGGCAAAGTCACTACCCATCTGCTCCTGGCTTTCGACGTCCCTCCTCTCACCTACTCCATATCCTGCAAGCTGCTTGTGTCTTGCTCCTTTCGTCCAGACTCAGAGCTGACAACAACTGCCATGCTGATTTGGCATGGAAGCCTCTGCAGCCGATCTCCACAGGGAACACCCATGCCTGCCATCCCTTGTCCTTGCACTCCTGAACTAAGGGCTGGTACTTCAAGGCCTTTCCCTGGTGGGCCTCTTCGCATCCCTCTTCCCACAGCACTGTCAGCTCAACCAGAGGGAGGACATGAACCCCCCCCCCACCATCCCTACAATGCCTGTTTGAAAACTTTCCCTTCTCCTTGCCTACTGCCAACTAACCAGATAATAGAGTTACATGAGCATTACAGAACACTGATTAGATTGGGTGTTCTCATTCTAATCAGCAGTAATTCTTCGGAACAATATTAGAAGAGGAGCCCTCAGTCCTATTTGTCATGCAACATTTGGCGTTTTCAGACGGTTTGAATGGTTCTGGGAACTCCCTGAAAGAAACTGTCAACTGGGAGCTCCCCCAAGAAGAACATAACTTCAAGTTTTTTTTTCTGTTTGCATTTGCACTACCAATAGGAATGCTAAAGCGATGTATGCAGCTGGCAGTTGGTATAGTAACGTAACTTCTGCACAACATACAAAGTCACTTTGACAAGTCATAATCGCATCTGATGTCCCACTTTGCATATTTGCTCTGCAAAGCCTGGACTTGTTTGCTCCATGTTTCTTTTTTTCTTTAGCGGCTGTTGTTTGGGTTCTGTGCTATCTGTTTACACAACCAAAAATAGGCAGTTGCTGGTGCTGCATGAGCTAATGTGTACCACCAATAAATGCACACTCACGTCTCCACTAACCACTGTACATTTAAATCACTTAAGGTTCCTCTTGTGCTGGAAGAGAACTTACTCTGAAACTGGAGCTAAAAAGTCCCTCAAAATGGTATTCTTAAAAATTACAGTTGTCCCTTCCTCTTACGGTGTAGACACAATTAAATAGGGGGCTCTTACAACTATGAAAATTCCCCCTCTATCTAGACACACCTATAGAATTGCAGTAACTATACTGTAGCTGTGAGGATGAATGACAGGAAACATTAACTGTGTCATAGAGAGTTTTCCCACCATAAGCTAACACGTAACTTGTCCATTGAGATCCATTCTTCTCCCGGGCAAAATAATTAACAACCAGCTCTGTTGTACATCATTATTATAAATGAGTGTAGGTATTCTGTGATGATAAGCGATTAATTAACATACATTAGGAACCACCCACTGCTTTCAGTGTGCTTTGTAACTCCTACGTATGTTTTGTACCGTTCACATTTTTTAAGTATAATACAGTACAACCACACACATGTCATCAATGATGATATGTGCCCATCATTTTGGGCATTTGATTGTTTATTTGGTCACTTTATTCAGTATGTGAAAAGAGAACTGCACAGTCTCCAGTAGATAGTTTGCTGTCAGAGTATTAAGGGAACCTTGTGTATGTTTCAGCCTGGACCCAATTTTCTTTCTGCCTATGCGACAACAATTTCTGAAATTGCTCCAATATTGAGTGAGAACACTGCAACAGCAAAATAGGCTGAGATGTAACCACTTGGGGCAAAAGTGCATAGTCAATGTACATTAAGTAAAGATACTGGTACCCGATACCTTGAAAGTGATGACCCTGTACCATGTAGAATCGAAACATCTCCTTTCAAATGATACCTGCATTTAATCCTTTTTGCGCCGGTGGTCTGATCCTGGACTGTCCCATCTCCTTGGCAGATCAGCAGACTTTCTTTCACAGCCATCTCCAGAGCCACTGTCCTGCCGGCAAACAGTCTATTCAACACCTGTCTGGTAAGCACGAGCTACACAGCTGCAGCAGCACCTAACATCCAACACCGTGCTGTTAAACTGTCCCAACTCACTCACACCAACACTGTAACAACTCAACCCTGCCGTTAAACCAGTTGATAAAAAGCCTCGTGATACTAACAGTTAGCCCTGTCACTATAAATGTGCAGCCAAGCGGACTCTCCCAACTTTCCCCAATGCGATGCTCACACTCAGCAGCAACAGCCTCAGTTTCTTTGGTCACCAGACATCACAACCTGAGTTCAACAAAACATCAATGTCTGACAACGCTGGTGGCCAGCTGGGTTGTTTTCAGACAATAAAGAGAGGTGTTGTGTCAGGTGTCGTGATCCTCTGGTGCTTCTTAACGAGTGCTGTAACTCTCTCTGTCTGATTGAAGCAAATAAAAGCCGAGGCTATTAATTTTTATGGTATAAACACCACTAGATCAACATTATGGGTATCAAGTGAAGTACTCTATTGGTATTGGTATTACTTTAAGGGTGCTGGTACTATAATTATTTAAACGATACCCAACCCTAATGACAGGATCAGATTGTTACTTCAAGTGCAACAAACAGTGCAAGTCTAAGCACAACTACCTATGCATTAAGTGCAGGTGCATGGCATTTGGACCAAACTTCATTAAAATGAGAGACACATGGGTAAACAACAAGCAAAGACACTTAAACAATGAATAAATTATTAAAAAAAAAAAAAACTATGTCATTTCAGCAAAGCTTGATGTATTGTTGTCGAATAGCATCACTTTCCATCATCTTACATAGTACACAGCCCACAGTGTGTGTGTTTTTAATTTGAACTGATCATTGTTGCCAGTTTGTTTTATTTATATTCTTGTGAAGTTATTTGTTGTAACGTTTTGTCTACCCTGTATATATCTCTCAGCTGATATTACAGGCTGCACGTAGAGCATGCAGACATTGAAACTGGACACCTGAGATTCTCCAGACTAAAACAGACACACACACACACACACACACACACACACACACACACACAGACAGAGAGACAGAGAGAGAGAGAGAAACCTAAACCCACAAAACACTCTGTAATTGTAAATCTATAAACAATTATGGTACCACCATCATAACACACTGCTTACTGACCTCAAATCCCTCGACGCTGACTCTGTCTCCATTTTCCCGTTGTTTGTGAGAGGGCAACTAAAGCAATAATGGAATGGCTGTCACGTAATATGTGGTTACTTGCCATAGTCTAGCAGTACGTAGCAGCGGTAAAGCTTAAATGTCCTTTTCTTTTTTTTTTTTTTGCATCATCAGACTGTGGTGTTTAATGTTAAATGGCTAATGGTGTTTTACTGCAACATCTCTTGTTTGATTCCAGCCAGAAAACTTAGTTGCTCTCTTTCTCTCTCTGTCTGTCCCTTTATTTCCTGTCTGGCTCCATATTATCAGCTGTCCAATAGAGTCGATTTTTTTTATTTTTTATTTTTTATTTTTTTAAATAACTAGGGTTGTTAGACAACATGTTCTTTGTCCTCAATAATAATACAGTCTGTGCCTCTGAGCAAGAAACCTCATGTGCAGCTGTTCCAATGCTTGGTTAGCTGGTTAGCTTAGTTAATTAGACAAGACCTGAACTCAGTGTTCCCTGAATACACTCAACTGGTGTTCGATTTGTTCCAGGGGTAATGACGGAAGGACCATGTGTATAGGACAATCTGAGCCTTAATACTGAAAAAAAAGGAGTAGGTCTTTAGGCAGGTCAGACGTGAGGAGCAGATATAGTGTATTGTTTTTTCATTTTTCTTCATTTTGAGGAGCAGGTGTTATTTCATCAAGACCACTGCACTGGGGAGGCAGGAAGGACTTAACAAGGGCCTTTGGCGAAAAAAAAAAAAGAACGAAATGTTGGGTCGCACAGGAAAGAGGTTATCCTAGTCCAACCTTTGCTGCAGCACATTCTAACCTCATCTGGCAATGTTACAAGCTGCCCAATCAAATATATGATATTCAGGTAGATGATGTTATAGCATGTGCACAGTAGCATTGTGCTGAAACGACTCGATTCCTTGCAAGGTATCAAATTAGTGGTAAAACCCAGCCTCAGTGAAGTAGGGCTAGGCCGATGAATGATGCTATCGCCGCCGGCAGGCAGGTCACAAAGTGACAAAGCAGAATCCCAATTAAGTCAGGGCATTACAGAAACATTGCGTGCAATAGTCCAGCTTCCATGTTCTCCTCCCTCCCTAGTTTCTCTCTCACTGAAACACATACACACACCGCATTGTTAAGTCCTTCTTTCTATGTCTGTCCCAGTCTGCGACTGATGTATAAAGCTGACAGTCCTCAGGCTGGGTTTGAATGGTTGACGGGTCATTGTCCATTGGTATTTTTCACTGTAGACATCATCATATGCTTATTTGGTAGACATCGCTCAAGTATAAGGCTGTGCACCTTCAATATTAGTAGTATTTTCTTGGTTTTCTCTTCAGCAGTCAGTTCTTTAGGTACTTTCAGTGTACGCTGGGCTTTTCAGAAATGCAATCAAGTTGAATGTGAGTTGTACTAAAGCCTGTATGCTGTGGGTCAGTCTTTATGAAAACAATGACAGCAACAGAGTTTCATGTACTTAGAAGTTGTCCTTCTTTTAGGCTACACGGCTAGAAGTTTATGATTTGTCACAAATATCTGAATATGGATGGGTAGAGGAGTGTGTGTTTCAGGGATATAGTTGGAGGGAGCATGTGTGTGTCACAATCTGAGCCTAAGTATTGAAAAAAAAGTACTGACAGTGCTAAAAAACAGTGGCAGCAGCAACAAAAAGCTAATGTTAATGGATCTTACAAGCGGCAACCTCCAGGGCTGATAAATGAAGCCAACATAAAAGTGCCATAAACTGCAGTTCCTCTAATGGCCACTTGAGGCTGGCTCCAGAAGCAAGTCAGTCCACTTAGACACCCATGTTGAAATGCCCAATTTAACAGAACAAATAAACATGTTTACAGCCTGGGACACAAAAACAGTTGTTGGTCTTTATAGCCCTCATGACAACTGTAAAGGGGGTGAATTTTAATATAACCCACCTATCACATATTAATAAGATTTAATATTATGCATAAATAAGGGCAGGCTGCTTTGAGTGACAAGGTTTATGCTGTGTCCTTGCTTGGCTCCTCAATCAGACCTACCCTTCGCTCCTTCACAGCGCCAGCCTCTCGCCCAAAGATGGTTATTTCTTGCTCCACAAAAAACAAGCCGGCAACAGCCGAACTTGACCTTGAACTTGAGGCTTCACATTAAGAGTCCGCAAACCAATCTGTGAGGTCACAGTAGCAACGTCCATTATTTATACAGTCTATGGGATCATGTCACTCCAGTTGTGTTTCTTATTTATATTTGGAATAAACATGTTCTGAGTTTTGGGACTGTAGGTCACATTGTGCATTAGATGGAAACAGTATTATGTTGCCATGGAGTCAGTGAGTTACAGTGCAGTGGGTGTGAGACAATACAGTTATGTCAAGTAAAAACTTCATTATCGCTGTAAACAAAAACAATTAAATTAGTGTAGGGTGCCTCTCAGGCCGCATGTCCTACATTTACTTGAATTTTGATAAACCTGTATTATGAAATTCATGCTGTGTTGGGTACTGTTAGTTCACGTTGTTACTGTATCTTTACAAACATAAGTGTGACATAAGGGTACTTTTAATGCTGATGAAAATGTAAAAACATGGGGACGAAGGGGACGTTGTTTTACGAAGCTGATTTATGGACGTTAATCAGCAATGGACATTAGGGATATTCTCATCACTGAAGAAAGAAAAGTTGTGATTTCGGTGATCATGTGTATGACTCCTGTGTTCAAATCAGTAATGGAACGTAACTAAGTACATTTAACCATGTAATGTACTTAAGTACAAATTCAAGGTACTATATTTGAGTATTTTCATTTTGTGTGACTTTATACTTCTACTCCACTACATTTAGGGAATTATTGTACCCTTTACTTCACTACATTTATTTGACAACTTTAAATAAGAGTTACTTTGCAGAGTCAGAATTATAGAATATATACATAATCTAGATTAATAGATTAGTCTAGCCAGCAGTAATTAAAATTAGCCTGAAATTTACCAGCTGCATCAGTGATTAGCATATTAGTGCACTTTTATTAGTGCACTATTAATGCATTGTTATAATCCAGTAATCCAGTTTGGTACTCTGAGTTTATTTTGATGTTAATACTGCTGTACTGTTATTTAAGTAAGGTTTTGAATGCAGGACTTTTACTTGTACTGGAGTATTTTTACACTGTAGTATTGTTACTTAAAATGAAATATCTGATTAAAATGAAATATCTGATTACATCCTCCAACACTGTTCAGAATTGACCAACCTCAATTAAATAAAAAAAAAAAAGAATAGAAAAAAAAAGCCATGCAAGGTGCTGGCCCCTGCCCATCTTGCTCAAGGACACTTTGACATGTGGGCAGGAGGAGCCAAAGATCGAACCACTAGTTGTGTAATTAACAGACGACCTGCTCCACCTCCTCAACCACAGCTGCCCCCTAAACACGTGTTTCCATCACTTCAGAAGTGATAACAGAAGCAGATAACACAGGACGCACACTGAACACATGCCGTTCAGCTCTCCCAGAGATTTAGATGAAGACAACATTTTGTCAAATTTACACATCTTTATAAGACAGGACAAAATGGAAAAGGAGATCGTCTGATTGTTTGAAGACATTTTCTTAAGAGAGTCACATTAATACAAAGATCTATCATGGAATACCAGTATTTTATATACTGCAGTTGTTATACCACATTTTTATATTCTGTAACATGTGTACATGGTAATATGCCAACTTTGCTTCAAAAAGTGTTCAGTTAGTTCATCCAAGAAAAGAAAAGAAAAACTTTTTTTAAACAATATTCAACTCACCATGAAAGGATTACAATACCCTGCAAATGCTCACGGTCTGTGTCATAATGTCTTTAAGCGTTTATCTTTACCACAAGAGAATACACAAAAACTCAATGCTTTGGGTAACTCGTTGGATTTGATCCTGCCTTTCATATAAAATACTTGAAATAACTGAATGCTCATTAATGATTTACATAGTCCCAAGGGGAACAGAGACAACACTGTGATACTGTGAGAATTCATGTCAAGATAATAAGGAAGAGATGTGAAGAGTTCCACTCCAAAACGCTATATATCCAGATACAACATAAAATAAAATTGTTGCCTGAGGTTTTCCATTCGGTGTCTGAGAAATCTACAGAATCCACTCTGTAAAAATGAACTAATTTTCGAGCACTTAATTGAGAACGAGTCTTTAAAAGTAATTTCATTTGGTTTTAGTTTTTTTTTTTTTTCTTTTTTTTTTTGCTGATAAGCTTTTTGGGGGTCATGTTTTTCTGCCACATTTTGGAACAAAACTCTTCATGTTTACCAGTTCATTAAATACTGTAATTATCAAAAATATGGAACGCGCAATACCACACAGTTAGCTGATCCACTTTAGTGATTATTATTTTTGATGTACCATCCATAAATTAACACAAGTGTCTACCTGCTTCAGTGGCTCCTCTCTGGTCATGGCAGAAGAGGTTTTTATCAAAGCAATAGACAGGTGCAAAACCTTATCATTGCTAAACATGCAAAGGCCACGAGTGCGAGGAAGAAAAGAGTGACTGAGAGTCATGTACAGTTGATGGTAAAAAAAAAAAAAAAAAATCAGTATAATAAAAACTTAAAGTTTTTATTTGTTGTTCTAAATGAAATGTAAGGAAAGAAGCTATCATGTTTTTTTTTAGCTTGTGAAGTGATAGGATCCTTATGGTATTGACCCTAAATGTTTGGAATCAAAGTTTGACCATTTTTGGGAAATATGCTCATTTGCTTTCTTTCTTAGAGTTAGATGAGAAGATTAATACCACTCTCATGTCTGTACAGTAAATATGAAGCTACTTATAGCAACCAGTTCTCTCAGCTTAGCATAAGCTAATGAGGTTATGTAAGCTATAGAAGTGCTGGTTGGTGTTTTTTGTTACCTTTGGATATAACTAGGCTAGCTATTTCACTAGCTGTCAGTCTGTGTGCTAAACTAACCTAACCAACTCCTTGCTCTAGCTTCATTCTGAGGCGACAGTAAATATGAAGCTACTTATAGCCACTAGTTGTTTAAGCTTAGCACAAGCTAATGAGCTTCTGTGAGCGTTAGAGGGGCTGGTAGGTGTTTTTATCACCTTTAGATAAAGCCAGGTGAGCTATTTCCATCTGTTCTCAGTCTGTGTGCTAAGCTAAATGAACCAACTCCTGGCTCAAGCCTCATATTAAACTGAATGAAATTAACCTATTTATACCAACTGGTTATCATAGCTTAGCATAAGCTAACAGGCTTATTGCTGCGTTCAAAACTTGTGAGCTAATGTTGAAGACATGGGAAGTCACGTACATGAAGTCGTGAACATGTACATGTACAAATTTCCGCTGACAAGGTCATGGATATCACAATGGGGGGGCGTTCATGTGGACTCTTCTCGCAAATGCATTAAACACAACCCCATTTGAACACAGCGTATGTAAGCTTTAAAGGTGCGGGTAGGTGTATTTTGTTACCTTTGGCTAGAGCCAGGCTAGCAATTTCACTGTGTTCTTAGTCTGTGTGCTAAAGTAAGCTAACTCTTAGCACTAGCTTCATACTGAGGTGACAGTAAATATGAAGCTACTTATAGCAACCAGTTATTTTACCAGCTAACAGGCTTATGTGAGCATTAGAAGGGCTGGTACAGTAGGTGTTTTTGTCACCTCTGGATAAAGCCATGTCAGCTATTTCCCTCTGTTTTCACTCTGTGTGCTAAGCTAAGCTATCCTGGCTCCAGCTTCATATTGAACTGACTAAAATTAAGCTACTAATAGCAACCGGTTATTATAGCTTAGCATCAGCTAACAGGCTTATTGCTGCATTCCAATGGAACTTGTGAGCCTAGTTGAAGACATGGGAAGTCACGTACACAAAGTCACGAACATGGAGCTCTCAGAAAATTTCTACTGACAAGGTAGTGAACACCACAACAGGGGTGTGTTTATGTGGACTCATAGCTCCAGCTTCATATTGAGCTGACAGATATGAGACTTGCATTGATCTTCTCATCTAACTCTTAGCAAAAAAGTAAATAAGCCTATTTCCAAAAATTTCTAACTATTCCTTTAAGTTACAGTTTTCCTTAGGTTGTGTTTGCAACACACACACTTGCAGCTAAAAGATGACTCATACTTCAGTTACAAAAATGTTTTCTTTAGAGTGGAAAAGCAGTTTCACACCAAAAAGCCTAAAAATGACAGAACAGTTTCTCAAAGCGTGTGTATGTGTTCGAGGGGTGTGGTGTAAGATACTACTTATCAACGCATTATTTTTGCCATAGAAAGCAAATGAACTGGAAAGTGAATAAGAGGCTTCGCCGCCTCTTTGGAAAAGTGTCGTGTTGATGGCTTCGAGTCGTCCCCCATTCTCCAGAGTCTCTGTGATTCGGTGTCAGCTGACTTATCGAACTGTATTCACTGCCATTCACCTTCACCACATAAGACAACTTACCAGCACTGACACAGGTAATTCCCAAGAGAAATCTCTTCTGGATTAGGATGAAAACAAATACCATAGCTTTATACTTTAGCCACCCAGATCACAGTCAGAAAAGGAACCAAAATAACACCCGAAAAAATAAGTTAACATAATTTTGACACATAGAATTTTACAATATGTACAGTATTTTTAAATTAAAATAGATTTGTCGGTTGTCTGATTGGGTAGGTCCTCTACAGAGCGCTCCTTTTTTTTTTTTCTCAACCATCCAGTGTTTTTCCACAGAAGCAGAGTTCCCGTCAAAAGCTCAGTGCCAGCCAATCAGAGTACAAGTAAGGCTACCATCGTCAAGTCCCTGCCAATAGTTTGTCGGTGACGTCTTCGGGCAGGGCCGAGCCCTTAGCAACACACATGGCAGACCCATCAACATCCTGACAAAAAGAAATAAATATAAAATATATGTAATATTTCTATATATATTCATAAAACCAAACCCAGGATAGATTTTAACTCTGATGTGTTCTCTCCGTAATATGATCAAACTGTGGCCATTTTCCTATTGCCAGTTCACTTCCCTTTTTGTCTCCATTTTTGTGTATTTTTGCAGTTTTTCGAGGAAAAAAAAAGTCTTCTTCAAACCTGTACATCTTATACGCAAGTAAACAAAATGTAAAAGTGCGTGTTTTTTGAATACGTTATATCCACTATATCCAAAAGTGTTGCAGGCACTTAAGTCCTTCCCAAACATTGTAGGTGTTTTTCGACAGTGGAGTAGGTTGGTTTGGTTATTCCTGGATTCGTGTGTGTCGGTCTGTCTGTATGTCTCTGTCGCTCTGTCTGTCTGGCGAGGAACGGGCCACCCCAGGTGGCTGCTAGCCCAGGATGTCCAGGTAGACCGGCGTGGCTTTCCCCATGGCGAACAGGACCTTCTGAATGTCCTTAATGTTCAGTCGCTGCTGCGGTTCCCTCTGCCAGCAGCCCAGCATGATGTCGTACACCTCCTTAGGACAAATCCGTGGCCTCTCCAGAACCCGACCCTGGGTTATGCACTCAATAACCTGCAGAGGAGACAGGGCAGTGGAGTGAGACAGACGTTTTTTACTGACTGATTGCTTTGCTTTGGTCATAATGAGAAACTGGTGACACTGAGCAGACTGTCCTTTGAGGTTTGAACTAATGAAACTGAGATGAAAGAAATAAACAGCATGCATTCACTCTTAAATTTGTCCAATATTAAAGGGGGAACAAGATGTTTTTTTCTCTGTGCCACAGCACAAAATAACAATAATACTGACTATCTGTGGGGGTGTATGTTTGAGATGTTAATAAAAGGAGGATTGATCATTTCTTTGTTGGACTTGTGCTCTAATTAGCCAGATGACTCATCGCTGCGGGACAATTTGACTTTATTATTTGTGTCAATTCCAGGCCACTGTAGCTTAAGAGAATGGATAGGGTCCTATTATTTGAGTGTAATGAGTGCGGCTGCACCGAGAAACTGCACAGAAAAATTGTTATTTTCAGTTTGTTTGTTTTTCAGCATTGTCACCACGCACAATTTCTTCATGCTTCAAATGCAGGTACTGACACCAGCTCAAACATTATGTTCTTTTTTAAAAGTTTTTTTCAGTTATTAAGGTGCAGAATAATTATCAGCCCAGCTATAGAAGAAAAATGGAAACGCTCCCCGTAAGACATATTATGGTGTCATGCAATTTCATGCTCTTGCAAGCTAGCAGCACAACAGCACGGTGTCAGAACAAAGCATTTGATAATCTACTGCTATCTGAGGCCTAATTTTCTGGAAAGAATGTACGACAAACATAATCTGTGATTAAATAAATGTGATTTCACTGTGGTTTTTACTCGAGTGTCAACAACGGTAAAAAGCTGAAACAATACAGAATATTACGAAAACCAACTGGGAATACGCTGTTTTATTGTTCCACCTGTTGCATCTGTTTACCAAGGTAAAGCACTGTTTTCTCTCTATTGTTACAATCTGTTTGTCATGTCTTGTCACCAAAGGATGAGAGGCCTGGCAGACAGACTGCCTTGAGAGTTAGACTGAGGGGATAGAGTGTCAATTCCTGCAAAGACATATGGAGCCACTTTGCATAAATTCCCAGTTCAGGAACATTACAAACAACCTGTAGTAAAGGCTGCAGTGGTCATGGCAACAGCACACGACCAAACAGATGTGAGAGAATGATCCTGGGACATATCCTGAGTGTCAGGGAATCCTACTAATTTACAGCCAAACTGCTGTTGTGACCTATAGAAACATTAATAAATCCACTACCTAGCAACAAGGTTGTAGCAGAGGAATTTCCTGTATTTTCTATTCTGTCACTGATTCATTATTCACTCACTATTGTTTGACTCGTGATGGACAAAAAATGTTAACTCTGTTAGTAGAACCTGGGAAAGCGTCTTTTTGTACCCCACACATTCTCCTTTCTTGTCAAGTCCTACATTATCCATAATGCAACTTTGCTGCAAGGGAGGATCTGTTGTGCTATGCTAGTAGCGGCCACTGAAGCCTTAACTTGCTGGCATCAAGCACAGTTGTGGTGCAGGCTACAGAGGTCTGGAAAGGTTACTTCCCACAAACTTCACACCATAAGAATATTTTATTTTTCAAACTTGTTGTCTTTAACCCCGGTCGACAAAGCAACACAATTTGAGGCAATATGTTAGCTTCATGCTGCACCCGCAGGTGCTGTAAGAGCCTATATGCAACTTTCTTCACTTTTTTACCCTAAGACCTGTAAACAGACTTTGATTAGCAAAATTAGTGGATTGCCCCTTTAAGTGACTAACCTAGGCCTTAATTGAAGTCAATATCACACACCAGGTCCTATTTTGTCCTTAGCTGTGTAACTTATGTGCGACTGTGCTCATGGAAACAATATAATAAATGATGTGTGTTGGATAACTTTGTGCCTTCAAATCAACATGCATAACAGGTGCTAATGCACTTTGAAGTAATGTATCAATGTATAACCGTGCAGCAGCCACCTGTGAAATGTAATGTACTTTAATCTACATCACTGCATTAGAGGCAGGCCGATCAATCTCAAAACCCATCAGCTTTCGGTCTGATGACGATAAGCCTCTGGGGGCAACAGCCAGTATTTCAGGGGTTTTAATGTAGCCAGCAGATATCCAGGGCAAGACTTCCTCTCCCCTACGCCAGTCATTTTGGCTAAACTCTCTAAACAGATATTTGCATATGCAAAAGCTGATATAAAGGAAAATTATTGTCAGACGATAGCCTATGGGTTCTGAGATTGCATTTAGGCCAGTGCTTTCCACCTCTTACGCTCTCTCCACAGACTGTTTACCTGCAGCTCAAATGTGATTTCTTTGAAGACAAAAAAAACAGAATGCCTCTGGTACAAATATCTTGTACTGTTGCCTACAGATTCTGCATACATATGCACATACAACCTCAATGCAGAATGCAATGATTTGTGAATCTTTTTTGATTTATGTTCAATTGAATAGAGTACAAAGACAAGATATTTAATGTTGAACTGATTGACTTACACTTAAATGTAGACTCATTCTGAATTTGAGGTCTGTATATGTCCCAAAAAAGTTGAAAACAGGGACATGTTTACCAATATGTGACCCTACCTTTTCTGAATAAGTGTTTGGAACTGAGGACACTAACTGTTGCAGTGCTGAAAGTGACAGTCATTCCCATACTTGGTTGATATATGGCCTCTGTTGCTCAACAGTCTGGGGTCACTATTGCTGCAATTTGTGCTCCATAATGTGCCACACATTTTTAATGGGAGTCAGGTCAGGTCTCTTTTACTATGAAGCCACGTTGTTGTAACACAGGCTGAATGTGGCTTAGCATTGATTTGCTGGAATGAACAGGGCTGTCCCTAAAAAAGACATCATCTAGATGGCGGCATATGTTGCTCTAAGATCTGTGTGTACCTTTAAGCATTCATGGTGTCTTCGCAGATGTGCAAGTTACCCATGATGCCATGGACACCAACACACCCCCATACCATCACAGATGCTGGCTTTGAACTGGTAACAATCTGGATGGTCCTTTTCCACTTAAGCCTGGTGGACATGATGTCCATGATTTCCAAAAACAATTAGAGATGTGAACTCATCAGACCAAAGCACACTTTTTCAGATGAGCTTGGGCGCAGAAAGGTCAGCGCAATTTCTGGATGTTGCCTTGCAGTTGTCGATACAGCAACGAATTGTATTTACTGACAATAGTTTTCCAAGGTGTTTCGGAACCAATGTAGTCATATCCTTTCAACATTCATGTCGGTTTTAATGCAGTGCCACCTGAGAGGTCAAACATCACAGGTTCAATAGTGGTTTTTCAGTCTTGCCGCTTACATGCAAAGACTTCTATGTATTCTCTGACTCTTTGGATGATAATAATGGTGAAATCACTAAATGTCTTGCATTTGTGTGTTGAGAAATGTTATCTTATACTGTTAGACTGTTTGCCCATGCAGTTTTTCACAAAGTGGTGAACTTCGTGCCATCCTTGCTTGTGAATGAGTCTTTTGAGGATGCCCCTTTCATACCCAATATGATCCTATCATCTGTTACTGATTAACC
>JAPZEB010000001.1:7327064-7362305 GCA_029783705.1 Chaetodon striatus
TCTCTAAACATGTTGATTGAGAGAGTTCTGGTCTATTTCTTTACTCTTAATTTACTACTTTCATTCGGTCCCGGCACCACTGCACAACAACTTCATGACCACATTTTTTTTCACTACTTATATATTTGTAAATTATCTTCTTATATTTTCTTATATTCTTACTTATTTTTGCAGTATATGTTCTTTCTACACTTGTTTGCACTACATTCTCTTCTTTCTACACTTGTAAGGAGCACCTGTAACAAAGTAATTTCCCCCTGGGGATCAATAAAGTATTTCTGATTCTGATTCTGATTATGATCTAAGTGTTAGACTAGCTGTACATAATACATAAAACTGTATTTCTTGTGCCTTCTTAAGCCACACGTCCTCTAAGGTCAACAGAAGCATCTCTTCAATTTCTCAGATTTAGCTCTCCATAATATAGAGATCATGTAAGACAGGCATACTGGGCCAAGAAAGAAAAAAAAAACTAGGCCCAGTGAGAGAGATGGAGTTTTTTCATGCCTTCATGCAGCAGTAATAAATATGGCCTGTGTACTCATTAGCACCGAGCTGCATACAGTTTTGAGGAGCTTGTGCTCAATAAATAATGCAGCAGAGGAGTGTCTGTTTGATCCTTGAAACAGAAGAAACCTGGGGACCATTTTTCTTCAAAGCAATGCAGTGCAGGTAAGCAGAGGCTTTCTGGCAGAGTCACAAAGAACACTAAGTCCTTGAAACTGAGTCATTAGTTTATAACATTGTTACAGTGTTTGATAGTCATTAGTCTGATTCAAAAATGCAAATTCTGGTTTTAAAACTGTTTTTATTTCCTATCAAATGTTACTGTAAGATTGTAATTGTTGTTGCTTTCTAACTGAAGTTAGCTGGACGCTTGCTTTCTCTTTTTCAGCACCGACCTCCTTTACATGCAGACAATGTTGCACTCATTGAAATGAAGAAGAAAACCTCGCCATTGCTAAATCAAAACACTCAAGCTGCAAGCAAGCCTCTGGAGAAAAGTCTGAACAATTTTTAATATTCTCTAGCAAAAAGTAGAAACTGGAAGCCTCTACATCTTATCCTCTGACAGGAAACTATAAGTCACTGTTCATAATTTGGCTTTAATGAGCTGTTTTGAAGCCATTTCTCTGCTTGTCGGGAAGGACCAGCTTAACATTGCAGTTTACCTTCAGCATTCAGAAAGCCAAACCGAAAAAACCTTTATGAAACTTTTTTTCATGCCACAAGGGATTGAATTTAAATAAAAACTAAATAAAAACAAAATGATTATTTGTGTATTGGTTACACACCCCGTGTCATGTTGAATTTGTAAAGAAAACTTAGTTTTCCTTGCATACCTCTGCCGTGAACAAAGAATCAAAAAACGGAGAAATGATTGAATAATTTTAGTAAGCGGGGGGCACATTTAACGACAGCAAAACACCCCTTTACAAACTCTCACACAACTCCTGCAATAAAGTCCAAGTTTTATTTCTCCAGCAGTGTGCGAGATTTTGTAATCTAGTGTTTTGACACTGCATAATATGCACCCCCCTATTGCTTATTCATCAAGAATTTCCTGTTCTTGTATTCTTCATTCACTGCGGAGATGTGCAGGAAAACAAAATTTTCCTCATTAATGCAAGGCAACACAGGGTCAGTCAGTGGCGTAAGGTAGTTACGATGGGCCCCAGTGCACGCTATTATGGCAGGCCCTAGTGCGCCCTAGTTACCACTTGTGAAGCACACACAGGTTTTAGGTGTATATATCTTTTACCAACAGTGTGCCTTACTGTCGCTTTTATGTGCTATGTACTTGCAGATGTGCCCAGCTTGTGAATTTTGAGAGATTTTGCACCTAAACTAGCTACTCGCATCGTTTCATTATATGATTAAACAGAGACTTGATATTGGACAACATCAACATGCATGTCAACAGCAATCATCATTACATATCTGTATATGACAAAAACTACAAAAGAAAATAGGAAATTATTAGTTAAACTAAATCATTTTTATCATTAAATCATATATTTTTTATAGCTCATGTATAATAAGCATATCATTTTGTTATAGATATTACTTTAAAAAAACAGAAAACCATAATGGAGATGGCTTTGCCTTTTTGAGGGCATACACAGGAAATTGCACCATTTTTTATTTAATGTGAGGTCTTTAAACAAAGGCTTATTTCCAGGTGGCAATTGGGCCCCTCCACCCTACAGACCCCAGTGCAGCCACACTGCCTGCACTGTCTATATTTATGCCTCTGGGGTCAGTAACTGATATATAAATGATTCATTTGTGGGTAAAGTATTTTTAACATCAACTACAAAAATGCAATAAAACACTGTTTCAAATCAGGGAGTAGCTCTCTGTGACTCCTGATTCAGCGTAGCCAATGATATTGTACAAATGTAACGAGGTTTTAGAAGAAAAATGACAGAAGGAAATTAGCTGTCAAGGGCCATCACATTTACTGCGATGCACATTGTACTAGCAACTCTGTTCTGAATTAAAGACATGCAATTCAAAGAAAGCTGTCATTGCACTGTGAGAAAATAATACATGTAATAATGATATTTAATATTTGAGAAGACCTGTAGATTGACAAAGACCCTGCATGAGCTCCTCTATCTTTCCCCTCGATGCTTTTCCTGAAACATTTTTGGTAAAAAATAAATAAATAATAACAATAAAAAACAGTATTTCACTCAGTCTTCTAACTTGAATGCATAGGAACCTTTAGAGCATTCACTGTCATTTATACCTTCCTAAACATGCATAATTCAGTGTTTCACTCTCTGAACTCAGGAAAACATTACCTGATATATTGTGAGGCAGTGGTATAAAACATCTACATAGCAGGCACCAGTGCTGCCGTCGGCCTTTGCAGGTTCTGCAGTTGTCTCTTTTGAAACAACACAAAAGCACATTCAGAGCAGGCGGAGCAGGAGGATATGACAGATGGATGTGATTTAGGACAATATTCATCTCTTTCGTGAAGTTGTTCCCTCCTGCTGCAAAGTGTCTTGGGAGTCCCAGAGGGCAACAAGCGTCAATACGACTAGTCAGCGATGGGAGGATTGTGTTCTTGGCAGGGCGCTGCTATTTATAATCACTCAACACAGGGAAAGTGTCCAATACTGTTAGGAGCTCCTTATCTCTGGGCTCTGTCAATATTCCTCTGTGTAGGCGGGCAGTGATGCTATCACAACGCACCAAACAGCAGCTTCACACAAGGCATACCACACACACACACAAATACATACGCACAGCACCCTAAATTCAAACTGACACTGGTCTTTTTTTTTTACAAACCATTTCTCTGGTTTCCGCCTAATCCAACATACAGACTTACAAGATCCTCACTGCAGTGTGTGTGTGTGTGTGTGTGTGTGTGTGTAGGTGTGTGTGTGCACACGCTGAATCAGTACATTATTCAATAAATTATTCAACCGTCTAAACTTTCCCAGTAAATTCACTACTGAGTTTGATAGGAAGAACCAACGTTTGAAAAAAAAAGTTTTGGACATAGTTTTTACTGTGTACCTTGCTGCATATTTCCCCTTTTTTTCAACTTTAGACTGGCCAATTCCCCCAACGCTGCGGTCCTTTGCTATGCTAACTCCAGTGTTAGCTGGGACAGAGTGTAGATACACATGGAGCCACCAGCTGCTTCTTTTCACCTGTCAGTGAGAACTATAATGTGCTTGGAGGTCCACCTTTTCGCTTGCAGGTCTGCCCCCCTCTGCACAGACACACTGAGCAACCAGCATGAGTCTCTGGTGTAATGTCAAGGACATGATCCCTCACTGGCTTCCCACATTATGACTGTGTCAGACACTGCAGTTCAGGACAGAGGTGTGCTAACCACCCTGACACTACTTTATTAAATTACTGTCTTTCGCTCACAGACACATAGATAATCTAAGAGTATAGACCTCTTGCAGCTGCTCTTTGTCTGTCGTTTGACGGAACAGTTAACTCACAGCACCTACAGTATATATTAGGCTTATAATTGTTCAGACAAGAACAATCAGCTGAACCATTTAATCTTTAAACGGAGCAGTATCTGCCTGCTAAATCAGCTGTGACTTGGTCTTCAGAGACAATTAGACGAACTGGAACTGAAACACACACAGTTTTGTCCTTTATTTGTCCAGAGGGACCCACCTGAGCTCTCACTGTTCCACAGACATAGCAGGAGCTGCCCAGTGTAGCCACAGTGGACTAGCTGACTGTACAGAGAAGGTAATTGGAACAGATGAGTTACTCAACTGTATGAACTCGATGCAATGAAAAAAGAGAAGTACCAGCATGTTGCCACCGTACTTGCCAACCACCCTGTTTTTCCTGAGAGATTCCCAATTCCGTCATTGCCCTCTCCTGGTTTCCTCCCAGAGAAACATCTCTCCCATATTTCTCCTGATTTATGACAAACTTTAACACTTTTTTTCTCCTTTCCGTCATCATAAGTTGTCTCAGGCACTTTACAGTGTGTGTAAGGCAGACAACTCTAAAAGAGTACTGTTTCCTACCCACTGAAACTTTCCTCACTATCCTGCCTTCTCTGACTCTCCAAGGATGGAAAGGGGCACCCGTCAGTTGCTGGTGAACACCTCATCTCCTCACTGACTATGTTATGCATGCGTAAGTCCAATGATACACTCTAATGGCTTGCCCTCCTACACCTCAGCAGGGCACTCGGCTGTTTTCCAGAGTCCATGAGCTTCCTGTTCCACTTTTCCCTGTTCCACTGTTCAAGTGTATGGGATCCTCTGAGTTCCAGCAAGAACCAAGTGATTTCAAGGACATTTGCGTATCCTCAACGGGCATGAAGTAACCACAATTCTTTACACACAATTTGCATGAATTGAAGGTGGGGCCTCTTCACACCTAAGTACTCGGTAGCCTGTCTCAATGTGTGTTCACTAAATGCTAAGAAGGAGTCTTGCCAGCCTCTGTAGGACCCGACTTTAAAGGATCTGTCCTTCTAAGGAAGCAAGCTTTACTTTAAGAAGTACCTGCTGTTTATGTGATGTTACTGCGGCCATCTGGTTTTATTCTTCACAGTGGCATTGTTAGAGACAGCTACTTAGCTGCTAGCAGCTACAAGTCAGGCCAAAGTCAGTTTTAAAAAAGTCTACATTTTAAAAGATGCACAGGTAGAGTAAAGAATATGACTGATTTTTCTGTTTGTCATTTTTTTGCCCTTTCACCATAAACTTCAGGTGAATGCCATGACAGTTCCCCACAAGTGAAACCAGAAAATTCTGATGGCTCCCTGGTGGCTGGCAGCAGTAAAGGTCATGGTATTATCTATGCCCACCACCAGCGAAACACTTAAAACTTGAATAAGACCATAAGGCCATCTTCCATATTGCACATGAATTGATATTTGAATATATTTGATAAATCATGCACACCTTGCTCAAACATGAGTATATGTCTCCTAGGGTAATGTTATCTTGGCAGAAGTACAACATTTTTGGAAGGCTTTGTTTCCAGGTTTCATAGACTTTGAAAAGAATGTCAGTGCTCTTTTGTAAGCTGATTTTGAGAAAGTAGAGAAGTAGGGACCATTATTACAACATCATCTGCAAAGAAGAGGACATTTCATCTCTGCAAATCGAGATGCAATGATAAGCAAGGATCAGACTAGTACCTTTACTTCAGCTTAAACATTCATGGGCATCCTTGAACTGACCATAAATCAACTTAGTTTAGAAATAAAGACCAGCATCTACTGCATTTCAGGCTACAGCAATAAACACAAACATTTTTTTCATTGACAGCCGTACAATGATTATTATTTAAATGACACACTCAAATAGCAATTATACAAACAAAATAATACATGTTTATTGCTATGGCTGTCACAGAGAGACAACAACTTACATGCAAGATGAGTAGCATAAGATCTTCCATGGTTACCATGAAACTGGCCTACATGAAGCCACCAGTGTCTAAACATCCAATTATTCTCCTCCACAAAGAGCTTATAATGAGAATTCAAGATTGTGAATAGAGAATTTATATGTCCTTGATGCTAAACCCACAATAAGCTTTGAATATCATATATCAGAAGTGAGGCTGGGAATTGGATACACCATTAAGCTATGTCATAGCGCATGAGAGAGGTCTTTGATATTCTGTAAATTAAACAGTTTTACATGAACATAAAATTCTTCTCAGTTGTGAAACTGGTCTTAGATTAAGGCAATGTTGGCATTTATATATGGAATCTACATATGTGTATGTTGTTGTTAAGCTTTATGTGTTTTGGTCTTAAACAGCCTCCTAACACTGCTGCTCTTTAAACAGAATTATGCATGACCATTTTTAATAGTCAGGGTAGTGATTTTCTGTTCCTGCTGAAACTTGACAACCTGACACTTGTCTGTTCAAAGGCCAGAACATTCAGTAAGACTAATAAACTCATCCATATCTCCAGCCTGCACTAAACAATACACACATACACACACACACACACACACACACAATATTGCCATCATTCTTTAACAACCCAAACAAATAATTCAGATTGTAACAATATACTCACCACACAGATGGTGTGCATGGAGGAGTAATGTACCAAACACTAAAGACATCCACTCAAATTTCCTTACAAATTATTTTATGTGTGCCGAGCTGCTCACCCAGCAGGCAAGTACTTCATAACTGCTGGCGTTGCCCCCAGCAAGGTCCGAACCGGCCCAGCTGTCACGCTGGGAAAACAAAATCAGACGCACCTAAAGTCATTTCACAAGACCAGGCTGTTTAAGCGATCCACATTTGTAGCAGCCATCACTCCATAATATCCACTTATTTATTCATCAAAATGCTAAATTCTTTCAGCCCAGCAGTTGCTGCCTGGTTTGCGGCGTTCAGAGTCGCTAATCGTGTTAAACAGTAAAGAGGACATGAATCGGAAGCTATATAAACAAGCCTCTAAGCATCAGGCTGGAGGCTCAGCATGCTCATCTCCTACCACAACTGCTAAACCTCTCCATCCTCCCATGAATGTATGAGGGCTGGTGTGGGGGCCTGGGGCTACACTGGGGAGGGAGAGCTGTAAACTCTCCGTAGAAAAGCAAAGATGGAAACAAAAACATATAAACAAAAAAACGACCCGAGAGAGAGCAGCAGTCTTCACCCCTTAGAAATACTTTTTTAGTTAGCAGGCCCGCAGGATTTATTTAGGGTTGTTTTGGACCCAATTACAAACAAAGTCAAAAGTATTCTGAACATCTACGACTGAAAATATACTTTTTAGGTGAAAGGTAGAATCTACTAATGCTTAGGCCATGTGTGCCTTAAGTTAAAATGTACAGAGACACATAGTGATGACCAATAGCTACATTTACAGGGACAGTTAATCCCCAAATCAAAAATACATATATTTCCTCTTACCTTTGGTGCTATTTATCAATCTAGATTGTTTTGCCACGAGTTTTTGAATGTTGGAGATATCTGCCATAGAGATATCTGCCTTCAATATAAAGAAATTAGGTGTCAAATGGCTTGTGGTGCTCAAAGCACCAAGAAAACCCAGTTGAAAATCATGACCTGGTTACTCAAAGTAATCCATATAAAACCTGTTGTGAGCAGTTTCATGTAGAAACTATTTTCTTTCCGAACTACACCCGCCAACTTTATCACTATGCAAAAGGAAGCGTTCATCTAGTGCTAGCTCACCTAGCACCAGCAAGCTGGCTAACGTTACAGCTCAGCTAAGGAGGATGACAATATGCTGTTGTTAACACGAAGAGTGACAGAACAACAGGCTACAAGACGTTTTCAATGGAAGCGGTTAAGATAGGAGCTAACTCCTGACACTTGACACTGCGTGACCGTTGTGACGTGCAACAAATCATGGATGAGCTGGCCTCAACTTCTTTCAGTGCAGTGATTATTCGGTATTTTAACTTTGCATCATTGCCAATGAAAGCAATTAAAATGTGTCTGTGCACTATTAAATTTTCTATTTTTTCTCTGCAATGTTTCTCTTTTTGGATTTGGAATCTTTAGCTAGCCCAGCCAGATTTTAAATGACATTTAGTTGAGGTGGTTTGTTGGAAACAGTAGACACACACAAGGCCTTGACGACAAAACTGCATTAACCAGTACCTGAGCAACACTTCAGTGACAATTTGGTGATAGTGAAGCTGGCCACGCTGTAGCTTTGTCATCAGAAGGGTGGATGTAAATGTTTGTCCATGAGAAGGTGCACCCTTCCATCTGTGCGGTGATATGGTTGACAGTTGTAGTTTGGTGGAATGAGAATATTTTCCACATAAAGCTGCTCACAACAAGGTCTATGGATTATCTTGACTAACAAGGTTAAGTTTTTCAGAGGTATTCTTTTGAGCACCACAAGCCAAGTGCCATCTAGTTCCATTATAATGGAGAGACGGCAGACATCTCTACAGCTGATATCTCCAACACTCTGCAAATCACACCAAAACAACCTCTAAATTGATGAAAAGGAGGAAAAATATGTATTTTTATTTTGGGATAAACTGTCCCTTTAAGGACTACAGTGGATTTGACATTTTTATTGGCATTTCTTTCCACTGAACATATGGCAACCATGGAAAAAATATTTAAAGTGTGACCTCTTTCCATCTTTCCAGACTGCCAATCATTTTGACAGTCTGAACACTGAAACCTCTGCATTTTGATGGAAAATACAGGCATAAATAAGCATTGTGGTGTAATCTTACCCTGTAGTAGTCACTGCTGTAGATATCCCTTGACATGCCGAAGTCTCCAATCTTGACCAGCAGGCCATTTCCCACCAGGCAATTACGGGTTGCCAGATCTCTGTGGACAAAGTGCTGGGAGCCCAGGTACACCATGCCTGAGGCGATCTGGGTGGCAATGTGCAGCATCTGGGAAAGGCCCAGCTCCCCGTTCGATTGCAGTGGCTGACCGTCTACCAGAATCATAGCGTCTGGGCCGTGGGCTCTGAGTAACCAAACAAAAAAAACAACATTGATTTCATGAACTCATATTGAACAGGGAGTTTTCTAGTCTGTTTAAAAGTGAGACTATGTAACTTTTGCTGTTCATCTGTAATAACAACAGTCGCACAAGTACGGAAGAGTCATAAAGTCAGTGAACTGACTTAGTAATGTCAGTCATGAATCAATATCTATCTACAGTTTGCAAACATTAACTACAATAAGCTTCCAGCCATATGAGACCTAAGTTAGGCTTTACAGAATTACGCAGAGATTTGTGTTGTTGCTTGTTTTATTTCCTGTTTTAAAAATTACATAATCTTACCCTAACAACAGGATGTTGGAACCTTTAAAGCCTTTTCAGCATGGCAGAGTGTAACCTGTCTGCCCTTTAATAAGTAACCCAAAGCTCCTTAGAGTGCTGATAAACCCTTATCCTGAAAGTATTGGTGCCTTTTTTTGTACCTATTGAGAATAATTAGCATAACAAAGACAGAGTGTTAGAAATATTTAAAAAATAACTATAATCTGCAAGCACTCAGGCAGCTTTAATTGCAATGATAAACTGTTGTGTCTGCACTGCTTTTTTTTGTTTGTTTTGTTTTTAAATTAATTTCAGGGGTGTTATTTGCGTCTTTGGTGGTTTTAGAGCAACATTTTCATGAATCCCAGCCTGTCTGGAATTTTAACCAAACTCAGGAGTTTCATCAAAGTGCCCTAAGTCTTACATTTAGCAGAACAAGTTTACTGCTAGAGTTCTTTCCCCGCTTAGTATTTGTGGGTGACAATGAAGAACTCATTTCCTGTGAGAAGTCCCTGCTGTTCTCCTCACCTTCTTGTCTCTGTGACTAAAGACCAGGCGCCATGCGGGGACGTTCTCCCACTCCCTCTCAGGCTGTCTTTCTTTTACAATCTCTCAGTTTTAGTGCAATTCAATGTTCTTTGCTGTAAGTGTGTGTGTAATAATTCAGCTCCACTGTAGAGGGATTAGTTGGGCTCTTCCATAGTGTGTGTCTTTTTGTCTCTCTGCCTCTATTTTACTTCAGAGAAATCTAGTAGTGGCTGAATAACTGCAGGTCGCCCTCCGCTTATCTGAAAGTTCAGCTGGACCCGCACATCAGATACCCTATTCATTCTTACAGATTCCCCACACATCTCATTTGTTAAATGTGACCAACAGGACCAATAGACCAAAAATCAGCCACGTCTTGCACCTTGCATGAAAGAATTTCATCATTCGCGACATTGCCTTTCATTTCAGGAATGATTTCCCAACAGAAAGTCTTCACGCACTCTGGATTCACACGCACACGCACTCACGCTCAATCGCAACATGTCATCTTTTCAACTATTGCTCAAACTTCAAAAACAAGATAGACCACACGCACGCACACACACTGCCGCCGTCAACGCGCTTGAAACAACACACTTCTTTCCCAGACTGCTCCTGAGCACACTGACATCAACTCCAGTGAAGCTTCCCATTACCAAAGCGCTCGCTGTACAGGCATTGTCGCTTTTGTTGAGGCTTATCAGAGGTCACTTCCCCCGGTACAGTCTGACATTACCGAACAAAAGCACTAAAGCACTCATGTTTGCTAACCCAGAAAGCTGTGAAGTTGGCTGGATATTGTATCGGCGGCAGGAATTTGACAAAGTAATTTTAGTTTTCTCTCTCTTATTGAAGTTTTACATTTACTTCCTGTCAATAAGTTGGCGGACACTTCAATCTAAAAGTCTTACCAGGAGCCTGAGTGAAAATGCTCCTAGCACAGGTGGCACACCCACACAGACACACATTTGCATTGTAATTAGGCTTTCACCCACTTTAGTTTGCTCCTGACTGTCCATATGATGAATTTCTAATTTGCTCAGCCAGCACTAGCTCGGTACATTAAGGTTTAATTGACTTAACCTTCAGTGAAGGACTGACCTGAGGAATTTGTTGAGGTCTCCATGCTTCATGTATTCGAACACCATGATGAGAGGGTCTCCATCTACACACACACCATAGAATTTAACGATGTGATCGTGCTGCAGGTTGGTCAGCAGCTCTGCCTCCCTCTGGAAGTCCTTTCTTGCCGACAGGTTGGGATCTTTCAGTGTCTGAAAGGGCAAATATAAAAGTCAGATTTACACATTCAGAGAAGGTAAACATAAGAGTGGATGGCTAGGGTGGTCATAATGAGGACACAAGGCCTGACCCAGTCTAAGTCTGGACAAATCAACCAGTGTATACTTTGCAGCCCTCAGTGCCTCACAGTCAATTGTGTCAGTCATTTGTCTGATAGTAAATTCCACTGATCGTTTATGGGAGTCAGGGTGAAGGCATTTTTATAATAATACTGGCACATTCTTTGCTTGATGTTCGTTTGTTGAAGCAAAACTAGTTTACTACTTGACAGCCATATGAGGGCAACTTCCTGGACAGAACTGGAAATTTTTGAATGTACAAATTGACAATGACAACTTAAATGCACCATTGCTTTAGGTCTCTTTGAGCTTTAAGACAAAAACATTGCCTCCTGCAGAAGGGGAATATAATAAACCCTGTTTATTATATTCTGGTCCCTTCAGGAACACGCTCTCTTTTGGCTGTATCCTGTCTCTGGCCCCTTAATTGTGCTGCATTTTAAATTACACCCAGCACTCTTCTTTCTTCTCCTGCTGTCCTAAATAATCCAATCAGTTAACTCTTCTTTGGTTTGAATTATCCATTCAGTACACCCAATTTGTCCTTCAATTTGTAGTCATGCTCGAGGCTCAGCTCCAGGGCTGACATCTGTAGTTTGGTCAGTCCACCACTTTGGTTCAGACTGAAATATCTCAACAATTATTGGATGGATTGCCACAAAATTATCTACAAGCATTTATGGTCCTCAGTGGGACCTATAGAACCCTATAGGGGGGGCAACGATCCATTGATCTGCATCGATTCAGTGATCAATGATCCAACATCATCAATGCAGAGTGATTCTTATAATCAATTTTGAGACACGCCATTATGTATAAATTCCCATGGCACATCGCTGCATCACTGTCAAAGTAGCATAGGCATATAACGGCAAGCAGCCAAGAAAAAGAGGATGAAGAAATTTACTCCAGTCTCTGGAATTAATCAGCAGCAGTGGAAATATTTTGGATTTCTGAGAACAGATACACATGCCCTATGAAACCAATGTAACTTGATAAAATACTCAGAATATGTGACAAACCTGGCCGGGCATCTCACTCCGCTAACTTGTTGCTCTAGCGATGGCAATAGAAGCTGCTCTCTTCTAACAATTTTAGGCTGAAAAAACATGTAGCCTGAAATTCGACCATGCTGTTCTGTTGGGAGATGCAGTGACTTAAACCAATGGTGATTAAGAGAAAGTGTAAATAACACGTATAATTTGTTAAGCTAAAAGTGTAGGAAAAAGTCCGTTAGCCGGCAACCTATGGCTCCGGAGCCACACGTGGCTCTTTAACCCCTCTCTCTGTGGTTTTGACAAAAAAATTATATGGAAATGACTGACAGTTATTTTTCTTTAACATTTTCATTTTTATTTATCAATGTTGTAGGCCCAAGGAAAATTCTTAGATTCTCCAACTGTAAAAATGTGAAGCCTATAAACCAAATTTAAAAAACGTTTTAACACTTAAACTGTATGTGATACATCTACTTCCAAGCATCTTTTCCTCAAAATTTTGTCAAACCTAGATAGCAGTGGCTAGTCCTGAGTCTCGCTAGCTAGTTAGCTATGGATGTCAAATCCAGAAAAGTTAAAGTCTTGAAATAAAATAAAGAATTAAGTAATGCATGAACAGATTTGTTTGCCTTCACTGCCAGCCCTGCAAAGTTAAAGTACCAAATAAGCATAAATAGCACCCTGCATAGCAGCCATCTTGCCATAAAACATATAAATGAATGCTAATCAAGACTGTAAGTAGAGGCTATGTTACCTTTATTATAAGGCTCAAATACATTTTGTGGCTCCACACAGATATTGTTATCATTATTGTTGGTCAAAAATGGCTTTTTATAGTAAAGGTTGCCGAACCCTGATCAAGGCTAATTTATACATGAAAAGTGCTTAAGCTGATAACATTGTCTTGCAAGTGAAAGGGGTTGCAGCCCCTTCACTAAGCAACTGTTTTAAATGGGCACATGATATTGTTTCACATCAGTCGCAAGCTCGTTAACTGAATTGAATTGAATGAAAAGCTCACTGTGGCAGACTTTGTTATATCAGCAAATATCGTATAGTTGTCAAGGAATTGATATAATATTGAATCTTGATGAAACTACTGCTGTTCACCCCCAGAATCCTGCAGACTTGTTAATCATCTCACTTTTTCCTCTGGCACCACCATAATGTTTGCAATTCTATTTTTGAGTGAAGTGACTCTACTACTGCTAAATGGATTACTATGAAATTTGATACAGGCATTTAAGATCCCAAGTAAAGACCTGACAATTTTGATGATCCCTGACTATTCATATACTGTAAGCCTACTGCCACCAGCAGGTCAAAATTTTAACCTCTTTTGTTAATGACCAAATTAAATCCCTGATAAAACGTATGACATTCTCATCAGCTGTACCAACACAGCTGTGTTTAGTGCGAATTATTAACATACTAAACTAAGATGGAGAACATGCTAAAAGTTAGCATTGGCAGAAAGTGCATGTTAGCTTGCTGACTTTAGCATTTAGCTCAAAGTACCACTGTGCCCAAATATAGCCGCAGTAAGCAGCTAGCATCGCTGTAGACTCCTGTCTTGTCCTGGGTGTGGTGGCTCAGAGCATTATCCTCTGAACTGTTTTTTTCATACCCAGTCATCTGTTACTGCCTCCAGCTCATGTTGTTGATGCACTTGTTTGCCCACATCCTCCCCAGAAGCACCAGATTGACTCCATGGGAATAGAGTAGATAACAGGGGGGAAAACAGTTGCTGTTTGATTTTTGGGTTTGCCTGATGGTGGATGGTAAACACAATATCGAGTCCACACCAAATTGTGTTAAATTGCCTTCATATTTATCAATAATAAAGCTTTGAAATTGTGTCTGTCCTGATTGAACAGCATTTTCTCTGCTGTTAAGTGATACAGTATGCAGTAGGTGGCCAGAGCACGTGAGCGGAGTGCAAAGTGGATTTTTTTTTTAAAAGTTGCAGCATTGCCTTGTCCATCCTACTCTAATTTCACTCTGGTATTGCTTACAGCATGAGTTCAAAGCATGCCCAACCCAGAATGCACCTGTGTATTGTGCACACACTATTTCCTGTCAGATATCAGCTGCTGTGAGCTTGACAATGGAGTTTACAAAGTACTTTCAAAAGGAAACTAAAAAGTCAGACATGTATACTCTCCCTGTAACACTCACGCAGCTTTTTGTCTTTATTTGGAGTGAACATTGAGCGATTTGGGTGGACGCGGGATGAAATCTCAATTAAGCGTGGAGCGATGTTTTGCGGAGCGGCCTGAAGCTGTTATGAAAGGGGGAGCAGAGGGAACGGCCAGCTTCGTGAGCGAGAAGCGGAAATTCTCACCGCTCCACTACGCTCTGTAGGTGGCTATGCATTATATCCACCTAATAATCCTGTACATAGTTTTTTGGCAGCTGGCTGGAACATCCGTACACAGAACAAATTGATCTGATTGGTAGACGGATCAAGCAAGGAGTACCGTGAACTCCTTTGAAGTGGAGTACACATGAAAAATCAAATCTTGATGGGATGTCAGTTGAGGCTGCCAGTATCAGTAAAAAAGGGGAAAAAAATCAAATAACAGCAATAACATGCCTTATTGCTACCTCTATTGGAGGAAAAAAGACTCTTGACACCTCATCTGCAACAAGAAAACACAGCAAGTTGCCTCTCTTGATCTCCTTGGCCTAGAGTCCTGCTTTCTCAGCTTGCTGCTGACGTTATTACAGATGGAAAGACCTTGGGATGGAAATACATTTACTCATATGTGCTGTTCTTGCAGTGAAGTGCTGGAGGTGGTTGAGATGTACGGCAGAGTAGGTAAAATGGCCATAAAATTCTATTACCAAATCAAACCGCACTCTTAAGGAAATGTTTCTTGTCTGGGCATCCCTCCAAAACAATACCTTCAAGTGCTCGACTACAATAAATTGAGGCAAAGCGCTGCAATGAATTTTCCCTTTGTTGACCTTTAAGTGTATTCAGAGAGCCTCTCTCTGCTGTATCATAGACAGGAACATGTTCAGATGAAAATGCACATTGCATTGTGTTTTAAAAATACAGAGGTCATTGCAGGGGAGGCTTATTAGAAAACTGTTTCTTTTCATTTTTAATACTGAGAAAAGGATGTGACAGTCAGACACACCATCATCTTCTTCTCAACTCTTTGGCTAAGTTCTCCTGTCAAGGTCAGGATCGTTTCTGACTGGATTTTTTTTTTTTTCTTTTTCCTGAGTAGGTTTGCTGAGTCTGCAACTAAATATTCAGTATCACCCTTCTTCACATTCATACAGTTGCTCATATTCACACTGGGAGCTGGCAAGCACAATTTAATGTTGAGCACTGTGGAAGCATTGAGAGCCACCACGCAGGGGCAATGCCTCCAAATGCTTTAAGCTCTTTAAAACAAAGCATCCAGCTCACTGGAGTTTTAACTTTGCTTGACAGTAATTGCCAGTCCCTTGGCTGATACTTTGGCTGACAAGTTTTGAACGAGTGCAAAGACAGGTAGAGGTTGGGGCACCTCAGGTGGGAGAGCCTTCCGTCTCCAACCAGAGCAGTTTTTTTTTAAATCTCTTTTTATCTACACTGTGTCTCAGGTTACAGGTGCCAAAACTCCCAACTAACAATGGGCCTTGTTCACCAATATCTTCCTAAGTTTTTGGTAAAATCTGTTCTTAAAAAAGGTACTAAGAAAAGTCGACGTCAGGTTCATGAGATGTTCTTAAACGGCTGAATTGTTCACACCTGTGTTCTTATAATGACGAATCCCATTGTCCTCTTAAGTTGACAGGACATGGTGGTTGATCCTAATTAGCATGTAAATACCTCACAAAATCCAAAAGAAGAGCTTGAGACTGCAGGGCTGTGTGCACACATTAATTGAGGAAGAAGAAGAAGAAGAAATGTTGAGAGTTTTAAGTCAAGAAGCCCAACTGAATGTCTGCAGACGGTGGAGCACTGGACTCCAAATTTAAAACATAACCCAAAAAAATTCAATAGTTCTGAAGTGAAGGTTCTTCTGCAGGAAGTAAATGCCAAGCGAGCTGTCATATTTAGTCAAAAACACAAAAAGACACATGGGATTCTAAAAAAACATATTAATCAACCACCTGACCTGCAAATTGCAAACTTTATGCTATATAGTAGCATAACTGTCAGGACTGGGGACAGAGACAAGGGACATGGTGCTCTCCAACCTGTGCATGTGTTTGTGTTTAAAAGAGAGAGAAGTTAGAAGGTGGTTTATTTAATGCAATGATTCTAATTAATGACCTACTCAGAACACTGCTTAGCCACTTTTTAACCCAAACCACCTACGACATTTTTGGGCATGTACAATCACTAATTATTAGATGGCATGGTTCCCATTAACGTAACTGATGTCAATTAAAGTTTGAGTGTAGTTTTTTTTTTTAAAGATCTATTTTTTTTTTAAGTAATCAAAATAATCATTAAATAATTATTAAAAAGCATTGTAGAATATAATTTGATATTATCTGAATGAAATCCTATAATATTATACAACTGTGGAATTTAAGAAAACACAATACCTAATTATTTTGCACAAACATGTCAGCACAAAATGTGCACAAGTGTGTTCTTGTGTGTGTGTAGATTCTGTTCTTACCAAAAAAATATATCCCATATCCTCCTGAGACCCTGTGTGCTTGTATGAGGACATCACATTTTGGTGTTCTACTTGACCTTATACTTCATTCTACTTAACTGAGACCTGTTGTCCTCGTTTTCCTCACTTTTTTGTGTCATCTAGTGATAGTAAGAACACAATACACTAATCCATGTAAAAACAAGATTGCAGCCATCTCTGTCAAGTCAGTCCGCAGTCAATCCTGACAAAAAAGTGGACAAAGTCCAAAACCTGATCACGTTGAAGGGTTGAAACTTGTGTATTTATGATAAATAATGTTTATAATTTGATATGGAAACAAATTACACCAATTTTAGCAGTGACAAGCTTAGACACTGCTAATTAGAAAGTAGTCATTTGAAGACATTGGGACTTTATCATCATCTTGTTTAAGGACATTGGGACTTAATTATCGATGACCATGTTGAGTTTTTTATACTTATTGGATCCTACTGATCCCAAATAGTTAGGGAAAATTAAAAATGCATTCCAAATAAAAGTTCAGGTCTCAGGAGGATATAGGAAAACAAGGGTGAATGTGAAACTCCTCTTGAAAACTGTGTAACAGTTGGTAGGCCTCATCCATTCTTCTTAAGAAGAAACAATACTGTTTACAATCAGTGTATGACAGTTCCTGCATAGTTTACTTGTATTCACTTTTTGCTGGGAGTTAAATAAGAAGATTGATTTTACTCTCATGTGTCCATTAACTGTGAAGCTACAACCAGGAGACAGTTAGCTTAGCCTAGCTTATATTCCACACCCACTGTTGGGAGATGTTTGCCAAGAGGGCTTTCTGCTGTAAAGGGATTTCTTGGTGAAGGTAGAGAAAAAAAATCGTGGTCTGAGTTTAAATTAATAGATTTCCAGGCAAACTTTCTCCCATGTGTGCCACGCTGCACTCACTATGCCCTATGAGAAGGATTACTAACTAGAGGTTATTGGTAAGACCAGTGGTACAAGATTTACTGTGATGGTGACTGAACTGAGGAGCAGGCCATAACATTCACGATACTGCCTATCACACAGTTTGAGCCAACTGTAGTTTAATCTAAGCAGATACAATGTAGATACAAGGCCAGGTCATGCCACTGAGTCTCTGCTCTTTGCTTGGGAGAGAGTAGGATTTAAAGGTAGCTTAAAGGTGAGCAAGGTCAGGGCTAGCGACTGATGTCGCCTGTCAAGGGGCTCAGTGATTTATGATGACACAGCCCACTGCAGGGCATTGGTGATAGGTCAAAACATCATTTAACAAGAATATTGGGCATCCACAGGAGGGCTCACCTAGCTTTTGGCACATTTTCACTGTGTACTGATGACTGCTGTGTTTTTTGAATTTAGAAACTGAGACACAGATAGTTGTACACATGACATGGACATTACTTTTTTTCCATTGTGGTATTCCTGAGTGCAGTATATTGTGGATGAGGCTAGCTGTTTCCCCTGTTCCCCAGTCTTATCTACACAGATATGAGTGGTGATCTTCTCATCTAACCTTCAACAAGAAAGTGAATAAGTGTAGTACCCAAAATGTTGTACGATTCCTTTTGGGCTGTTTATAACACACATACACACACACACACGACCACACAGAGAAAACGTACCTTGACAGCCACCAGCATCTTGTCCTTGGTGGGACTGAGGTTGTAACACTCTGCCAGGAAGACTTTACCGAACGCTCCTTCACCCAACTCCCTCTTCAGGATGATGTCTCTCCGCTTTATATGCTGGACAACTAAACAACAGACAGGCAGGGAGAGGAAAGGGGAGAGAGAAAACAGTGACAAGAGTCAACCTTTGCTCAGATATTAAACCTTAGCACATTTTTACGGGACGGAAAGCCATGCTATATTTGCAGAAAAATATATTTAGAGGGAAAACTTTACCCCCACATGAATATCATCATCTCTAAAACATGGGGATGAGCAAATGTAAAAGAGGAAAAGACAGGCAAAGAGGAGGGAGCGAGAGAATATGAAGCAGTCAGAAACAGGAGAAGCAAAGAGAGAGAGACAGAGATACAGTGTACTGGCAGCTGTATGTGCTGCACTGTGGGTGCAGCTACGCTGTAGTACTTAAAATTCTAGTCAAGATCTCAAGTTGCTAAAGATACAGTACCAAATATGTCATGCTGAATTACAAGGACGTGTGCACAAAATGATGCACGAGACATCTTAAATTTTCTCTTTGATGTAATAGTGAATCCATAAAAAAAACAAACGTCTTGAATATTTGAATACTACTCTTAATATAAGTGCGATACAGCTTCATTGAAGTGCTGGGGAAAAAAAGCAGTTACAGAATATGTGATATTGTCAAACTGTAAAAAATGTTTTATCTAACTTTGAAGCTACTTAAGAGAGAATATTGGGAACATTGGGGTTCAAGTGGTTTAAATCTCCAAAGCGCAAATAAACTGTGAGATGACACTGGACCTGCTGAGCTGCAAATCCCTTATCTGGATCTGTTGGTTATACTGTTGGCATTGAAACAGCACAGGGGGACATTTTCTAATGAGAACAGAATTGTAAAATGTCTACTTTGGAAAAATCTCTGCGAGGAAAATAAAGCAAAGTGTGGTGAGAAAAACAGTCCCTCTGTCATTGTCTATACTTCCTTTTCTATTTTCTCCTAATAACCCACTCTAACAGGATCATTTTAGAGTTGCGGGTCAGTTAAAGGGGATCACCCATACTTATTTACAGCTTCATACTTGTATTTGAGTTTCGTACTTGAACATGTTAACCTGCTTTAATGTTCAAAAAATACTTAATTTTCCTCATTCTGTCTGTTTTGCAACACCTGTATGCACTCTCTGTCTGAAACGCTTTGTTTTAGTGCCTGTTTCTTTAAGCCTTCTCCCAAAAAGCCCAGTCTGCTCTGATTGGTCAGCATTTCCAGATCTTCTACATCTTTGTGTCTCTGCACTGTATTGCAGCCAGAGAATAACAGAGACAAGCAATGATTTCTACCGTCAAAAATCACCAATAAAGGCTTCTAAACTGGACATTTTCCAGTTGGCATATGATCTGAAATTGGGGAAAAATGAACAAAATCATCAACCAAAATACATGTTTCCCTGAAGTTAGCATGTAGCTACATGTAGCAGTGCAATTGCAGCTAGGAAATGACAGTGTTTAGTTGCACTTTCTCCCATCAAAAACCACCAAGTAACACCTTTTAACGCAACTAGACATGTTCAACAGGAATATGATCTGAAGTTGGTATGAAATTAACAAAATCACCAACCAAGATGACAGGTTTCCCTGAAGTTAGCAGGTGGCTACATGTAGCACTTGGAGCCGGGGAATGACTGTGTATAGTGGCACTTTTTTCCCATTAAAAACCAACAAGTAAAGCCTCTCAACACAACTCAACATGTTCCAACAGGATTGTGATCTGAAATCAGTGAAAAATTAACATTATTAGCCAAGATTACATGCTTCCCTGAAGTAAGCATGTAGCTACAAGTAGCAGTGTGCTTGCAGGCAGGGAATGACTGTGTATAGTGGCACTTTCTCCCATTCAAAACCACCAATTAAAGCTTCTAAACACAACTGGACCTGTCACAGCAGGAACATGATCCAAAGTTTGGGAGAATCTTACAACATCAGTTCACAAGTTTACATGTTTCCCTAATGTTAGCAAGTACATGTAGAAGTGTAGGCTAATGTAAACACTTGCATTAGCGTGCCTGGAACAGATGACCATATAGAGAATTTGTCACAAGCTGACATCAGCTTGCAGCCAAAGTAGACAAACGAAACAAAAACAGAACAGTTGGAAACTGAGTTTCAAAACTGTCTGAGGCCAGAGGATTTTGCTCACAGGAATTAATTTCACATATGCTTACACCATTAATTGAAGCATTGGCCACGTTTATGAACACCCCACATTGTAAAATTACAGATATGACAAATAACGAAAAACACAGCAGGTCCCCTCTCAATCTTTCTATTTTGGATTTTGTGATCTTCAACTGTTCTTTTCCTTATATATTCTGTCATTAGCCTAACAAAACTGGTAGCCTAAATCTGGCATGATGACCACAGTCAAACAGAAAAAGTGAAAAAGACAGAGAAACAGGAAGAAAGAGAAACTGTGAGAGAGAAAGTATGGAGCTCGGTGGGTATCAGGGGTAAAAATGTTACCCCTGATACCTGCCAGGCTCAGTATGAAAGAGTTGGGAAAGTGTAGGAGTTGTTGGCTCATGAACAGAACTGCTCTTCAGGCCTGACTCTGAATAAAACATGACAGCTTGTAGGTTTACCATGAAAATCGCACTGCCTCTATAAAGGTGCACACTTACACACACACTTATATATTTATACATAGTTTCCCGACAAGACATTTAGACGATGATGAGAGGCACTATGTGAGTGCTTAACATCATGATATACAAGGTTGGACGTCATAGTGAGGTGTAGAGTGGTTCTCTCTGCTTTCAATTATGAATGAAAATAAACGAGCCTGTTTTATGCTCAGCAACAGGAAACAAAACCATAGGTAAAGGGCCAAACAAAGTTATTAAATATTAAATGGAATCATGAATTCGAAAACAAATTAAATGTGAAACTTTGGTATTAAATTAAATTCTAACAGTTGCAATCAGTCTCTAATATTTGTCTAACTGTTACATGGTATATAAATAAGAATTTAAAGAAATCATTATGTTTTTAATTTATGCCCCAGGACAGATTATACAGTGTTTGTGGACCACTCTTTTGTTAAGCTGACCAAAGCCTTTATGAGCCTACGACTTCACTGCAAATGTGTACCATGACCCACTCCACAGACAATAAATACATGAGGCACAATGAGATGACAACACGAATCATTAAAAAAAAAACAGAATTTAAATCTCATTTAAAATAAAGCTATATCTCTTGATTTGATTCAGCAGAGTCAGGTTTGACAGTGGCATCACTAATTCAAGGCTCACTTCTGCATCTTTTATCTAGGATAAAGTTGTGTACTAAATATTTGCAGGTATTGACTTAACAGTCCTTGAAAAATTATGTACTATTATGAAGGAGAGTTTATTTCTTCAGCTGTAACAGCCAGCTCTTAACTAAAGACTTAAGATGCTGCAGAGATGCTGCATCAATTTCACAATATATCTTCGAGGTTCTTACAGGTTCTTGTTAGTCAGGTCACCAAATTGAATGTGTCCTTGGTAGGCAAGAAAACTAGGATCTTTATCCATCCTCCATCTGTGTGTTCTTTATACCACACTTGGCGGTCGTATCATCACGTCTCATAGAAAATATGTCATTGAGCACACAAGACTATATGTACTGGGAAAACACTGATGTCCCTGCAGCGAGAGCTCATGAGCTGTTGCATCTGTTGCCATCAGCAAATATAACAGAAAGGCATCCTGAAACTCGGAGGCAGATTGTTGCTTCAGCTTCTCCTAACACTTCATGCTTTTTGATATTTTCCCGCAGATGAATCGGCTCACTTTGGCCTACAACTTCCAAGTGACCTTTCATTGAGCCCTGCCACTAAGTTATGGTTGCTACCCATGTCTAACTTTCAGTTGTCACACGGTACAAATGCAGTTTCCAGTGATGATATTGGCAGGATTACTGAAGGCGGATGGTACACTAATCTGGATCTTTATATAGATTCAGGAATCAAGGATCCGGTATTTTCAATGCATCACCATCTTTAAGATACACCTTTATTATTAAATTGCCATTGCATGTTTGAGTCACCACTTCTACCCCAGCATACTTCCTTCCTAAACATTCAGGTAGTGCCAGTGACCTAGCACCAGACAGATAATGGTAAGCAGCCAAGAAAAAGATGAAGAGGATATTTACTGATATCGTCTCATGTCAGTCACAAGCTCCTGCATTATCTAATCGAAATTATATTGTGGCAGACTTAGTGATATCAGCAAACAGGGCATTGTTGTCGAGCATATTGATAAGATATCATGTTGGGATGAAACTCGTGATTTATACCCCTAAGAATTACCATTTGACATTCTTAGTAACTTTTGAAACAGCAGGTCCTTTGTTTCAGACAGGTCGACAAAAGAAGTTTCACATTTTTTGCCCATTTCAGCTGTATCGTGCGAGCTAATTATGCTAATATTGGCTTCATGAGTTGACTAAAAATGACTGTCTGCAGCTGGCATTTTAATGTTTCCTGCTGACTTGCTTTGAAACAAGAGCCCTATGAAAGGCTCTTGAATATGCACATGCCAGCTATGTAGAAGATATGCTTAAAAAAAAGAAGACTTAAGCTGCATGTCTCCTTGAAAAAGTCAGCATCCTCCCCAGCTAGTGATACCTTTATAAGATGTGAAAACTAGCATTTTTCTTGCATTGAAAGTTTTGCTCACATACTTGGACAAAACAGAGGTTAGACTTATACTTTATAGTATAGTTACTAGTCTTCCTATATAAGATTTCTTTTGGTGGATGTGATGCCATGATAGGTAAGAACTTTGGCAAGGGTTAGAGTGTAAACTTCCACAATCTCAGAACCCCTTGTCTTTGGGGCAATGGCCTTTGGGCCAATTTAGCCTGCGGATATCAAGGCTAAGACTTCTTGCTTTGTGCACTGGTCATTTTGGCTAATCTCTATAAACAGACATCTGCATATGAATTTAGATAAAGTTTTAAATAAACTAATATAAAGCTAAAGCATCGTCATACAATAGCCGATTGGTTTCCAGATTGCTTTCCAGCCAATATGTCCCACCTCTCTGTACTTTTAGCCAGGGTGCCTGCTGTTCACTTCCTGTGTGAGCCAAACCGTGACTTTTTCTGTGCCTTGCCACATGCTTCTGTTGCACGAGCAAAACAAAACAAGGTGTTTTACCAGCCTTGTAAGTGTCTTTTGAAAAAGACTGGATGCATCCAATGAGCAGAAACTGTACATTTCATGTGTTAATGGTTGTGTATTTCAAAAAGCCACAATGCATGTAACAAGCATACGTTAACACAGTGTCCCAGAACATCAAGAACAGATTATTCAAAAAAGACACTCAAGTGTAAACAGGCTGATACTCTGGACCACACTGATGTATAACAATATAAGATGACACAGGCATATATTGTTACACTGTAAGTCATACTGGTATTGATATAAAAATGAGCCAATCCTTCAGTATGTGGTGGCTGCACCAAGGGGTTTGCATATAGACGAATCTGGGTTGAGAGGGGCACTAAACAGGCTGACTTTTAAACCTGCAACAGTGTAATTTATGACATTTTACTTTTAGCTGTTTTTGCCAAGAAATAGGACAGGGAGGTACTGTTGAGAACAGATGCAGCTTACCTGGTGCGTCATATAGATCTGAAAGTCCACTGACATCAAGCGGTGATATTTAACAGATTGGGGTGAGAAGGCATTTGAGCCTCACATTCAGTATCTTAATTGTGTATAGAAGTCATGCTCATTGTTAAGTGATGGGTAACTTAAAACATTGTTGATGAGGACTCAAATCACATGTAGGCTGCATGGCATGCTTTTAAATGAATGCTCAGTTTACCTACTGTTCCATTGTGATTGGTCAATACTGCTCAGACTATTCTGTCATTCCTCTGTTGTTTTGTAGTGATTGTGATAAATGTTGGGAACCTCTCAAAAATGGCACATTGCCAATTTGAGCACTACAAATAGAGCCCAGAATACCAAAACATTGTACCACTGCTTACATATTCTATATACATATACACATCCCAGTTGATAGGGATCAAAACATCCCCATATCCAACAGCTGAGAGATGCTGGTATTAATCTGCACATGGTGGATGTGCTACAGGTCTTTTTTTTTAGCAACCTGGTACCCTATAAAATGTAGTATGAAATATCACTGGCCTTAAAAGTAAAATGAATGTTTGTTCAAGCTGTAGGTTGTAAGCTAGTTAGCCATGCATGCTAACATCTGCAATCTACGTTAGAGCTGATAAACACACTGTTTTATCCATTCCTTACACTTTTGCTCTTGTGTTTTTGGGTTTGAAGAGTCATCCAAACTCTTCATGTATGGAGTATCTCTCTTTCTACAGCCCGGTGCTTGACAGGTTGCACTGCCTAGTTATGGTTGCTAAGCAATGATTGAACAACCGCTGTCCAGGGGGAAGGGGTTTAAGTCAATTTAATAAATACATACTGTATCTAAGGTGTGATTGGTTACCGCGCCACAATTTTCCAGTTCATTTATTTGAACTCTTACCACCTGTGATCCCACTATGCAACTAGGTGATTTGCTGTGAAAATAATAAATGGGAGGCAGCAGGTCCATTTATTTCTTGTTCGCTGTGGCTCTCTCAAATGTTTTCCCCATTCATAAACACAGATTACCGGTTCAATTTGACCATTCCCCCGTTTTTTTCTGTGATGTCTGCAGAATCACCAGACCATCTGGTCGTGAACGTGTCGAGAAGGTGATTTATAAAAAATATCACCTGCTCCACTGGTGTTCCCGTCAGACTGTATCTTAACCACCATTTCTGAAATCAGTGTTAAATATGAAGACATGTCCCAGTTTTAAAGTAGATCAGAACACAAGTGTCTGCAGAAACTGGCAGTCAGTTTGCCGGGTGAGAGCCCCACCAGGGACACTCACACATCACTGCTGTCAAAGCTTCATCCTCTAAAAATCTGCTTTCCAAGAGCCGAGAAAAACATCCTTAAGTCGATACACATACATTTTAATTCAAAATGTGTTTTGACTCGATTTCGAAGGCCAAATGTCTCTGACACTTTCTCAGCTGATAAAGGAACTGAGATTTGTTTCAAGTCTTAAGAGTTTCCAGACTTAACATCTATTCCCCACTGAATCCTATCTCTCCTTCTCCACTATTGTACTTTCTTTAAGAAAATATGAATAATCTTTTATCTCTGCTTTAATTCTTTTTCCGTGCACGCCTCCATCATTCACGATCACTCAAGGATCAGTGTTGGCCTTATTATCGCTTGCCTGTCATGCTGATGATCCAGGTATTGGAGCTTATACTATTGTCGCACCCACCATTAAGCCTCTATGGATGAGATAGTTGGTGAAATGCCAAAAAAATGTAAAAATGTGAAGGTTTTCATCTATCAGCAGATGGAGGCTCAGAGACTGTTTCAACCACACAATGCCAGAATATGATATGATTTTTCTAACTTTTCCTCAGAAGTTAGTGTGTGATTGTTATCTTGACTTTTACTTTATGTAGCTTCTCCTTTGCAGTGAGGTGAGGTGATATTTCAGAGATAGATTTCTTATCTCACATGTGCAAATTGATAATTTGCATCTGTTTTAATCATATCTTATCAGTCTTATCACAATATCTACACTTCTAACTTTGACATGATGTAGATAAGCTGAAATACACTTACTGTGAAACACTGTCCACTCTTCTTTCTGACATATCTGCCTATTAATCACACAGGGATGATCACTGCTAGATGAACTCTTTCTGCACTTTTACTCCAGGAATTGAGGTAAGGAATCTTTTTTCTTTTGCTCTCTCGAATGCATTAGAAGTTACCAACTGTGATCTGTTATATGACAGGTTACATTGCAGTTGGAAAGCTAAAATGTACCTTAACTGTCGGTGTCAAAATGTGTCAAGAATTAAATGTAACTGAGTGGAATAACTGATGAGAGCCCGACTGATAGTTTGACAAGCTATGCGGACTCTTCATCAGGTAGCAGAACACTGGTGTCACTTTCTCTGTCCTGTAAGATAGATAGATGGTGTACTTTATTATTCCCGACGGGAAAATATTCGAGATGATTTAAGATGAACATTGCTGCCAATTTAGCAACTTTGTCACCAGATTTGGAAACTTTTCAAATTCAATTATTCAAAAAAGACACTCAAGTGTAAACAGGCTGATACTCTGGACCACACTGATGTATAACAATATAAGATGACACAGGCATATATTGTTACACTGTAAGTCATACTGGTATTGATATAAAAATGAGCCAATCCTTCAGTATGTGGTGGCTGCACCAAGGGGTTTGCATATAGACGAATCTGGGTTGAGAGGGGCACTAAACAGGCTGACTTTTAAACCTGCAACAGTGTAATTTATGACATTTTACTTTTAGCTGTTTTTGCCAAGAAACAGGACAGGGAGGTACTGTTGAGAAATATGGTCAGTGAAGTGCTACTGAAATAAAGGTCATAATTTCAAACACTAAAGCTAGTCTAGTTTGAATAGGTGCCCTAACATCTTTTTTCAACTGCCTATAAGCAAACCAGGGTGCACACTACAGAGGAGCCAGGGTGAAGGTGGCGAATTTTGGGGGGGTCTGTTGTATTGACAGACAGAGGATATTGACAATAACCTATTTTTGTCATGCATCTCTATTTGCTATTTTTCTATATCTTTATCATCCTGGATCATGCCTAAAATTAGGCTATTAATTATTTATGCTGGTTTGTTGATACGTGACCCTTCAGTCCTTACTCATTCCCAACTCGTCAAATACTGCCGCTTTGTCAGTGATTTCAGCATCAGATACTGATGCAAGAAAACACCTTTTGTGGCAGAATTATACGCCATGGGGCAGTATCAGTGTATAACGCCACTAGAAGGCATCAGTTTGTAACACTGTCAGTAACAGTGCAATATAAATACCTGGAAAGTCCCTATAGGGCGGGCAGGTAGGGAGGTGGACGCATCGAATGAGCAATTTTTTTCTAAGCCTAACCGCGTGCTTTTGTTGCACAAGGAAACAACTTAAAAACAAGGCATTTCACCAGCCTTGTAAGAGGACTTTGAAAAAGATTGTATGGATCTAACAAGCAAAAACTGTACATTTCCTGTGTCAATGTAAATGTATTTTTTTAAAGACACAATCCATGTAACAAGCGTACATGCTCCTGCATCCTGACATGGTGTCCAGGAACATCAACAACAGATTACCTAGCACATCATATATAGATCTGAAATTACACAGACATCAAGTGGTGATATTGGAAAAATTTGAATGAGAATTGGACCCTTGCATTCAGTATCTTAATTGTGTATAGAAGTTGTGCTCATCTGCAAATTATGGATAACTTAAACCATTGTTAATGAGGACTCAGTTGCTTGTAGGCCACCTGGCACGCTCTGTTTTTAATTGAATGCTCAGATATTCATGCGTATATAGGCTGTTTTTCTATTTGGCCCATTCCCATCTTATTTGTGCCAATAAACCCTAGAATGTAGTCCATCACTATGCAGAGTTTACTGTGCCCTGCTTTGGTTGGCCGGTTGAATCATCATCATCATCATCATCAGCCTACTGTGATATTTGGTGTTGATACCCATGTGGAGGTTTGATGTGGTCATTAACTGAGTATTATTTATCAGATGTGCTGACACAAAGCAAATAGGCTGACACGCTTGCAGCTTAATGTTTCTTTGCAACAAGAGTGGCAGTCAGTGGTGCATGTTTGCACACTGCACCAAACAGTACTGGGCTGTGTTGTAATCAGCTGAGGAAAAATCCACAAGCCTTTTATACTTGAAGTTTGGTTAACAGTAATGTACTTTAAAAACAGTATGAGTCAATGATTTTCCCGCGGGCGCCACATTGGTTTTCTTAATTTAAACACAAACACACACACACACACACACACACACACACACACACATACTCACATCAATGTGGAGAGATGTTAAAATAATGAATTGCTGCCTGCACAGCACTCCAAGTAGTTCAGGGTTTGAGGCCTTGCTCAAGGGCTACTTGGCGGTACTCAAAAGATAAACTGGAACCCCTCCCACTACCTTTCAACCCTTTGTACCTGGTCCATGCTGGACATGAACTGACAACCCTCCACTTCACAAGTTATGTCCCTGTAGACTGAGCTTCTGCAGCCCCCAATTCATCTTAATTCTTCTCCTGACAACACATTCTCACTCTGACCTCATCACATATTGACTTTTTGGTCATGGACTCTCCTCATCCTCACACAATGTGCAGGGTACCCTGGGTGTGTTGGTTGTTGACGTTCTGGGACACCGTGTGAAGTTCTCTTCTTTTAAGATACACTTCCGTTTTCACAGGAGACTTAACGGTTGCCTACAGTCTCTTTCAAAATAAACGCACTACTGCGTTTTTTTACCCTCAACAACAAACGCACATGGTTGGGTTTAGGCATAAAAAAACACGGTTAGGTTCAGGCTACAAAAGGAAGTGTTTAGGTTTAGGAAAAAAGAATAAGGCTTGGCTTTATAATCTTACAGGACACAAACACCACTCTCTTGGGTAAAAGTCTGTGTTTGTTGGACCCATCCACAGCCCCTCCCACCGCCCCACTCGGACTTTCGCCGCCTTAACTTTCATCCTTGTCCCACCATTTTTCCCCTTGGTGCCGCCGGGCGTTGTTATACTATAACTATTTTTCCTCTAGGCTTTTGTAACAATTTACAAACTAGTTTTATTAGCCTGAAAAATCTTCCATGGCTAATTTTAATGGAGCCTGGGAGGTGCCAGAGAGAGAAAAAGATAAAGAAATCAAGGCCACATTTTACTAAATTGAGCGCGCAAGATGCTTTGCGTGGCCTTGAGACTGTATAATTCGTTCCATCATTTTGGTTAATTTGTGTGCTCCAGGTAAGTGTAACTTTACAGAGAGCCAGCCCAACAGAGTCTGTCTAAAGGGGTAAAGTTACTTTACCTACTACATTTAATATTAATGTATTATTTGCAGCTATTATATTAATTCAATTTCTTCCAGTTTTCAGATTGTTAGAAATATAATTTAGGCAGATACCTCACAGTTTAAGTTAACTTGAAAAAAATCAAAAATGATGATGCAGTTGAGTGCACCAAACTGACTGTCTGACCAACAAGCTGTGACTTTAGGCATAGTTAGCAACCATAGTAAAAGTAAAATACGACCCATTTCAATATTCAACTTTGTATTTCAACGTAGAAATTTAAAACCCCTACTATTATAAAAGGTTGCAGCCTGTAAACATTTCACATATGTCAGTTTGTGAAATAAATAATTAAAAAATGTAGCAAATGATGGTTGTGAAACCACCTCTGATGTGTTTTCAACATTCCCTCACAATTTTCAAGGCTGTTGTGAGACTGCCCTAAGCAAATCCCTTAGCATCATTATCAATAAGCTATGACCTAAATATGCACATTTCAAGGTTGTAATTTCAATAGCTTGCTCAATTGTGAATATATTGATGTCAAATCACATGTCATGTGTCTGTGACATCCTGTCACAGCTGTCACAGTAGGTAGTTTGTTGAAAAGCCCTTAGCAAATGTTGTAGCATTATTATCAGTGACCTATAACCTTGAATATGGACATTTCAAGGACATGATTCCAATAACTTGCTCATTTGCAAATATATTGATGTTAAGTCATACATTGTGTGCCTGGAACATCCTTTCAAAATGTTCACAGTTGTTGTGAGAAGTTGTTTAATTTAACCCTAACCCTAACCCTTACTATGCCTATAGACTCAGGTGTGTTGGACACACAGTTCATTGCGCTCTCAACTACATCATCATTTTGATTGACTAAAACTGTGAAATATCTGCATGAATTAACTTTCCAACATATTGGAAAAACTGGGAAATCGAAGCTTTGAAACAAAGCTATTGAAGATTCTAGTTGCAAAAAATAGTGAATATCAAATATTAAAGTAACTGTCCTTAATTCTACTGTACAGTAATCACACTGAGTAGTTAGTAACTTCACTCCACCTATTTACCATTTCACTTCTATAACATGCTGGAATCAAGATTGACTGTTTATAATTACAAAGATAAAACTGATGCAACAGAACCAGAGACATCACCTTCTTCCTTCTTGTCAAAACCTGATGCATCCATGACCCCTCATGCAACTAAACTGCTGACAGTTTGGTTGGAGACTTTGAGGCGATAGCGACTAATGTAGCTTCTAGCATGCAAGCTTTAAGCAGAGATGAGGAGAAGGCTTTAGAGGTCTCATATCTTTCTAGCTCCACACCGTCAGACTTTCAAACTTTAGCCTCAACCGACATTGAGCATTTGTCAAACTTAACAAGCCACAAAGGGCTATATATTGTTTTTTAAGATCTGCACACAGACTTCAAAATCAGCGGAGTTTCCCGTTAATATGAAATGAAAACGTTCCAAATCCTTAGTGACTGTTGTCATTATGATTTCCCTCCACTCTAGCAGCCAAAACAAACTAGCTTAACTTATTATGACTTCAATAGTAATAATAATAATAACGATGATGCTTAATATAAAGAGTGTATGATCATCATAGCTGGGTGGTTCGGAGGAGAGATTCCAGGTTAGTGCCTGGTAATTGACTGTAAACTGTTAAATAAAGTCTGCACAGCTGCAGCAAATTAATGAAAGAAAATGTGGAGTCCTCCTGAGGATGCCACTGAGTCCACCACTAATTCAGCAACAATGAAAACCTGTTTAACTCATCATTTGTACCAGTTGCCCTCTCTTACTTATTTCCCGGATGTAAATATTCCATCTCGGTTTGTTTTCTTCTGCAGCTAAATAGCCACTGACCACCTTGTTCCTCCCTACTGATGGGAATGAAGCAGCTATTATGGAGCACGCCTATTGACAGCGGCGGGGAAGAGTTACTTTAACCTTCAGCTTCCTCTGCAGGCGGACTAAGGCTGCATCCTGCAGCCTATTTACCCAGAGTGGCACGCTGAAAAGCCCTGAGATTAAATCTCCATCCCACAGCTCAGCATCATTCATTTGTCCTGGCTCACCTGAGGCCTCGATGCCAGCAAACATTCTCCCTGGAGGCTGAGAGACGACGCAGAGCCGAATTTTACTTACGTCAGGCTGCTGGGGGAGCACACATGTTTGGAGGGCTTTGTTCTCCACCTGTGTGTGTGTGCATGTCACCACAACTACTTGCCAACTTCCCCCAGTTTCAGTACGTGTGGATGTCTGTTTGCGTGTGCATTTGAAGGTGTGTTTTTCTCCATCTACCTGACATCTTTGTGCATTCATGTGTGTGTTTCTGCCTCACAGGTGTGTGCGTGTGAGTATTTTTCTGCCTGACAGCTTCCTTGAGTGTGTGTGCTGGGTCGATCGATTCGTGCCTCCTGGTCATTGACAACATGTCTTTTGCAGGGTGGGTGCTTTTATGGTGAGATACGGTGGCTCAATCAAAAACACTGAGGACATCCACCAAAATTTTCATTTCCTGCATCAGCTCTACATTTAGATACTTTGCACATAAACTTATTAGTTAGTAATTATCATTCACACACACAGTTTTTATCTGCAGGACAAAAGAACCAAACAAAACACTGCCACATTAGGTCAGATCTCATAAAACATTACAACTCCAAATTAAAACTCAAGCATCTTATGAATGTTTATGACTGTTTAGTAATCATATATTTTCTGATTATTGCTACAAACACAAAGGATTATTAAAGCATTTTTTATATTTTTATACTTATATATGTAATTTTTTCCATTCCTTTCATCCAGTCACTGTGACTTACAAAGGAATCAGAAGGAAATGAATTTCACTGAGATCACTGCAGGGCTGACATTAGCTATTCTGCTAACCAGCCTCTGTGGCTAGTGGTTTTCCAATGCTAGTAGCCACTCAGTATTTTCAAAGGCTACAATTTTGTTGCTGGAAGATTGTAGTAATTTGAATGAAGTTCACTTTGTTGTGCTGTAATTATCTGAATAATTAAATTTACAACCCTTTTAAATGTAGATGACCACTGTACACCTAAATCAGGACTACATAAGATGTATAACACAGTCATCCCATATTCAGCTCTGACAGGGTTGAACACATGCAACAGATTGAGACAAAGACATAAAAACAGAAGCTTCTTATTGCATTTAGAAGGGGCTTGGAGGATAAATTGAAAAGATAAAAACTAAGTAAAAAATAGCAAGAGATAGACTATGTCTAATATTTATCAACAACTGCAGTAAATAATACAAACTAGAAGAAATCTATCCAGCGGAGAACAAATTCATTTTGTCTAATCAATTCAATTTGTGTTTTCTTCCAGGGCGGATGAGAAAACAAATGCATAAGGATACATTTTGTTTTCATTGATTTAGAACAGTAGTGCAGATGTCAAAGACAAACACAGTCGTCTTGCTGGGGACTGAGGTGACATTTTGCTCACTGGAAACTGTGGCGAACTATTTTCATCATAAAAATATGAAACATTTCAAACATTCCCTTATTACAAAAACACTTTCTCAGAAGTGGGCAGGTCACAATAGACTCTAAAACTGAGAAGCATCTCTTGTGCTGTGAAATTGAAAACACTAAATACATTGAATAATAACAAATACAGCTTGTGCATGAAGCTGCACGCACATAATTGGCGATGAAACTGCTCTGTGCCAGCTATGCCATTGTTCTCCTATGGGAAAGTGGCAACGCGTGGTGCATCTCTTGAAATTGCTGGCATGTGCTGCTCTCAAGTTCACATTATTTTAACTTTGACCTCAGCTGCTGCTGACCTTAAAACTATAAAATAACAGCTGTATGTGACATAACCAGAGGCGACACATGCTAGCAATGGAGGTAAAGACTACTGGGTTTCAGAGTTCCCTTATTTCTGTGATACAACATTAAAACACACAATCTCACCAGGAAAAGTAACGCATGGTGAAATATCAGCATGCATGTGCCACCCACCAAAGTGACTGTATTACATGCAAATACTACCCGCATTTGGTGGGCGGGCGCTAATGTCAAGCCCCGGATCACTGTAATGTAGTCATAGTTTAGCTTGCCTACAAAACAAGCACCACAGGAAGCTAATAGTTAGGTGAGAGGTACTCATCCAGCAGATAAGCACATACAAAAAGCTCTCCGCCATTAAATTCACTGTAGCACAGGGGCTCTGTGTCTGTTGGCATCATTGTGCGATTGTGACATGAACAACCAGCACTTACTGTTGACTCTCAGTGGGTATCTCCTCCTAACCTGCTGCGGCTGGCTGACTGCCGGCCTGTGTTTCTGTCCCTGCTGCCGGGCCTTGATGAACACTGTGTATGTGTGTGAGTCACCACCTATGCATGGCTGAGTTATAACAACAAAAAATGTATCACACATAAAATCATCCTGATTACATTTATCAGAGTATAAATTTGCAGAAAAAACAAAAAGCCAAACTCACGGAACAAGCTCGCAGCTGGAAGCAAAAACAGCTATTTTAGTAACATTTCAGAGGCATAGGCCCAATTCCTGCATCCTGCCTAAGGCCTAAACGCTGAACTCTCCACCCTCAAGGACATAACTGACATCACCTGGGAAGTGTGCGCGTGCAAGAGTCTGCAAGGACTCAAACTGATATAAAGAGGAATGGGACAGCACTTTAAGACATACCACTTTACCTTGACCACGCCAAAACAGTTCACGTCCAAATGTAGGTTGAGTTTTTATTTTACGTTTTTTACAGTATTCACGGCCAAAGCACTTTAGGGGTCTCTGTTCATGATTTGAATGTCTTCCAAGCTCTTGCCGTACAGAGTGGATGAGAGGTAATTGTCAAAAAAAAAAGAAGATCTTTTATGTACGACTCTAAAGTCCTTGTTAATGTAGTATTTCTTTGTAAATTTAGCCAAACTCAATGTGCCAGGCTCAACACTCATGTGCCAGTCATCCTTGTTTACACTTTATTTTATTTTTTTTTAGGCTTCCAGCCTTTCCCCTTGTAACCCCTTGTTTAAATGTCACAAAGCTGTGGACTGCGAGTTATTCCCTCAGGCAAAGTCTGCAGAAATGAAAACCTAGGAAAAATTTGCATAAAGGGCTCAAAATGTCTGTGAGAGGGCCCTCGTGCTCATGATGATTTTACAGAGGGATAGACCTGAGCCCTCATGGACTTAGCCAGAACTATAGTTGGGTGATTACTGACTTGGCATATGACGCTGTCACTGAAACATCCTGATGGCACTGTTGATTTGGTGTAGATGCAAAATATGCTTTAGTAAGCCACTAAAACCGAAAACTTCATGCATTACAGTAGCAGGACTGTCAGGACAGAGGACTGAGACAAGAGCAAAGACAATAGGGACTGAGCTCCTTGGCGCTCTTTAAAGCCCAGTTCAGACCAATGATTAGCAACAAGTCAAAACTGCTCCAGAATGTTGCAGAGAAAAGTTGCAGCCGTGTAGAGTGGCAAATCTGAGTTTGATCTGAGCCGACTGATGGTGTCACCTGCAGCTCAGCTAGTCAAATCGCCAGCGGCTGGCTTTAGAACGTAAAGCATGTCACCTGTTTCAACAGCCAATCGGCTTTTAGAGAAGTCTGTTGGTTGAGTCAAAATGACCACAGATGGCGTTTTCGCTTGCTGCAGCAGGTGATCCGTTCCTGCTGAGCCCTCTGTTTCTGTCCTCACTGTGTGCCGGTGTCAGACGGTGGGTTGCTGCTGCTGCTGCTCACTGTATGAGCTTATGTCCCTTCACATGCACACATTCTCACTGACTCATTAATTGGTGCTGGTT
>JAPZEB010000001.1:7428618-7452585 GCA_029783705.1 Chaetodon striatus
CTTTGAGGTGTGTTTTGCTGTGGCTCTATAGCATGAGTGTGGTTGAAAAACAGCTTCAATTAAATGTTCCTCTTATAGACCAGCAGCTGCCACTGTTTCCAACAGCAACTGTGCAAGTATTTTAAGCCAAAACATGATCTTTTCTTAACCATAACCACTGATTTTTACGCCCAAACATAACCACACATTAACCACTGTGTTTTTAAAATGTGAAAAATTTAAAGTTTCAACATGTTTTTTTACATAATAACATACAAATGTTAGATAACTGTTGTTTGCAGAAAAATATGCCAACATTTATCCTGGCAACTGCATTCTCTCATGATAAAATGGAACCCTACTGTTCAGCTGTGTGGCAAATATCTAACTATTATGTGTTAACAGAGTTGAGTACAAAAACAGAAACTATGCAGGCAGTTGAACGGTCTAAATCAGACATCATAATCAGACTGTAGAGTGGCATTCAACAGGTGAAGCATCACATACATAGATAACCCTGTTATAACCAACTATTCCGTTCTTATTCTTCAAACCATCAACATTACATCCCCAGATGGATGGATTACACATTTCCTTTCCTGCCTCTCCACATTGGTCTGGTTTGGTTAGGTGGAGAGAAAGCACAATGTCAGTCCAGTGAGACTATCAGGCTAACTCCACGCATTAATAACCTCAGGTCAGCACGATAAAGACAGTCACACACGCTCATGTAACCACTCCGATGTATTAAAACTGATAAAGTTAAGAGGATGTGTTGACGACCACAGGGTCTGATGACTCTGTGTAGTTGGCAGTGTGTTTTTCCAGTTCAGAAATGATGTATTTTTAAGAGGAATGTTGTTTTAGAAGAAAAAAAAAATCAGAAAATCTGAGTGGAAAGCATTTTGTTTACTTATCTGCAGTTCTGTGTTTAAACTCCATTATTGCAGGAAAGAATTACAAAGTCCTGGTAACTTTCCATTTTAAAGTCACAGAGAAATTTGAGTCTGCTGCTTCCATCAAGCTGTGCACACACTTAACCTTCTCTATTAGCAACAGCAAGAAAGGAAGCAAGAGCAATCTCCAGCTGCACAGAGAGCAACATTACAAACAACAATGTCAGGCTAATTAGCAACATTTTTCATGATATCAGCAGCACAATACAATTCAATACAATTAACAGTGATGATGGAGTGACTGCTCATTCATAAGCTCACTTGACAGTCACCGCTGATATATGACTATGTTTTATCAGGTTTCAGAATAGTTGGATTATTCAAATCAACAGACCAGAAGAAAAACAATGCTGGCCCGCAGCACAGCATTCAAATGTGAGAAGGTCAAAGGTCAAAGCAGTGTTCAGGCTATCAGTCTCAGGCTGTAATAGCGGCAGGCAGGTATCATTAGACTCCTCTGTGCATACATTTCACTCTCACAGCAGTGTGCAGTGTGAGAGTCCACATTATTCTACATCGTACGCCACCTCTGCATTTTGCATATGTCCGAATTGGAGGCTGTGATTGGCCAATTTTGTCAAGATGAATGCCTGTCCAAACGTCCTTGACAGAGGTCAATAAGATATTGCAGAAAGCATGAATAATGTATGTGCTACATCCACCATGCTATATAAAGTAATGAGAATAGATTTCCGCAGGTGGATCTCGCTTATTATCAGGTGCTCACTGGATCAGATACTGTAGTTAGAGCAGAGCCTTTTCATATTCACTCTATGGCAGCATACTGGTTGAGCTAACAAGGTACACCATATCCATCCATCCTTTTCTCTTTAGTTCCAGAAACCATAATAATATTATTAATGATTATTAGCAGGTATTCTGTGCAGGTGCACTCAGATTGGAGTCAGTGTTGGAATTATTTTTTACTTTTAAACTTATGAACAAAGTCAAAATCTAGAACTCAAATAAATTGCTCATCTTGTATTTTTTTCCAGTGTAATTAGTGGGAAAAAAAAAACAAAAAAAGAGCTAAAATCTCAAATGAAAAAATTCAGTTGTGTCTTCAATTGCAGCAATTTGTGTTTTCAATAATATGTAAACAATACTTTTTCTTTTCTTATGAATGTTTCTACGAAAATGGAAAAAAAAAACCTTAATTGTACTTTTGAATGGAAGAAATTTAACTTTCAACAATTGCAGCTAATGTTTTCTTCAGACAGGATCACAGACCATTTACATAAGTACTTTTTCTGTGATATTATCTCAGGCAGAATGTAGACAGCTCTGATGAAAATATCTGTCTCTGTCGTTTGTCTAAATTTTCACTTTAAGTAGTTAGGGCTGGGATGATATGCATATCTCCCAAGGTAATACCCTCACAATTCTTGGGTGCTGATTCTATATGCATTGCGATTTTTATTGCAATTTGATATTAGAGTTTATTGCAATTTTTTAGTTTTTTAGTGGAAGTGGAATCATATCCTTAGAGACTCCATATCATGAGACTTATTTCTGTAAACAAAGAACATCACATCAGTGTTTCTGACTTATATTTTAGCAGCATCATAGACTGCATAAATAAATGGTAAATAAATGAATAATTGTTTTTATGATGCTATTTTCTAACAATTTTATTACAGTGAAGTACTTCACTTAGTAAAAGGTAAATAAACTTCACTTACTTACTAAAATACATGTTACAATCTTCAATAGCATGCATAAAAAATACTTCTGACCGCTACTTATTGATTGATGGGTAAAATTTATTCCTTTGCAGAGCTGTGCTCTCCCTCTGTTTATTAGACTGCACATGAGAATAGAATTAGCTAGCTCATTTACCCCGCAGTCTCTCTGCCTCTCCCCACCAGTAAAAGACTATTTGCCAGGAGGGGTGTGGGCAGAAGCTCCAGGGACGGAATCAGTGGTGGCTGTAGCAACTCGAATTCAGCCGGCACAAACCCCAGCACCTGGACAACACTGGGATTCACAGATGGCAGGGTCTAATCTGTGTCACAGCAGCAACAAAAAGTTTGCTGACCCAGCGGAGAGTGTGTGCTGGGCTGGCTAAATTTGAGTTGCTGTAAGAGCAGCTAAAAGGGTTTGTTTCCTCAGACTGTCCACCACTGGCTGCTTTCTTGCTTTGGCTTTGTCTTTCATGAAATAGATATGATGCCTTGTTAGATTACCATGAGAAAAACTCCTGAATTATATTGACTCAATCATTAAAAAATTGAAAAATAGCAATACTGAAGTAAATCAATTGTTTTTCCCACCCCTGTAATTAGTACCAGAGTACATATTTCTTTCCAGCAAACATTTTGGGACATTATTGGGGAATCACAGACCCAAAGCATTAAGCATTACCAATTTATTTCCAAACATGAAGGTTCAAATGGCTTCAGAAGCCTCTTCAAACACTTACGGAGTAAAAATTGGAATTAGATGGAGAAATAGTGAATCTCTTATTAATCTTCACAGATTTTCTTGGCCTAAGGTAGTCAAATTGAAATAAATTGACTCCAAAATCACTGGAATCAGCCTAATTAATACGTAGTTTTTAAAAATGTCACACGCCCAAATCACCAGGAGAAATAAAGGTACCTAAAAGCAACATGAATGAAGACTATAAGACCTACTGTGCGCTACTGTATATAGCACAGAGGAGTTCACTCCACAGACAGGTAGCTCCCTACATGTTGGTGTGGAGGAGAATTCCACTGTTAAAGGTTTTCATTTAATGCTCAGCAAGTTGAACCACAAGAGATCAAAGCTCACCAGAGCAGGGCGGTCCAGGCTTCCCCTCTTTACACTGTAATTATGTTAATTGTTAAGAACCACCACCTCCATACATTAGCCACTATTCCTCTGGGCAGAGCTGATCAGGGCCAACGTGCAGCTGCACAGATGCAGAAAAAAAGCTGAAAATAGCAGGATATTGCACTTAAACAAGAAAGCTGGAACCCTCTGTTTCGAGTGTGTGCCCAGCCTGTACAGTACAGTAACATGGTTGTGAGTTTACAGCTCTGCCATCTAAACAAGCAATAAGACAAACAAAAGGGAAAAAAACAGCAAACTGACAGCTGGAAGTTGATAAATGTCTGGAGGAGAGCAGATTAGACTTTGAAAAGAACAAAAGCAAACAGCAGTGTGACCCTAGATGCAGAGAGCTAACAGCATGATGTTTCCTTGAAGCTGGCTAACGATCCACCCCACTACTCCAGAGGAGAGGTAATGATCACCACCAGAGGCTGTTTTTCTGGGAAATGTACACACAGGTGCTTTGGCTGAGGAGCCGTGGATCACAGGCAACGATAAGCTATATACCGCATTGTTGCTCGCGCGCTTTGATCTCAGCTTGAATGCACCGCTTCCTCTCCTTATACTGTTGTTGGGAATTATTGGAGGTTTTTAAATCCTGTGTGTTTAATAAATCGCCTTATTTACCACAGTGCTACTGATCTTGGGTGTGACTGTATGTTGTATTTCCTGTGATGCCTGGCTTTGTGGTAATTCAGCTGAAGGATGTGTAGTTAGCTGCTCTGGGTGCTCCGCTTGTCACATTGTTAGTCACTTGTACTATAATACAGTACAGCCAGATGTTAATGAATATTAATAAGGAAAATATATTTGAGAATCCATGACTAGTAATAAGCTTGCTTTATTTTTAAATTAATGAAGGGGTATTTTATTAGGCAGCTATACAATTATGTGGGGTTTTATTAGAAAAGTACCTGTTCAGGACAGTAACACTCACTGTGTGAAAGTCAAGGTCAATGGCATGTCCAGTGATATCTTCTGACTTTGGAGGTGACTTTCCCTTTTATTTTCTCCAACACTGTACAGTATGTATCTTTAAATTTTATACACTTATTGTCAGTGTCATTTTGAGCAGGATTCCTTTGGGATTCTCAGAAAACCTCTTAAGGAAGTATTTAACCAATATAAAGAGGGTCCTCACATAAAACTGGGCTGTCTGTGCAGTAGAGAGACGCAAATACTTTTGATACTGGTGCTACAGGAGCAGAGAAAAAAGGCTGTGGCATCTGCTTTTGCTGAAGAAGGAGAAAACCTACAACTACCAGATGGTAGGTGAGACATAGCAAACTCTTCCGTCTGACACAGTGATGGCTGGCTGGCATGATCTCATGTTACACTTCAGCAGAAAACTAAAACTTTTTTCTGGGAACTTCTGAGATGAGAAACATCGTAAAACTTCAATTGAAGGCCTAGTCCCAACTAAATGCCCAGTCCCTTTTACTAGCCCAGTGTAGCTACACATTTTGACTAGTGAAGGCCTGTCTCAATCAGACGCATGGTCTGGTTGCCATGCAGGTCGATTTTGTAGAAGTTCTGTGTATAGAATGTATACAACAACTTGTTGGCTAGCCACTGGAACTAACGTTAGATAGCTGTTGAAGTAACACATACAAATATAAATGTTTAAACTTTGGTCACTGTGGAGATTCTACACGTTGTGAGTTCTTTTAAATTCTTCAGAAGTCTATCATTTAGTTCATTTCACTGAAACCATGAGCATCAGAGAAGACCGTAATTCATTCAGATTTCCCAGCATGACAAAAAAAATGGTGACTCCCTCTCTCTGTAGCTGCCTTAAAGTCATTATATGTGTCCCTTCCTTGATTACCTGGGAAGTTATTAGTGTTCCTTTAATCCGTAAGGGTCCACTGAATAAAGAAATTAAAAGGGTTTTTTCATAAAAATGAATCCAAGTTGTGAATATTGTTTTAACAGGATAAAGTGATGTTGGGTCAGTCTGGCAGTGCCATTATCTTCAAGTGCTGTACAAAGAGTGTCATAATGCTCTCTCTCTCTCTCTCTCTCTCTCTCTCTCTCTCTGACGCCTTGTAGGTTGCAGCTAGATCAAATAAATAATTGTATTTGATATGTTATTCAAAGCCTTGTTTTTATACAAGTTATATTCATACTTGTTGAAATATACAATTTGATCATTTTTCCCATCTTTTCTGAGCAAGAGTTTTCCATAAAAGGAATTAAAGGCTTGTCCCGTATAGACGCCTGTCCAAAATATAAGCCTGTTGACTTCAGTGATTCAAGCACATAATAGCGTGGTCTATTAATTGAAGTTTTACAGAATGTAACTCAGTAAGAGAATTTTGGTTTGGATTTGATCTCAGTTTTTTCTGCCTCCATTTTTACTGTGCAGGAAACAATATGGCACCCACTTCCTGTTAATAAACTCTCACATAATCTTGATTTATATTTAAACAGCACTACCTAGTTTTACTGTGCGATCGCAGTTTCAGAGATCCAAGTTTGAGAGACAGAGGGGGGATGAGTGGCTGTCTTGTGCCTATATTCTGCTGAGGTGCACACAGCTTCTGTAATGGTATGATTTGTGTAGGAATATTTGCATTTTGCTAAAGAAATAAGCCGTTATTTTTGTTGACTCACTCCCAAATGTAGACTTAAAGATTTTGGTGTAAATGTAATAAAAAGGGGTTATTTATGGGGGAGGGAGGATTAAACATTTAACCACGTCACACAGGGAGGCTCAAGGAAAACTATTTGTAATATTTGGGATAGGTCAAGATAATGAATGAATAAATCAATAAAAAAATAATTACAAAACAAAACCAAAAAACATAGTCACCCCAGCCACCCCCTCTCTTCTGATAAATAACATAGCAGCTCTGCGCTGTTTTTTTTTGGTTTGGACAAATTCACACTGCAGCAGCTCCAGCCAAACTTGCATTAGCATTATCTTTGCCAAACTCCTCAGTTATTTCTCATCCACCAATTATTCTCTCCTGTTAAAAAACATCACGTTTTATGACTACTAAACATTAAAGGATACACTTAAATGAAAAATTAGCAGAAAGGACATTATCTCTGCAATGCACCAACAATTTCCATGTCCTCTAAATGGACCAGCTGTTAAGGATGCTGACTTTTTGCTATGTAGCTTTAGCCTCAGTCTTTTCGCATTAAATCATGTACATGGCCTTCATGTGGACATTTAAGACCCTTTTACAGGCTTGTTGTTTGATAGAATCTGTGAGCGACAGTCATCATTTCAGCTGTCAAATTCCACGCTCTTTGTCTAGCAATGAGAAGCCTGCTTTTGTTTGCTTTTGCGTCAAATCAAAAGCCCATTGTTTCCGAAACCACTGTGAATTTCGGGGGGTAACTCTGCCACTGTTATCACTGCAAACTGTACACAGTGCCGTACCCCGGGAAAGATTGACAGGCATAGCAACAGTAACTAAGGGCGGTGCCTACTGAACAGTCAGTTCTTTCTCCTCGATGGTATACTGAATTATATTTTGTTGCATGTTTTTTTAATCATATCATTCTATTTTTTTGTCTTCATTTTTGATGCAAAGCACTCATTGCTGTTGTGTTTCTGCACTGCAATTCCCATAGATCACTTGTCAATCAAACAGTGGCCAGTACTGTCATTATTATTATAGCGTGGAAAAGAGATAATCTAGCTGTCATGCCATCAGATTGGCTTTTAGAGTCTCGAAGCAGCTGATTGACAGTCGGACATCTATTCATAAGCAATAGGCCGAATAAACAGATGTAGCCATGCACTGGTCTCATTTTTTGGTGCACGTTTGCATATCGCTGCTGCACAGTTGCACTTACTCCACCAGAAATGTCAAATTATGCTCAGTTTTCATTGTACAGCAGGGGTTGGAGAGATTACAGTTGTGAGAAAGAATAGTATAAATCAATCAGTGGGAATAAATGCGGAAAAAGCAGAGAGTTGACTCAACCGATGTCAAATTTAATACTCTTCTCTTCAGTGAGAGCTTTTACAACATAAGCAGTTTCCCCTGATCCTGCTAAATTTGCTAAACAGTTGCTTTTACCACACCGTAATAAGTGTGTATCATTGCTTCACCACACTCCTGGCTGTCCCTGGACTCGCTCCATCATTCTCACGCTGTATCTTCCGCTTGTGTCATGGATAAAGCAGTATGCTGCAAATAAATAAATCACCGTTTTGTCCCATCATTGCTTTTCTGTAAGGTTGCAGCCATTTGGCCAGTCAGCGTCCCTGCAGGCTCTCTCGCTGCCTGACTTTTATTTTCAAACCTCTACGGCTTTATTTGTCTGAGGAGCCAGACCTGAATTTGGCTTATCGACAACACCACCTGCACTGCAATCATGTAGAGGAGAGGGGACACCCGAGTCAGGTCAGGGAAGGCTCTAGGTAGGAAAAATGGACAAAGTGAGCGGGAGCTTCAGGCAATTTCTTCTTCAGAGGCAAAGATTTTAGCACACAGATACTTTTGGTGAGGATTTTTAGAGGATTGATGTTTTTAGAGGTCTTTTATGTGTGTATTCATAGTGTGTATCCAGGATGGATGATATATGTGCTATCCATTTATAATCTGGCATGTATGGTGTCATGAACAAATTTAATTTTTTTTTAAGGGATAGTTGTTACTCTACTCTTCTAAATTCAATTTTAAGCAATTATTCTAATTGTATATTTTGTCCTAGTAAACGAACACTTCTTCTTTCAATGATTCATGACCTGGTTACACAAAATAATCCTCATACCTTGTTGTGAGCAGTTTCATAGATGAATCATTTTCTTTCTACTGAACTGCACACGCTGACTGTATCAGCATGCAGAGGAAGCGTGCATCTACTGCTAGCTCACCTAGCACCACTGAGCTAGCTAACATTACAGCTCAGCTGATGAAGACACCATTGATGTTTATGTCTCACGCTGTCATGAGCACTAACCTCTAGTCTATGAGTAGATGCATAGATTTTTGCACCCAGTAGGGCAGCAAGTAGCTCTCACAGAGACTTACAACACACAGGCTGCTCTGCTGCCATGTAGCAGGGAAAGGCTCTACTTTAACAGAGGCGCAGACACGGTGAGGTGCAACTAATGGCTTTTTTTTTTTTTCTTTTAATTCTAGTGCCTGTTTGGGAATTGTGTGATTTTAATCAAGCCATGCATGAGCAGAAGAATGAAATGGTGCATTGGTGGTTTTGTAATTGCAGTTCAGGTGAGGAAGTTAAATTTCAGTGTCCAGTTTTTGTCCATTAATGTATGTGTGAAAAAATATGTCCAAACACACAGAGAAATGCTTGTATCTTTAGTTACATTTACAGAATTCACATAGTTGTATCTACAACTAAAAACACTCAACAACAATCTATTCAAAGGTAGAGGTAAAGGATTAAGGATACACCCCTAATGCATTCAAACACTCTTCAAAATACAGTTTGTAATGTTATAAAGACAAAGCCTGAGCTGGGTTGGAATGGACAGTGATTCTTCACCAAAGTGCCATCCTCTGCTGCTTATACATGATCGAGGGCCCTACTTTTCAGGTGATTAGATCCCTGTTGCTGCCACAGAGAAACAAAATGCACTGTTCTATGCAGTCTCTTCTGTGTGTTCATACTACATTAGTATAACATGGTGTCAAGGTATATTGCCCTTAAAAGAAAAGGCCATGTGTTTGCATCTGTACTTGTAGCTGCTTTCAGAAAAATAGTGTGGGACATCCCGGTAGCTCATGGGGTAGGGCGTGTACCAGTAAAGAAGTATTTCAAATAGTGTGAGTTTAAGTAGTTTCACCATTTAATCTGAGAATGGTTTGAGTTTGAGATAGACGGGTGGCTTTCTTTCTTGGTCCGCTTTTATACTCCTTTTGTCCTAATGCTGAATTAACAGCCTTGCAGCTGATGAAAAAAAAATGTGGCAAATGAGCAGGGAGATCTGGGCACTGGCAAGACATAACATAACATATTTAATTTAGACACACTACCCACATTGCTGTAAAGCTGGTTGAAAATCCATTAAGTATCCCTTTAAGGTTGAGTCCTTACTGCAGCAGCCCATGTCTGAGTCAGGCCAAGGCCCTTTGCTTCATGTCATTCCCTCTTTAACCCTAGCCCTTCCTGTCTCTCCTCTTCTCACTCTATCAAAAATAAAGGAGAAATGCCCCCAAAATCTTGAAAACAACAAAAGAAACAAAACAGTGTTTAAAAGTTAAGGGTTCTCCTTCATTTTCCCTGCATAGTTTCATCGATTCTGCAGTGAGGGTTTTAAGCTGGTGACCTCTGTGGTGTCTAGGCCACTGCTGCCCCCAATCCAGTCTCTTCTACTACATTTAACATTTTAATACTCACTTTCCCTCTTGCAAGTCAGTCTTTGATGTTTTTGAAGAGTCTGTGTAAATGTCATGTAATTTCAGCAAGATTTTGCCCTGAGTGCAATTGGACCCCAATAAAATGAAGGTTAAAATTTAGTAATTTACCTGTCATGCAGCCCTTGGAAATGTAATGTTTAATTCATCCTAATACACTAGCAGTCATATCAGAAGATTACAGGTTTGATCTATTCATATTTCATCCATATTCAAAGAAAAATTCATTTTGCTCTGAGAGGCGTAAATGTTTGACTTTGCGTCGGCCCCTGCTTCCCAGAGTGCTGGGATTAAAGAAGTGCTAACAGAATAAAGGGATTCGGGATGCACATTGCCTCAGGCAGATCGCTTCAGTTGCTAAAGACGGGGAATATTTTCCTCTTTTTGTGGACCAGACAGAATGAGCTTCCTCAAAGATGCTGGTATCGGTGACTGCCGCTAACTCCGCTTCAAATAATCTCCAATAATATCACCCCGGATGCCACAGCGGCAGATTTAGCATTTTAGTCGGCCCGTTCCCCCTGCTGCTGTTCTCCGGCTCGTGATTGGCTGGGCCAGTGCACCACACTGCAGTAGCTCTGGTCCTTTGGCTAAAGGGCACACAAACAAAGAGGCAGAGCCGATTATCTGTGTCTCATCCAGAGGCAGCACACAGCAGACGTCTATTGTAGAGCTTCAATGTGATGTTGGGGCCTTTTCACAGGAGTCACAAAAGACTTGAGATTATTGAGATTTCACTGATAGTATTGTCATTGTCACTGATATTAAGATATTGCAGGGAGTGTGAAATATCTGTGCAACCAACCTGCGAAACAAAGCAACTGTTTTTCTGTTACACCTCACAAGGTTTGATAGGGAGTGCCTGATAAGGGAAAAACTGACTTAATGTACACTGACTGATGGGAGGTACTTTTCCCTCTTTTCCTCTCTTCCCAAGCCTGGTTTTAATTATGGAATCAGGTGCTTTCTATAGTTTTGAGGAGCTGTTTCACATCATAGCTGTAGATTTTGGGGGGAGGGACACAGGGGACACATCTCCCTAATATTTATAACATATGCATTTGTCCCCCTGAAACAGCAGAGAACCAAAACTAAAGATACTTCCACCACAAATTGGTGCATAAAATCTATCAGGATGCAGGCCATCAAGTGTCTGATGCTCTAAATTTTCCAGGGAAAGGACCCCCACAGCCTTTGACTTCATATGTGTCCTTCCCAGTGTTAGAACCGTACTTACGCCCCTGGACCACATAGCGGGTGAGCGCTGGACTACACACCCAGTGGCTGTTTGATGTTAACAATGGTAGCTGAGTAAACGATTCTTGAACAGTAACATGCCTCTTCTTATTGAGTAAAACGTGTTTTACACCAAATTGATTATGTGTGAAGTAACACTTAAAAGCAGTAAATGTAATGTTTGATTCCGTACTTGGCCGATTACAATTCTTTGATGATAGAACATGTTGTTTCAGGATGATTTGGGCATCAGTATTTTTATCTATTTTTTTCAAATGATCTATTTTCTTAATAGTGTCCACTCTATTTCCTCCCTTATGTTTGTTTCTTTTCTTTCACATTGTTCACAAAAAGCTGTATAGCAAGAGTAGCAGTGCAATAAAACAATGGACCATAATGAAATATATCATTAACAAATCCATACAAACGTTGGTATTTAAATGCTTTTGAAGGGCTTACAGTGTAATTCCAGGCTTAAAAAAAAAATGACTCCTGCATTTCCTATTCACTGCAGGTCACTGTCACCGTGTTGCAGCTTTGAAATTGGTACTCTTTCATTGTTAAAAAACATGAAATACAATTACAATAACAGCGCCTAGAGTGACTGAGATAACACGGTGTAGCGACAGCGTCATGGCAAAGGGCCATGCTCTCCTTTCGTCACATAAAACGGAAATTATTTCAGCTGGTTTGATCTTCCTCTATTTACATAATATCAGTGCGGTTCAGCAGCATGGGTGGGCACTTATCATTGATACCGCATTGTGTATTATTCTAATAATTAAAGGCAATAGTCGCCCGGTGAGCGCGCTTCATTTGGCACGATTGAATGATTGGCACTCACCAAGCTAATATGGTTTGGGCGAGCAAATAGACACAGTGAAGAGAGTAATGATGTCAGGGCCACGTCGCAGACTCTGCTCATGATAGAGTGACTCATTTCCTTTTAGCAAGGCCTGATTCCACATGGCTTCCCTCTTGCACAACGCCTCGGCCCACGTCTGTGCCGCCACGCCACTCCAACTGACACCTCTTAACCAAACATACCAAATGGAATAGACATAAAGCCTCACTCTTCATCAGCATTCACTGGGGAAACACAGGCATCACCCCGGCCCTGATTTTCATGTAGAACAACAAAGACACCATTTGTACCCATCTAAAATGGTTGCTTAAGAAGAAATAGGAATGCACATCAGAGCCAATCGTGCCCTTTGAGCTGTAGTAGTGATTCGGTTAAGGAAGGATCTCACTAGTTTTAGTTTGTTGCATGCGATGTCTGTCGAGGAATATAAGGTCATTGAACTGCTGAACTTTAATACTGTAAGTGTCCCTGTGGGCAAAATAGCCCCGGTCTTGTTTTTCTTGTATAACAGTATGAAAATAAAGCAGCTTTATGTGATATATTCAGTGGTGAAAGAGTGACTGAAACATATGAACAGCATGTAAAATAGGCTACATTATTATTGATTGAAATACTCAACTGTGTAAAACTGAATAAAAATATTTCAACTTCACCAGCTACAACATCAAAATGCTGCTTACACATCAAAGAGGAACACCACCTAAATTAAGAATTCATGATGTTCATCAATTCATCATCAATATGTTGTTTCCATGGCCTTGGAAAGGTCAATCAATATTTGTGAACATGAGCTACTCTCTCTCAAAGCCAGAAACCAAAGAACTGAGTCTGAAACTTGATGTGATGTCATCAAGTATAAAGTCTTGACCTGCTCCATAGACAATGAATGGGAGCCTGATTTTGTTACCGAATATTTAGTTTCTGTTTTATGCCCAGATGAGCTCATTCTGCAACAGATAAGGTACCCATATACTCGGAACATTCCTCTGGGTGCTCTCAGTGTCATCTTCCTCAATCCATTGTCTGTAAAGTAGCTCCAGACTTTATACCCTATGACATCACTAATTTAAGTCCCAGCACCCTAGTTTTTTGGCTTGGGAAAGAGTTGTTCATGTTTACTAACATTTTTGGAAGTCAAGATGTATGGATTTTGAAAATGGGTGTAGTTTCCTTTTAATACATAATCCAATAAACCATGTTACAATTAACCTAAAAGATCTGTTCCATCAGGACAGTACAGGGATTAGATTTGACTGGCAATAAAACTAACGACCCATCATCAGATTCTGATTCAAATGCTGCTAAATCCTGATTGGTGCAAGGAAATAAGAGACAGCACTATTTTCTAACTGGACCCCGCCCACATCTAACCACTGAGTCATTCATTCATTTCCATAAGGCTGGAGTCTATCCCAGCTGACATTGGGCAAGAGGAGGGGTACACCATGGTCGCCAGACTATCACAGGGCTGACACATAGAGACAGACAACCATTCATGCTTACATTCACACCTACGGGCAATTTAGAGTCACCAATTAACCTATACCCAATCTGCATGTCTTTGGACTGTGGGAGGAAGCCGGAGAAAACCCATGCTGACACAGGTAGAACATGCAAACTCCACACAGAAGGGCTCCCTCCTGGGTTCGAACCAGGAACCCTCTTGCTGTGAGGCAACAGTGCTCTCACTTAGGCAAAGAGCAGTGTGTTCATGCTTGGCCGTAGGTTTCATTTCAACACAATATTTTATTGTAGGGGGGTTGGGTGCAAATGCACCTGTTCTAAATATTGTGGGTGATGTGACCCCTGTGTCCCCCCTGAAATCTATACCTGTGTTCCTGTTTGTAAGAAGCTGACTGAAGTAGAATTCAGAAAGCTTGTAATGGAGTATTTTTACACTGTGATACTGATATGTGTTATTGTGAAGAACAAGATCTTTTCCATCATAAAATACAGTATGTTACATAACATGCTGAACATATAGAAGCACGGGATACAAATCTTAGGAGCTGCAGAAGCAGAAGCAGTGGGAGAAGCTAAAGGCCAAACTCACTTTTACAATAGCAGAATTGGACAGCTGGTAAGACAACAAGAGTACAGAACTTCTACAATCCAGTGAAGAATGAAATTCACAACTCAATAACAGGCACAATGAGGGATTCAGAGACCCATCTGCCTCTGATGAGGGCCCATAGTGAGATGACACTTGTGTAGCACTGGTATGGGGTCCGCTGCGAATTGCATCCTACACAAGAAGACGGATAAGAATGAGCGTTCTGTAATATCGGCGGGTCCTGCGTGTGCAAGGGATAAGTTTCCCTCAGGATGACAGCATAAGCTAAATGCCAAAAATGCAAAACTATACTGTCAATGTAAGCAGGGCTTTCCCTCTGCTCTGCTGCCTGGAGTGTACAGCAGCAGGACTACCCCAGATCAGCATTGTGCCGTGCTCTCAGAGGACCTGCCCTGCTTCTACCTCTGAAAATAGCACAATAAGGAGGCCTGCTTGAAATAGTTTTGAATCACATCCTGCTATACCTCAGCTTTATGTACCAGGAGGCGCAGGAAGCAGCGCTCAAAGCACAGTGAAGGTTCAAATGATGGACAGTGCTGACAGGCGTAATGATGTGTAAATTACAAGCGGGTCGACATCGCAATGTTCTCCCTGGTGGTGAAAGAGCAAACTCATTTCATAAACACAACGATCGCTAAAATATTCATAACAAACAAGAAAATGGGGTTAGACTACCTCCTTCTACCAGACCATTACATTCCCTTTGTGCGCTTTAATTAAGTCAACAAATGACTTATAAGATCACAGTGCCACTATACTGCCTATAGGTTCAGTCTTTTACATGTGCTGAGACAAATTAGAGGTTCTGTACAACAAAGACAGGAATTATAATGGCATGCAGTGAAAACAATTTGTATTGAGGCAGATAGTGTGCAGGGAGCGATGATAAATTGCTCTAATAAAATACAAACAAAAGCCAACAAGAGAGATCAGACGGGGGGGAAGAAGACTTACAGCTCCGAGACTTGGAGGTGCTGGAAGAGCTGCCATGACAGAGTGGTGAGAGGATTCTTTGACAAGTTTCTGTGGAAGAAAGAAAAAACAAAGCGAAAGTTAAATTGATTTATTTTATATGAATTATTTTATGTCTCTTGCTTGATGTTACTTCTGTTCTGTTTTGTACCGTTTCCTCAGTTTTTAGTTTTGATGTCCTTTGGATTCAGAAACCCAATTAGCAAATCTTTCTGTGGGTCATTTTGCCATTTCCTCTCTTGCTTTTGAAGTGAAATGAATTTTTCACTCTCTCAGGGGTTCCTTGTCCCAACTCCACATCAATGTGCACTTATATCTACAGTACTCTGGTGTGTAGCTGAAAGTAAAATAAACGAAATTTCAGTAGAATAAAATAGATTCAGCTTTACTTAAATAGAATAAAGTGAAAAATAAAATAAGCAAAGGGGGAGCAGGCCTGCATTAATGGCTGAAAATAAGGCAAAGTACTATTGACAAAGAAAGGGAAACAGGCCTGGCTGTGAGGAGCTTCAGGGCTCAGCCAACTCAATAAAAGAAAGTTGACCGCTTTCAAGTCAAATAATTCAATTGACTTAAGAAACCCCTCTGGCTCAGGAAGCCACTAAATTCAATAGTAAATAGCCAGAGACTTACAAGTGATTTGACCAGAACCTTGAATCTGTTTAAATATGAACATCAGGCATCTGTTTATACAGTTATTAAGACATACAACATCTCCATGAGAGCTTTAACGCAGCAGTTCGTGATAAAGTACACTATCAAATCCAATTATCAGTTCATGGATTACATCAGAAGAGGAAAACGACAGAGTGATGTTACTATCTGTTCATTTGTTTTCTTTGATGTGCGTGGCCATGGTTTTGCCTGAACATTCGCTTGATGACTCACATGCTTTGCACATTACTGTGACTTTGAACACGACACCTGACATCATAGCTCACAGAGTCTATAAGGGCAGAGCGGAGTCATCTATTCAGCCACTAACTGAGGCGACACATACATAGCATATAGTGTGAGATAGGAGGCACTGAGGCATTTCAAACACCAATAAAATATAGCAATGACAATCAGGATACATGTCAGAATGTAGCATTTTAAACATTGATTCAGTGACTCAGAGGCTTACAGTATAACATGTTATATGTACAAAAATGTTTTTCAGGATGTAGCAGAGGTAAGATGAAAAAAACAATAAAAACATTTTCAAATAAATCTTATAAACAAGATGGAATTAATCTTAAAAATAATAAAATACCTGCATGGATCAATACATAGCAGTACATGAGCAAACAGCAGTAAATATTTATAGCATTTTAAGAATTTCCATTTCAGTGCACGATGCACACACACACACACACACAAACTCTATGGCAGGTTAATTTGTATGGGAGACCTATTAGATACTCCTGTAACCAGAAGTGTCGCCATGGCAACAGGGAGCTAAGGATGTTGCAGGTCTCTCTTATTTCCTGTGATATCACACATGCAATTACACACACACACGCAGACACACGCACACACACACGCCTGCAGATACACACATACACAAGTACAGACAGACACACACAGGTGAAACCCACAGAGGTATGTTTGCATGAAGTCGTTCACACGCTGGTTAAATATTGTCACCTTGAAATGTTTGCCTGTGCAAATGCACCGCTGCTCTAAATACAGGGGATGCGTGTGAGAATATGTGATGCTGCTGCATGAAATTTCACCTCCCAAAGAAAACCTGTGGTCCCACAGGGACTGTATTATACACTGAAAGAATACATTACAGAGAGGGAGAGAGAGAAGGTGGGCAGGCAAACAGCAGCTCATTAGGTGATGTGGAGCAGGGCTGCTCAACACTTACTTCAAATCACACACCCTAAAATAGATGCACATTTAGACCACAGATCTACAAATAGACACACGACAAATGGCAGACTCTGAAATAGATCTCCAAATATACATACATTAGACCCCAGACCTCCGAGCAGACACGCACAGACCTTCAAAGAGACAAACATCAGACCCCTGCCCTCATCTGAGGCTTCTGTTGTTGACATAACTTATTATAAAACACTCAGTCTCATAAAGAACTCTTCAAATTGGATGATTTCTAGTAAGAGAATGAAAAATATTAAACTCTTTTCCATTTTTCAAGAGACCCCTGGAAACCTTGCAGGTCCCTAGAGCCACTTTCAGGACCGCTTGAAATACCTCAGGGAGCCCTGAAGGTCTCTGGACAGTGGACCAATAGCAGGAGCCCGGACAGCACATTAGCAATGCTAGCCTGCAATAGCGATATCCATGCAGCAAAAGCAGTATTCATTTTGTTGTTAAATAAAAAAAAAATCTTTAAATGTACAAGTTAATGTTTCATTTAAATGTGTTATCTTATTCTGACATGCTATTCACGTTCCTTAACCAAAATGTGCAGCGTTTCATATGAGTTGCGTAGAAAGCTACATTTATGACAATAACCCTTTAAACTACCTCTCATTTACTCAGTCATTTACTGTTAATGTTTTTTTGAAATCCATGTCTATAATGCATTATAATCTGTTTTGAAGCACTGTATGATTTAAGTTAAAAGTACTATTCATAAAACTTTATACTGTAACAGTCATATCATAGCATTTTTGTAATGACATGTAAGGTCAAGTTTCATAATAACTCATGCTTCCTGGTCACTCAATGACTTTTTTTGGACAAATCATAGTGTATTATAACTCTCATAGTTGTTAAACATTATAATTGCTGTTGTAATGCTTCATAATGTTAAGTTATTCTAGGTGGTCATTGGGTGCTGTAAATGAAATAATACAATTCCCGAGACATAAGCAGATATAATACATTACAGACTTGTTATAAGTCACTATAAGTGGTCATTGTTTGTACAATTAATTTATTGCTTTAACAGGTTATTACAGAAATTGAGTCCTCTAAAGTGACCAACTTTTTGATGATGAAAAACTGAATCATGCCCCAGCCAGAATTTGCATGTGTGGCCTATGTGGGAAGTAGATGGGTTGAAAAATGGGCCCCATTTGAGATTGTCCATGGGTTCCATATCGGCCCCATGCCATTTTCCTGCATGTGTGGATTTACCCAAGATAAGATGCCCATTTTGGGCCCGTATCCACTTGGTACCCAGGTAGCCCTAACATAACCATGTGGGGCCCACTTGGGTAAAGCCATTGATGTGGGTAATTGGCATGGGGCCAATATGGAATCCATGGACAATCCCATATGGGGCCCATTTTTCAACCCATCTGCTTCCCACATGTGCCTCACATACATTTCACTAATAGTTCAAACGTCACATTAAATTAAATCAAATTGTAGATAATACCTGAAACAAGTTCTTCTTTAACTGTAGCTGTACGTTTTACTTTAATGTAAACGTTTGATCAAAAAAAGATGAATTATTAAAAAAAAAAAAACTTGGTACGTCTCAACTTTAAGAGAGAAAGAGAACATTCACATTGAAGTGGCAAAGGGTAGCAGCTCATCATAAGATTTCATCTTTTTGATCTTTTCTTTTATGTCGATGGCCATCGCTGAGAGACATCTGTCGACAAAAGTGGATCATTTCTCCACCCTCTCATTCCAGGGACGTAAGGCCATGAACACTTTTGGAGCTGTAATTTTTGACTCAGCAATTGCAGATGTCCTGGTGATGATGCTCTGAACAATACCAATGGAGTTAATGGATTATAATGTAGAACGATATAAGAAAGGTGTAATACACACTGATCCTTGCAAAAAAGTGTAAGGAAGTGTAAGGAGGTGTTCAACAGCTATGAAGTCTTACAGTGACTGACTTAGCCTAGGCTAATTATAAAATGCTTACTAATATGTTACGATATTGTTATAAATGATGATGACTAAATATGAGTGCTTATATTCATACATATACAGTACTATAAGCAGATCATAACTCTTTGTAAGTATGTTAATAAGGCATTATAAACATGGGCATCATAGAAAGTGTCAACATTGTTACTCATGGACTTGTTTTCTATCTGCTATCCAGCTAGCGTTGGCTAGAGATGCTAGGGACAACAAAGAATAGTTTCACGCCACTCTCCCCGAAACATTCAAAACAATAGTTTGGCAAGAAAGCTTAAGCTTATTTTCAAAACTGTCAGAGTTAGATGAGAAGATACCACTTTCATGTTTGTACAGTAAGCTACCATGAGGAGCCAGTTAGCATAGTTTAGCTTAACCAAAAAAAACACAACTTCATTTCAATACATTCTCATCCAGGTTGTGAAAAACAGGCTTTCTCACACCTCACGGTGTACAATACTGATGCTAGGGGCACCCTTTGGTGTCTCTATGAAATGTACCCTTTAGTGTCTATATGTGACGTGGAGATGTGTCCTGGGTCAAAGAACATGGTTAACGTTGTCAAATAGCCTCAGTTAGGTTTCAGCATAAATACACTTGGTGAGGTTTAGGAAAATCATCATGTCTTGAGTTAAATTAAGTACGTAATGTGACGTAAATACGTCAGGTGAGTGATGTAGGTATGTGACAGACGGATGTAAGTTACATTAAAACACAGTGAATTATGTAAAGTTACATTAAAACAGCACTGACTTTTGGTTTCACACTGGACACATCAGCAGTATCCTTGATGGAGGTCTGTGTTTTTTATACCCATCCGCCCTTCCTCCCTTCGTTAAACTACCTCAGTTACTCTGAGTGCCAAATACTGCCACGGATGAGTTGACATTGAAGTTAGTTGAAAGCCTGGTGCGTCTCATAGAGACACCAAAGGTGTTTCACACGCTGACAAACGTGACAAACCGTTGGTATTTGATGACTAGCTGGTCATTTTTACACTTGGTTTCTGTATATATTAAACAAACAAGATATAATGTGTACTTTGGTGAGCTTTAAATAATCTGGCTGGGAGATTTTGTTACCTTTGTATGGAGCTGTGCTTTCAGTTTTCCCGTCTCCAGCTTTTAAGATAAGATAGGCTAACCAGCTGCTGGCAGTAACCTTATTTACTGGGCAGATAGGAGAGTGGTTTCAATCTTTTCATCTGAGTCTCTACAAGAAATCAAATAATTTCCATTAATGTCAAACTACTATCTTTTCAACTTTACCCTGTTCCCTTCGCCTTTTACATGCTTGGTTAAATCAGTCCTCAGTTTTTTTTTAATGAAATGCTTGTGGAGACACTAAAATTTGTTACTTGTTTAAGTGAACCATCTACTTAAAGGATCATAGTCATAAAAGTGTTAGTACACATGAGGTTTAAAATTAAGTGGCAAATGTAAATGTATTTTACACCCTTTGTCACTGAGTACAGATAAGAGGAGAGGAGAGGAGTGGAGGAGTGTTTCCTGAGCAGAGAGTGAGACCTCCTTCACATCTCTGGCAGGAAGTGTTCTGTTTTCAAAGGTCATCCTTCGCATCTCGACAAGAAATGTCAGATAAAATTGGATTGGGGAGGGGGTAAATGAATTAATAAATATATAAACAAATCAGCAAATAAGCCATCAAAGCCGACGGAATGCCAAAAGACAGGAGGTGAGGAAGGCCAAGCGCTGTGGAGAGGAGGGGGGCAATGATTATTAAATTTAAAAATTAGCGGTGTAGAAAATTAATCTATTTAGAAGCTAGGCAGCTCCGTTTCCAGGCCTGGAAGGACATATACCGCCCACCCAACAAACACACACATTTATACACACAGACCTCCACCACTTTGACTAAACTGTAAAACAGACACAGCATCAGCATCCAACTGCTTTTCAGTCACTGAGCCACCACAAATCATCTCCAGACAGCGCTCATTTGAATACGGAATTATAATTATGTGATTCACATGAAATTTTCATTAGGTTGGGGTAAAAAAATATGCGTTACGGCGACGGATGTATCTAGGTTTTAATATTGATGACAGCGTCGGCTCCCCAGCCAGAGGGTGACGAAGTGAATGCTAAACTGAACCTGGGTGTTTGCTCCTCTGCAGAGGAGGTGCGACTCCTCCTCCCTCCTTCTTTAATAATTCTGTTTGGCACAGATGCCATTGGGAGGGCTTGGCTACTCGAGAGGGTTGGCTAATTAGTGCAGCATCACTGGTAGCTACTGTCTGAGTGTGGGGGAGCTCTGCAGATTGACATTCAGGACCACGCAGAGGAGAACCAGACAGCCACTGAGCGAGGTGTCGCAACGGATCAGCAGTATGGACGCCGTGAAATCTAGTCGTCATCTGTCAGGCTGAACAGAAGCTGCTAATATTTGCTGCAGCAACATAAACTAATTGCTTCCTTTTTTGGAGGGTTCATTTTTCACAGCATTTTGTTTTCCTGAAATGTCTCAGAGCCCTTTGTGTTATGAGTAACGCTGACGACTGTAAGCTGCAAAAACACACCTTTTAAAATGTGATGTCTAACTTTAAAATATCATGGGTGTCAATCTTAAAAGAAACTTGTTTTTCTTCGGTCCTGAAAAGCTGACATTTTAGAGAAGGGAGTGTTTCAGTGTGCAGCCATGTGCAGATTATAAAATAATGTTGCATTAATAATATAAAGGTAGACATACTTTGATCTAAGCCATCTCTTGACTCAAATAGGAAACTAGCAGTACAGTGTGTTCAATTCAGAGAACATTGTTTCAGATTACCTAAATGGGTAATTACAGTATTACATAAAACATATCAAATCCAAAATCTTTATGAGAAAATACACATTCTGCTTCTCTCCACCGCTGACTGATGCAACACAACAGTGATTCAGCCTGCAGTCAAGTTCACATTCAGGCTTTAATCTGTGGAGGCTCTGGCTCCTCTTGGTCCACACTGGAGTTTCTCTCCTCAATACACAGCTGCTGCTCACTGAGAACCTCCACCTCCTCCTTAAAGACATGTTGCTGTGGGAGCTCTGGAGGGACACACAACAAAACCAACAAGATAAAAATGTGTTGGCAGAGAAGAAAGAGCTGACATGTCAATGAATTAGTACGTATTAAATCTTACACACCTGCCCTGTGTAACTTTTGTTCAGGGTTCAAAACGATGTCCAACAGTCTGCGCTGACGATCGATCTCTTCCTCGTACTCGACGATGGTTCTTTTAAAAGCTCCGAATATTTCTTCAGCAGCAGCAGTTAGTCGCTCGCTGACAAACTCTCTCAAATGTTCAACTGAAGGCATTGTTGTCTTATTATAAGTTAAACATCTTTATCGAGGCAACAACTAGACCATCATCTTCCAGCTTCATCCATACATCCATAGAGTTAATGCAGCAAGCGCTTGTAATGTTTACTTCCGCTGAATGTGTCACACTGTCAAAGTTCCGGAAGTGAAAGTGAGCTGAAAATAAGAGTGAACATCTGTCTTGCTTCGTTTCAGAGGGGAATTATTAAACGCAAGGACCATGAATGTGGTATGCTTATATCCAGTGGTGGAAAGTTACATTAACTTAAGTACTTTAGTAAAAATCCGAGGTTCTTTACTTCACTCGAGTATTTTAATGACTTCATGCTCAGGCAGGGGCATAAATATATACAGTGCAGGCGGTGCAGTTACACTGGAAGCCCACGGGGTGGCACTACATCAGTGTATTGGCAAAGAACTGGCCCTTGTGAGTGATGCAAATTTCCTCAGAAATGAACCTGTGTTCAAAGAACACACCTGGTGTGGTGCCATCTGTAATATAGTCCCCTTTGAAAAGGCAAAACCATCTATATCATTTTTTATGAAATAGTGGCAATCCATAACAAAATTAAATGTCTATTCTACAGAAATTATAAAAACCATTAAAAATATTACATGAATATTCTAAATTATTTTGTCATTTACAGATATGCATTGACGATTGCTGGGTATTTATATTGATGTCCAGTGTAAAGTCTCATGTCTCAGTCTTGATCTTGTGATAAGTCCATACAAAATATGACCGAGACACAAAATCTCGCACTGTGGTCCGTCCCAAGGGACTGTTCTGTACTTATCAGAGGAGGGCTGACTTTTTTTAACTTAGTTATTTTATTTTGATCCTCTCCGTAGCCACAGATATTAAAATGCATGACCCTCCCTCCACCATACATTAGTTATCAGATTTTTAAAATTTATCCTTTGATGTTTGAAAATTAAAAGTTGAAGACTAAATTCTGGAGTTAAAAAAGGCTCCAGTTTTTCACTTTTGTCATGCATGTTGGTCAGTCCAGACAAATGGTTTATTTTTGGCCATATTTTAAATAAGACATAGAATAAAGCAAATTTGAGGAAATATCACAATTTTAAGCTCAGGTTTGATTATGTTTTTTTTTTTTCTGACAGAGGCATTTGCTGCACATGATATGGCCAAGGACCGTCTGAAATATGAAAATCCAATGATAATTTATGTTTTTACAGTTTCTGGCTATAATACATGGTGTAATTTGGGCGATTTTCTCTAAAAATCTCCAGGAGAAAAAAAAAATACAACCATTAAATTGTGTATGCCCATCCACCATGCCAAAATGAAAAACAAAAGTCCCTCCCAGTGCTTCAAAAATTATTTTACTTGCCTCCCCCTTTGTGCGTCCCCAACCACCACCCCATCATAAGAAGCCTAACAAACAGTCCCTAACTATCTTATGTCACTGTACCAGGGGTGGAAATAACAAATTATTTTCTCTCATAACTGTAGCTAAGTTTCTTTTTTTGTATGTGTGTATGGGTAATGTCTTTTACTTCAGACAACCAGACACAATTAGTTTTATATTAAATAAC
>JAPZEB010000001.1:7460011-7470403 GCA_029783705.1 Chaetodon striatus
TTATTAAGTAAAAAACGACAGCTAAAGGTAGCTAGCCTCTCATTATTTAGCACCTCCGCTTTTGATGTTAGTGGGTTCGTGTCATTTAGTGGCTTTGAATTAAACATATTAAATTTCAATTTAATAAATGTTATGAATTTTAATATTAGTAATTGGGCAGGGAAACACCTAGCTAGAGATACATACATTCAGACAACATCTGAATAAAGAAAAAAAGGACCAGACAACTAAAAGAACACATTTAGTTTAGATACTGCATTTTCCCTTTGCATGCCCTGAAGATCATCCAGTGTGTGTACCTTTACAGTGTGTGTAGTAAGTGTACTTTCTGCATTCTTATTGATCAAATGAATCTTTACAAACTGCAGTAGGTAGCAGTGGTGACATACAGCCATGCCAGTTGTTAATAAAAACACAATGAGGGATTATTCTGAAAATGAGCTACTATAGATTATTCAAAGCAAGGCAGCACTTACAGAATTTGTTCAAAAGACTCATTTACATTAATCCAACAAGATTAATCGAACTATAATGTAAGTCATTTTTGTCTGTATGTCCTTACCATTTCTAGAGAACCGTTTATCTGAACTACTGTATGGTGTTATTTAGCGCAATTTGGACAACTGGCATGTTCACTATAAATTGAATAAACAGTGAACAGCGCTTTGTGCAGCAGTGGGGGTGGAGCTTTTGGGCTCTGCCAACAAGCCTAAGCACACTGACTGCATTTCCCCTTTGCTGCTGGAGTCTGGATAGAGGTCCTACTAACGTTACAACCAAACTTTTCTTCACTACCCTAGAGTCAACCAGCACACTCTGACATTGTAACTTAATGCAGTTCAAATTGTATTATATTAACGGCGATAGTAACTTATAACACTAATGACAGCCAGTAAAATACCACTGCTAATTAATTCCTTGCTCTTCTTCATAACCGCACTGGTTATGTCAAAGCAAGTGAGTATTATGCCTATTTGGAAATTTATACCTAGCTGCAACTTAGGTGACATTTTCAAAGGCAGATTTAGTGATTGGGGAGCTCTGGGCAAACAGTGTTTTGCTTTAGTTTGCACCCTGTCTCTAACTGGGGGTGTTGGTATTGGCAGTGGTAGAAGAAGTGGCCTTGACTCCACTGAGGCCATAAAATGTTCATCTGAGCTTCTGCATTCACATGACGCATAGACTCTGGCATTGGAGAACACAAATATGCCATGGCAGGTGTATTGCTCAGGATGAAAGGAAGCACAGTTTCGAGTGTGAAGTTGTATGTATGAGTGGTTCTCGAGGAAGCTGCAAGCAGCAATACCAGAAGCTGGGCAATTGTCCCGTTCTGAACAGGCAGGTTTTAAACAGACACTGCACACATTTTCTAAAATTCACCAAGGAACTGCATCAAAATGAATAATATTCCAGAGGCAGTCAGTTGGAAGTAGGCTAATTACTTGACCAACTCCCACAATAATGCTGAAAATTGCTCATAAAAGAATAATAAGAGCAGATAAAAGTGGTAGAAATAACTTTGTACTCCAGTCTAGTCACATCCTGCCTGACACCAAAAGAAATGTAAATAGAAGGTGTTTAAAGGACTTTAGTAGCACAGAATGAAAACAATAATGGTGATTATTGAAAAAGATGGCAGCTAATATTCACATCAAGTACCTCCTCGCTACAGTCAGTCAATTTATTCCCCAAAAACAAAGTGTCTCCTTCTTAATGGTCTGTAAATGTAAGCAGAGATTTAGTGAACAGCAGCTGTTTGTCAGCTCAACCAGAGTTGTCATGTCTAACATCTGCACAGCCGGCAGCTCCTCTGCAGAGGGGGTGAAGCACAGAGGCCGTGAGCTGAATGACAATGATAAATTCAGGTGGATGGACCTCGTGTTTTAGAAACATAACCCTAGCAGGTGACATCCAAATCATTCCCGCTCTCGCCGGCAGAAATGAGCACGGCGACATTCAGAACATGAAAAACAGCTCTGTCGCCCAGCCGGAGAGGTTCCTCCCAGCTCGGTTACAGCTGGCTCCACTCAGTAGGCTGCAGGTTGGGCCGCCTCCCTCCATTAGCCTGGAGGATCCATTTATCCTTTCATCACATTGCACTCCTGCAACAATAACACCATCGCCTTGCCATGCATCACACATCAGGGCGGCTTTGGCCAAGTGGCGTCTCCTCAGTGTTCCCAGTAATGAGTATTGGTTAAAAGAAGCAGGGAAGGAGAGCTAATCACATCGACTCAGGTGCGCAGGGTTTAAACTCCTCCTGAGAGCGACGGGAGCAAAGGAGGGTGAAAGATGAAGGGATGGGAGATGAAAAGAGTAGACAATGATGACATCACCTGTGAGGAAATTCAGCATTTAGGGAAACAGTTCAGCCCTTTTATCTCACACCTGAAACTGTCAACTTCTCACCCCATTTTGTGCAGACTAAAACCGCAGAATATCAAACTGAAATTATGTTAATTTAAATTATTTTTACATTAACCTTTTGAGGTATTTTATGTTTAGCAATGTCTTTATATTGTCCAAAACTTTAAGAAGTTCTTATTCTTGAACAAGCCTCAAATACAGTTTGATACTTCATGACTTTTGCAAAACATTTGAATTCTGTTTTATTTTATGCCTACATCTGTTCCAAAAAAAAGATTTCTGCAAACAGTAAAAGACTGAGAAAAAAACATGAAGGGCAACGTACAATCTGCAGAAGATGAGACATTTAACTGCAAACTGAAAAGTAAAACAGCATTAAACTTATCCACAGCCCACGCACCCCCAACTCCACTTTCTCTACTAAATGTTAGTGATGGTCACTTAATGTTGGGTGAAGCTTAGAAAAATTGGTGCTAAAATAGATAACTGCATGACCATTCATTTTATTACTTTCCATTTTTTTTCATGAGACAGTAAATTCTAATATAGTCCAATTGAAATGAAGAGGAAATTAATGGTTAAAGCTGTAGTTGAAAAACTTCTACATATTTGCTAAAACTGTCACTATATCCAAACAGTAGTGCATCAAATAGATAATCTGTGACAAAATATCATAATCCTCTGCCTCCTAATAGTGCTACTAAAGATATTACAGCACAAGAATGAAAGCAACCAATCAGAGCTGAGGGGTCTAGAACACAGCTGTCAATCATATCAATCACGGCTCCTGAACTGTAGTCAAACTGTCAGTGCTGATCAAATATGAATCAAGATTCTGTTACTGCATTGCCTTTTTCTCATCTCAAATGTTTTCAGAATCATATTTCAGTGCACTGTTTAGCTGTAAAATTAGAAAGTTTGTGACCTGGCCGCCATGTTGAAAACGATTTAGCCAAAAACTAAGCACCATGGTCAGAGAAAACTCTCATTTTACAGCTTAACAGTACATTAAAATTTGTTTCTCAAAACATTTGAGATGAGAAACAGATGATGCAGTAACAGAATCTTAATTCATATCTGATCAGCACTGCCTAGTTTGACAGTTTGACTTAAGTTCAGAACAGCAACTGACATGACCAGTTAGAGACTCCTCGGTCGCGATTGGTTGCTGTTGTTCAGCCGCAGCAGATTCTTACAAATGCCATTAAAACTACTACAAGGAGGATGAGGAGGAGATTTTTTTTTAACAGACTATCTGTCTTATGTACTTCTGTGTGGATGTAGTCACTGTTTCAGCAAATATGACAGTTTTTTTTTAAGTTACTAAGTGTACTCTTTTTGAATTGGAGGGCAGTTAAGGAAAGTAAACTGTGATTTAGCCACTGCTCGAGGCAGACCTTACTCTTGAGCTCATAAACCTAAGATGAAGCAGAAATAAAGCAGTGGCAGATCCTGTATGTATCATGGTTGTGAACGTCACCTATCGAATGTCATCATTGCTGTATTAGACCTGCTGTATATAAACTTGTGATACTCACCAGAAAACAAGAAATACCTAATCCATAATATCCACAGTGAAGTGGCATCTCAGCCAGAGGAGATTAATATGTTGGGCGAGAAGAGACAGAGGAGGAAGATGATGATAGAAATAAGCAGATCAATTGTGCAAATTGATTTTTGAATTAATTTGTGTGTGTGATAGTTAAGTTGTATTTTCTTATTTTCTAATTAAAAGATTATCACTGTTTTTCATCAGACCTCACGAACAAAATGTCACCAGTGTTCATGATAAAAAATTTAGACGTTCCAAAAGCATAACAAAACTCTGTTGTTTTTGCTTCCTCCTGCAGGTTCAGGAGCTCCTGAAGGTGCTCTTAGCCCCCTACAAGCAGGCTGAAGACATTCATTCATCTGTGATTCTTCCTAAGAGTACAGCTAAGCTAAATTACGAGGCTTTTAGGAAATACCTCGGTTTTAAGACAGTACATAAGATGAATTTAACAGCCCTATTTCCTAAATGCATTTTAAAGCCTATACCTTAACATGCTTTGAGGGAATAGGGCCATGTTCCTCTTTACAATATACAGGCACAAGGGTAAAGTCCCACTTTTACACACCATCTTTAATTTATTTGAGTTGTACTTCATTAAGAAGAACAGGATTTTCTTGCTTTTATTATAGCAAAGAATCATCTGGGTTTCAGACAAAAAAAACAAGCATAAAAACTACCATTACTAATATGTAGCACATTGAATTTTGCAAGAGGTTTATGCGGCACTGTACAGTACATAAATGAGTTTGTTGCCAGACTGTAATGGAGCCGTTGTATCATTTAAGCTTGTGCTGTAGAATGAGAGCAGAGTGGGCACATTGATTTCCACTTTGGCACCTGTTGATGGGAGGAATCAAGTTGTGCAGAGAATGAAAGCAGAGACGTATTGTGGAAGAATATCCTCTAACCTCATTAATAAAACATATTTCTGTTCATCTCAACACATTAATGACATTTTTAATCTTATTTTGGATTACATTACCTAATTTGTGAGGTTAATTGCTCACATAATACATTTCTTCTTTAATTTGCCTCTTACTAATTCAGTAGCTCACAACGATCCACATGACCCAAACCAGTATAAATTAAATAACACCACTGTTGGTCTATTCCCTCTCTGGACAATTATGTAGTTTGTTCCACGGAAGGCAGCTGCGATTTTTAAAGCTTAGCATGTGGCAAATGTTTAGCATGCTTTAAATATTCTCCTTAAGGGGTAATCAACTATTTAACAGCTATGGAAGCTACATATAGAATATTAACCAGTTTATAGCACAATGGTGTTTTCCCAAAATGACTACACAGTGCTTATGAGAGAAATATGAGAAAAAAGAGAAATAAATATTTAAATAAACAAAGTTTCCTACATCTTAAACAGCTTGTCAGGTTCTATAACCTTCTTACATGTCCAGAATCATCCCACGACGGCTGCCACTTCACACTAATTGAACATCAGAGACCATTGAAGTTTTTCCAGAACTCGATATTTAAACAACAGGAAACCAAAACAGACAAACAGCAGCTTAGCAATCAAACTGCAGCAGCTCCCATGTTGCAGAGTGCCGGCAGTCTGCCAGCCCCTTTGAGCTGATCCAAAGCTAACTTGAAATCCCCAAACAAGGGTGTATCTGGTGGAGGGGCACCAGGTTGCAACGTTGCTGTCTCGCAGCTGAGAAGGTGTTGAGGTGGTTATACTGTATAACACCAGCCTGGGCCTGCCTGGATGATTGCCACTACCGCACAGCAGCTCTCAGCATCTCCCAGCATCCCCTCTGCCGTAGCTGTCATACACAGCCACCTGGGGCTGCCATCTTGACTTGTTTTGACGAGGCTGGCTGAGTGGAAGGAGGAGCAGGGGCAGATGGTACTGTTAAACTGGCAGGGGTGACGTGGCTGGCATCGAGCCGGGCATCCCTACGAGTCTCAGACAGCAGGAAGCCACCTTGACCCAGCCGGGGCTGCCAGATCTTAATTCCCATCCCCCCACTGGAGACAGAGGGCCGCGGGCCATGCAGATCCAGGCCCGGTGAAGACAGCTCAGACAGCCCGGCCTCCCAGCAGCCCCTAGGTCATTGGCTAGCATTCTGCCAAACATCCTATTAGGGAAATTCTGTGCATGTTGGCTAATTTCAGTTTCTGTGCCATTAAAAGCAACAACCTGATGACTACGAGCATAGTAATGTGAATTTTGATGAAGAGGAAGGTGAGGGAAAGAGAGAGGGTGTGTGAAAGCGAGAAGGAAAAGGTTCATGTTAAGAAACCCTAATATAAAAACAGAAAATGAGTAAATTTGAAATGAAATGAGAGTAAAATTGAAGTCTACAGCCACACCAGCAGCTCTGTGAGGCTCTACTTAGCATTCAGCTCAAAGCACTGCTGTGTCTACGGTTAGTATGGCAACATCCTCCTGCTGATGTTTAGCAGGGATAATGGTTGCCATATTCATCATCTTAGTTTAGCAAGTGTTAGCATTCTCACATTTCCTTATGTGAGGAGTTTGCTGGTATTTGGTCAGATGAAAAGTCAGGGGATCACCAAAATCATTAGGATTCATTCTCTGGGCAACATCAATGTATGTTCAACATTTCATGGCAGTCTATCAAATAGTAAACCAACAGATTCTCACCTCCAAGTCATATACTCAAATATGGCAGCTTGGTCAGTGGCCCTATGCTTCAATCTATGACGCTCCAGGTACCCGTCTAGCATCACTTTTGGACTCTCAGGGATGGTGTGTCAATATCCATTCATTACATGCTTCAGTGTCTTAAAAATAAACCTTTGCTGCCTTCTCAGGAAACATAGGTTTCCCCACAAAATCTATTTTAAGTTTAGGCAACGAAAGGTTTTTAGGTTTAGAAAAATGCAGATCATTGTTTGGGTTAGAATAAATACATTTGTTACAGTAACCTAATGAGTATGTCACTCAATAACTATGTCATCAAATGTTACATAACTATGTTACGTGGTTCAAATAACTTTAATATGTTTCACACAGGACATGACACGTCTCCTGGGTGAAAGTGCTGTGTGCTTTTGACCCATCCACATCCCTCCCTCCAGCCCTACTCTGACTTTATTCAATCATTTCACTACATTATTGCTGCAGGCAGGATTACATTGGAGTTGGCTGAAAGCCCAGTGCATCTATTACAATTTCTATAAAGTGCCTTGAGCATCAGTAACAGAAGCTGAGGGCCACTGACCAGGCTGCTGTTTTTAGCGCCTTGGGAATGACCAACACTGCCATCCATAGGGCCATGCCACTACCTTTACAAGCCAAGAATTGTGCACTGTGTGCAAAGCATCCATCCATTTTCAAATATAAACAACCCTTTGTTTGGTCTTTTATTTGCCTTCAGTAAATGCAGTTAGATGTTTCAAACAGGCAGGTCAAGACAAAACTGATTTGTCAGTTTTTTTCTGGAGTCAGTTTCTTGAGGGAAATAATGAAAAGAGGCCAACAAGGAGTAAAGAAACATTCAATATCTAATACCAGTCAACCCGACCAGATGTATTCTTCTGTCATAACCTTAAAGCAACCTATGGCTCCATTTATATCAGGCTGACTTTTTTTCCATTCTTTTTCCTTGGGGTGGAGTGTAAGCCATAACAAAGCCTTGGTAGTGTCAAAAAGAAGAGAACAAAATATGGATTAATGTGGTGGGCATCTATAGGATTATTGGAAAGACCTCAGAAGTAAACGGCCTCAAGCTGTGCAGGATGAAGTGTGAAGCTGGTGTGTATTATCACATAATAACACCATTCAAACTAGAGGCCAGAGCAATCCTCTCCAGTCTGAGTTAGCCAGTAAGCCAACTGTGAAGCCAAAGAAGGCTATGCCAATGTTTTACTCTCCGCTGACATGACTTAATTAAAGTGCCATAGCCTTTCTTTAACTTCTTCAGATTTAATTGGATCATTAGTAGAACAGATTTAATTACAGCCAGAGCCGAATGGTTTGCATTAAATCTGCACCTGGAAAACTTGGTCGAATATCAAAAGCTGAAGAAAAACGGAGCAGTTTGTCAAGGGAAGGCGGTGCAATGGACTGGTCCTCACACTTCAGTCCTGAGTCCTTTATTTGTAGTTGCAAAACAAGAAACCTTAATGTTAAATGTATGCAAATATCTAGAGTATTTTTCTAGTATCAATACATCAAACTCACATCAAAATGGTTCAAAAATAGATACAACTCTTAGGGTATGAAGACAAACCAGCTCAAATTTTGATACACTGATGCATATTCACAGACCCAACCCAAATTCTACATGAAAAAAAATATAGCAGTCAAACTGATATGTTTACCTTCATGTCTGTTCTGCGTCTGACTCGTGACAGTAGACAACACTTCAAATATGAATGTTGCTGCAAAGAAGCTACAAATTCTAAATGTGGATGCTTCACACACATCTTCAACCTGGCAGCACAGAAGATCTATACAATCAGTAGAGTTTCAAGATGGGCACCCAAGATTAGTGTCACCAATTCAGCATCCGACCAAATGTCTCCCCTTCTGTTCCTGAGTTATGACGTTGAGTAATTGCCAGAAAAGTGTTTTTGCAGAACATTATAATGCCATGGTGAAGCTTACCTTTGACCTTTTGGATGTAAAATGTCATTGCTGACTTGTTTTTATCTTATTAAACATTTGTGTGAAATTTTGTCATAATTAGCGTAGTACTTCTGGAGTTATGGCCAAAATTGTATTTTGTGAGGTCCTGTGACATTTGACCACTTATATCTGATCAGTTCATCTGTGAGTCCGATTGGACATTTTGTGCTTTATGTAATGAAATGTCCTCGTGGCGTTCCTGAGATAACACATTTAAGAGAATGGGGCTGACGTGAGGTCACAATGACCTTTGACCGTCAAAAAATCAGCTCATCCTTGAGTCCATATCTGAAGAAATTCACTTCAAAGAGTTCTTAAGAGACTAAGCTCACGAGAATGGGACAGATGGAAGGACACGACGAAAACATGATGCCTCCAGCCATGGTTGTCGCTGGCGCGTAGGCAGAAAAAGTGACCTTTTAAAGCTCTCTCTCTCTGCACTCCTGTACCCCCAACTGCTTACTTATGTACACTGGGAAGCAGTCAGTATGTAGGTAAGTGCACTTGAATGATGGTGCAATCATGTAGCTTAGTTTAGAGACTAGTAGTCAGTGACTAATGTAGTTTGTTCATTTTTTTCTAATGAAATTATACAATGATTCATGATATCTCTGTTTCCTCTATTGTGTGTTTGTGTTGGTGTGTGCGACCTGCTGCTCTCCTGCTAGCTTGCTATGTTCTCAAGACATCAACAAAATTTCTGTGTGGAAAAAAAATGTCAGACTATGTGTAACCCTGTCTGAAATCTTTAGCCTACATTGCATTATGCAGTCTTCAAATGATGTTATTGTTAAGTAAATTTACTGAGAAGTCCTTCAGTGTTGCAGTCAAAACAAGTCAAGCTAAGCTAATGGTAGCATATGGCGCTAACGTTACCTTTGACTTGCCCCAACTGCTTTCGCTTACTAAAGCCATGTGTCAATTTGTAACAAATTCATCCTTCTAAAGGACTGACTAAGAATGATACAGTGTATCAATAATTGTGTTTATTACTGTTTGGGCTGAAAACGTGTTCTGATTCAGTGTTGTAACAAATTTGTCTGTCATTTTTGTGGACTACATTTAGATTGAATTGTCTCATTAAGACAGATACACACGCCTAAGAGAGGATTAAAAGACCAAAAAAAAAAAAATCAAGCATAAGTAAAGGAAAAGCAATTAAAAATCTCTGATGTGGACAGTGATAATGACAGCAGAATGTGAGTGTGTGCAGCATAGTACACTCATGGTGACATTTATGAGAGAAGGCTCTAATGATTATCAAAGGGTTCAGTGAGTCTTAAGCAGTGATTGCTAACATCACTGTAGAGTCTTTTAGACATTTGGAGAGTGGCAGGGAGTTACCACCTCTGAAAATTATCACTTACTTGAGCCGTCTCATCTCTGTGGCTGCGACATAAGGCTCAAATAGTTTTTTTTCTGTGAAATGCACCGGCTATTTTTAAAGATCAATAGCTATCTAGACTATAAAACCATTTATGTAGAGTCTTAATAATCCAAACACGCTCTGCTGGCTTTGAGGGCACACTTTATTTGATCGCATTTTGAATTTTGTCATGAAAATAATTTGTGCTACTAATCTTGGTTTAACAAACTGCAAAAGCATAGAATATGTTACACTACTGTATTCTCATGAAATTGTAATTTTTTTTTTTATCAATATTGTGATTTAAATTTTGATCATTTTGCTACTGATGACCTCCCAGGGCTGTTTTTTAAATTAGTCCGAAAAAAGTGGGTAAAAAAGCTGGCTCAGTGCTCAGCAGAAGACTGGACCCACAAAGAACTGTGGTGGAGAGGGGCACAGTGAACAAACTGAAAGCTATAATGGACAACAGCAGACACCCTCTCCACAGCC
>JAPZEB010000001.1:7498308-7536021 GCA_029783705.1 Chaetodon striatus
TGCTAATAGATGCTGCCAGTATTACCAGTGTTACACAAGCCCACTCATACAGCAGACAGTCACTTACTCACAGAAACAATTATACAGACAATGATGGCGTTAAAGCTGACTGTCACATAAAAGCTAAATGCATGTTTGGGTGCTGAAAATGTGTGGCAGCTGTAACTGCTTCACACCAACAGTGTAACACTGCTGATGTTGAGATTAGTGTTGAACTTAAGGCAGCTGATTCTGAAGGCAGGGAGCTGAGTCATTAATGTGACCTGCAAGCAGACATGATGGATTCCCCTCGCAAGGCTTTGCTTACTCACAGTACTGCTGTGTTACCCCAGGGACTGGGGAGAAAGTCCACACACTGGGGTCTCATGTGATAAAAGACTGGGAACATGGGTGAGGTTATACTGATCAAAATTGTTATGGTTATGGTGTTTTGGTGTCATTTTGAGGTGCGTAAAAACCATCTCTCAGTAGGCGAGTCATTTGATGACAATGCACTTAAAAACTTCAGAAGAGAGGTCAACTGTTAGAAATATGCAGTCAATAAACCTAAACTTTCTCTGCCTGCGCCTTTCCCAGATGGTAAAGTGACAAATGTTTGAAGCTTCTTAGCCTCAAACAATTTACTTTAATATTCTGAATCAATTTTTGGATCAATTCTAACAACCTAATTGCACCTATAGCAGCTCAGAGGAAACATTAATGTTTGTCTCACATGTAAATTAAATCAGGCTCAAGTCACAGAAAAGAAAAAAAAAAACAGCAACAGCAGGAAGAGCTGACTTACTGAAAGAGTCTGCATCTCATTTAACCAGCACATTTTGGCAGAGAGCCTTCATCAGGCTGCTTTACAGAATGTGAAAACATGCAGCTTATACAGCCACCACAATATGACTGAATCAGTTTCAATTATCCAATCAGGGCTGGACACATGTTTGACCAACCTCTAAAGGATGTTGCACCCCAATACAGACGTTTCAAAATAAAAGTACTCCACAAATGTTAAATAAATAGAAGCTACAACACAAACCACAAGAGAATAAGGCACAAAAAAGCCGAGTAAATACTAAAAGCCAGAAAAATAAGCTAAAAAAAAACCTCTTTTACTGAATAATTGAATAATAGTCCCTCATGCAAATATCCTCAGTCATCCCTCTCAGATCTAAGCTTGTGAAATTAAACATCCAGGCAGCTACTTTCCATTTCCTCAGTGTCACGGACCCTCTGCCCCAGATTGATGATTCAATTGATCTTGGGACCAAAGAGGCAAGATATTTAGCATTAGAGAGTTTTTACAGTTTTGCAGTTTTGGGCAAGAAATCTGACAACTGAGATGAAAGCAAGGCCTTGTTTGTTACTGATTTTCAGAGAGAAATGTGATTATCTGAAAATGAGGTTAGCATACATTAAGTCATCAGAGAAAAAGGTGAGCGTAAATGAGCAGGTGCTGAGCTAGCGGCCTGTCTGCGACCTGCCGAACAGCGTGGGACAAACAATAATTTATAACAGGGAAAAGCTTTATTTATTTATTTTTTTTAACCGGTTTTAATCACCTAGACTGTTTGATTTGGAGAGAAAGAGACCTCTGTGGATAATTTGGCTCCTGGTAAAAATATTGCGAACAAAAAACACAGAAGGAATTCTATCCTGGAGAAGTTTCAGCTGGTTGCAGTCTGCAGTCCTCACCGCTAGATGCCACTAAATCCCCCTACATCGTACACACTGTTCCTGTATGGGGCTTGATTCAAAGGTCAGAGCGTGCCAGTTCTCTGGACATGGTTCTCGACAGTTGGCTGAGCTGGCGGCTAACACTGCCAACTCCATAAACACTGCCAAACAGCGGCAACAGTTAGGCGCCCACAAGCTCACCTGGTGGAGCAGGTGCTCCATGTACAAATGCTGTGTCCGTGCCTAGCAGCCGTGGGTTTGATTTATTTGGCCCTTTGCTGTATGTCATCTCCTAACCCCCCTGCCCCTTGTACGCAATATCTGTATCTGTATCTGTATTCACGCTATATCAATCAAAGGCGAAAAGCCCCCCCCCAAAATATCTCAATAAAACAACGGCAACAGTGCTAACTGAGCTAATGGTGTTAACCAGAGGGGAACTGGAAGGCGGGTGCTATGCTGCCAAGATTATGCCATCACAATATCAGTGGTAACCATTGTATTAGTGCGGTGCAGATCAGTGGCGATGAGCTAACCAGTGCAATATACACGTTATGACGTGTACGTGTGGCCAGGCCATCTACCACAACAGGCAGAAAAGCTTGGATTTCAACATACACACAGTCGTTAGCTTGACTTCATTCTCTGTGTAGGCGCCATTATTTTGATGTCTTTGAATAGCAAATAGTGGTTTGCTGCTGAATTAATACTCTGAATGTCACAAAAAAGCGAGGTTCTTTGATTCTAGTATTATTGAAGATTGCACTGCATAGATGAATGGAAACAAAACTAAAGCCAAAGAGTCTGTGCCCAGTGTCCCAAAAATGATTGGCAAATAAGAAACAGCTGAACAGTTTTCTATCATATCTAAAGAGCTAGTGTGCACTGAACCTCGCTCAGATCTCAGCAGTTGTTTCTATTCAGATTGTTCAGGCTAACTTGATGCAATAGCTGTCAGTTTTATACTGTTTCTCACCACATTGGGAAACAGCTTTTTTTTGGCATGTACAGTGATTAAATACACAAGGCAATATGACAGGCTCACATCAATGGGACATAATTTCAATAATATTGTATACCCTCGTAAGATACTGACGCAATATTGTGATATGAAAAAAAAACCGTCTAATTTATGTGAGCACAAAATGTTTTCATTTGCAGCACCGCTTTATGCCCTGTGATAAAATTTAACACCATCCCCATTTTCATCAAGCCGCTGTCAACAAACAGCAACAGAGGAAGCAGGGAACAACCTCCCTGCGGACCTGAGCATGTTGTCTGCTCAGAACCTCTGATTGTCCGCGGCACATTGAATATGCATGTGGATAGGACTGCTGTGAAAAGATGGATATGAATAACAAAGATGCTATGATTATACAGAGCCATTCAATCTCTGTCCTGTTATTCCCACATCCTTGGAGGATGCACAAATAAAATGGTACAAAAATAAAAATCAACGTAATTCCAAAAGTAATGGAGATGCTAACATTTTACATTTCAGGCCATTGAAGTAGACACTCTCATCTAGACTTACAGTGACTCAGACAGTACAATAATTTTAAATTGCTGCTTTGTCAAAATGAATATTACACAGAAGAAAAGAGATTTGAGCGATGGAGAAAAGGGGATGAGCATGTTTTTTTTTTTTTTCTTGGCAACACGAATAGAATGAAAGTCTGTCTCTCTTATTTCTGCCTCTTCGCTCTTATCTGTCTTAAATTATTTGTTCTCTGTACAGTATTTCATAACAATTCAGATTTCTTGAAGGGCTTTCTAAAATAAATCTTCCATGACAGGACTTGATTAATAACTGGCAGGAACGAAGGAAATGAGCAGGATACTATCAGAACAAATTGTACAGGCAGATCTACTGGCTTGCTCTCTAACATAAAAGCCTATGAATTTGCAGCCACCTTCCATCTGCTTTAGAAAATGGCCTCCAACAAAGTACAATCTGAACTGGGTGGCAGGGTGGTTCAGTGCTTGAGGAGAACACCCTGGAACCAAACAGTAACAGATTCGATCCCAGCAACAGCCATCTGTTGTGTTGAAGTGGCCCTGGGCAACACACTGAACCCCTACCTGCTTGTTCTGAGCTCCTGTGAGTATGAGCACCAGAAAAAAAAAACAGTTTTTCATGTCTTAATAGGTGAAAACAACAAGTACAAAGGCATAATTTGAAAGAAGAGAAATATATAAATTCAAACATCACAAATGGATAGCTCTGGAATAAAAGTCATTTAGTGGCTATTTGTTGTTCTTTAGCAACTGCAGTTGATGTATGGAAGTGTATTAGTGACCAAACTATTAAGCGAGCACTGAACAATTCTGAGCAGTAATGTGTTATTCAGGATGTGCGGGACCACAAGAAGAATTATATTGGAGGACTTTATATTTTTATGCAAATTCTGCAGTTCTGTTCGAGTGCATTTTCTCACTTTGGCTATTTTTATGTTAACACCAGTCTCAGAACACATCAGCTATCGGTTTGATGAGGATAAACCTCTGAAGACGATGGGCAATAATTTGGGCCAATCTGGTGCAGCCAGCGGATTTCTGAGTCACAACCTCCTCTTCATTGGCCGATCATTTCATGCTAACGTCTATTAACAGATATATGAACGTAGATCATAAATAAAATAAAATAAAGCTAACTCCTTGTCAGACAGTAGCCAAGGGTTGCATTGCAGATGATGTAATTGTTAACCTGCTGCTTAAATATGATTCCACTCGGGCAACAAACAGACTACAAACGGGAAGCCTTCCGATAAAAAAAAAAAAAATCTTGTCTTGTCACTGGCAGCAGATTTCTGTTTGTAGAAATAATGTTACCTCCAGCTCCATTGGAACTTGGATCTTGGAAGTAAAGTGGCACTCTGCTAGACTCCACCCTCTATGTCCAGCCATGTTGTAGTGTACTCCATCAGCAATTTCATTTGTCTAAAAGACTTGTGAACAACTGTGAAAAAAATATAGTACCTTATAATCAATACATGGGTGTGTCCTGTTCAAGCAGTAATATTTTTTTGGCCTCTCGAGAGCAGCAGAAGAAGCTATACACACAATACTGACATATTTACACCCTTTAAAGTTTATTTGGGGGTCATGCTAGCAAACCAGCAGACAGAGAGGGAGAAACATTGGCATTCATTTGGAGTCATGCTCCTGGCCACTCCATGAATGTACGCTAAAGGCCTTTGCAGACCAAATCTATAATTTTGTAAGCATTTTTTAAATTTGTCATCCGTTAAAAATTGTACAGAAACTTGCACACCAAGTGCGATGCGTTTCATTGTTCCGTTTGTTGTGAGAATATGCAGTTGTCAAAATGGAGTTGTCAAGCAGTGAGGATAAGTTTGTTGCACTCTCACAAGAAAATATTGAGTCCATCCAATCCTAAGAAGTCCTCAAGAGCAAGGAATGTTTTATCTGCTGATAAAAGAGCTGCAAAATTATTCCAGTCATTTCCTGATGACTATTTCAAGATGTCAGTGATCCGGTTTGACAGCTGCTAACAATACAAGAATCACACATTAAAAAGAAGACTACAAATTTCTGTGACTCAACTGACCCTGAACAGCAGCTGGCAATATGTCAGGTAAGGACACACACTCACACACACACACACACACACAGTTGAATGCTGAGATGAGTTGGTGTTTTAATATTTTAGACATGACGTGAGGTTATTAAATGTGCAACAATTTCAGACAAAAATTCAGACATTGTGTGCGGAGGCCTTAAACCTAATATTTACTCTCCTTTAAGCTCAACCAAATCGTGAGGGAAATATCTGTATCGTCAGGTGGTCAGGTGGTAACTCTCAGTGTTTGGCTTTTGTCATTACAAGTGTCCCCTTTCACATTACATGTAGCCAGTTAATCCATTGTTGACCTGAATAATTAATCAGTACAGCTTTAAATCTGCTTTGGGTTTACATCGTGGTTTAGTCATTGATGATATTCTTTAGCAAGGCACTTCCTTTTACTCCAAACCATCTGCTCAGTTGGAAAGCATGGCTTGCAACCTCAGTCAGTCTTGAATAAGATTAGAAACATGTTATTTGCTAGAGAACCATGCCTGTGACATGAAGAGCTATGTTGTGTTATGATGAACATGATGTGATTTTGATGTTACACTATCACTAAACTGATTCCTCAGCTGAAATGTGTGGTAATATAAGAACAAGAGACATGAGGCTCCCAGTAGTGCAAACACCAAATATCTTCTGTTTCTTGGTAATCTCCTCTGATTCTGCCCATTGTTTCCAATACCGCTGTCTGTCTGTGATTTACGACTTTGTTGGGATGATCTACAACGCTCGCACCACCGCCTTAATGGGAAAATGTTTAATAAAATAGAATGTCTCTGGTGTGTTTCTGGGATATTGATCTACATTCTGCCTCCCTCTCTGTTTTCATAGAGGCAGAGCAGCAGTCTTCTACAGCCCAAACACTTCAGAGTGGGGATGCGGTGGTGAAGTAGCACTCCTCTAGATTAAAGCACACGCCTAACATCAATCAGATAACCTGTTTTTGTTGTTGTTGTTTGTTTTTGGTTTTTTGTTTGACTCATAAGTGTTTGCAAGCTGCATTGTAAAGATGGAGCTGAGAGACGTATTAAAAGGACACAGAGGAAGTAGCGATGATGAAAAACAGAGGAAAAGGAAGCTATTTCCCTCAACATTTACTGCAACTGGTAGGCTGGAACAAGTCATCCCCCAAACCAATCATAAGGGACATTTGGCATTCAAAGCTTGTAAATAGGAATCAAGTATTTCGATCTCTCCGGTTTCACTCACTGAGACAAACCCACGGCAGCTACCTCTATGCAAATGCAATCACACGCACAGGCAGACAGATGTACAAGCTTCCCTCCTAATGTATGAGCCTATGAAATTATATCCGCCTTCCATCTGTTGGTCAGAATCTGATTTATAAAATGGCCTCCGACAGTATTAATATACAAAGCCAACTGGGGTGTATGGTGTACTTTTTTTCCACCTTTTATTTCTCCAGAGAGGCTTGTTGGAGCCCCACCCTGCTTTATGTTCATACAGCTACACGGACAAAGAGAAGATTTACGGGAGAAGTGTGGTGAAGCATGCCTTGCAAGTGCACTCTAACAGCAGGTGCTGCGCATATGGAGATTGAAGTGGTGAAAGGAATCTATCGCTGCGTCCAGAATCACACACTACATACTACATATGTGTACTATTGTTAAACGTGCTTCTGTGTGAATAAACAGTAGGATGAATCTTTTTGGATGCACAGAAATCTAATAAGCGCGTCACCGCCTGACAGCCTCTTTGTTGGGTGAAGACGCATAACCATGGTAACCGTTTCAACCTCAGTTCTATCGCAATTCAAAAATACATTTCAAAATGATAAAGTGATATCTTATACCTACACTTTCATTAAATGTCTTCGGAACATATTTTAATGCAGTGTTTAGTTGTAGGACGAGAAATCATAAACAGGAATGAATAATGGCTATACTGCTTCCTAAATTATAAAAATGGAAGCAAAAGAAGAAGAAAAAAGCTGTGATCAAACGGTAAAGCTAAGCACTGCTGGTAAAATGTGAACCAAGATTCTGTGACTGCGTTGCCTTTTTCTCACCTAAAATGTCTCAGAAACATATTTATCTCACTGTTTCAGTGTAATTCGACATTGTTTGTTACCAGCTGGCTGCCATTTTGTTTCCTGTGGAAATGCTGCCAAGTAGGTTTAACAGCAGCTATGTGACCCGCCCACTAGCTACATGACTCGCAACATGAAAGCCCCTTTGCTCCTTTGCCCGGAAGCGGCAGCCCCGACACACACACATGCTAGGTTAGCTATTAGCTAGCTATGAAGAGAGAAGGTTAAGGTTAGCATAAGGTTAATGGGAAGGGTTGCATCTGGTTACTTGGACAGTGAATCGCATCTTCATGTATTATGAAATATAAAGGGGATTATTGCTACACTGGTCTCTTATTTACAGTGCTGTTCAAATAACCGTCCCAATGGTGGGCACGGTTTGTAGAGCCATGTCCTCTACGCTACAAACAGAATGTGTCTGCAGGTATACATCTCTAAAAACAGCCAAGCTTGCATTACATCACCCACTAGTGGGAGCATTTATTGGTCTGGTGTGGCGTAGTGCATTTTGGTAGTCATAGGTGTTCTACCTCTTGAGCAAAAGCAAATGCAGCAGTCCTTTTTTTCCAGTTTCCTCTGGTAATGTAACATCAATTTCCAAAGTATTTGCGTCTTTCTAATGCATAGACAGCCCAGTTTATGAAAAGACCAGCAGTGAAATACTTAAATATTAGCGTTACAGAGCTGTCTCAGTCACTACATTGCATTGTGGGACATTTATGTATATACATAGTGCCCAGTGTTTGCATAATATAATATTTCAACAGAAATAGTACTAAATCGATGTACTGTTGGTTTCATATTAACTTCTAGACATACTAAAAATCCCACAAACTCTTTTTTAGCATGTTAGTATGGATTTTCGAAAACACACTATAATCCGCTTTCCTCTCTTATTTTGTCCCTGTATCGGTCAGAAGACACAAAATGGCCCTGCATGCTGAACGAGTTTTCCTTTGATAAATAAAGTTTAAAATTAAAAAACGATTCAGTGTTCATATTGGCAGATAGAAACATCATGGAGACAAACGGGCTTGCTGCTCTTCTCTACCGCACTTTTACTGGAAAAATATGAAAACTGGGCAAATTGTGACAATTTGTCTCAATTACATTAACAGCAGAGACTGTGAGCTGGAGAATATGATATCGATATTAAAGTGACAGGCAAAATTGACCAAATTACAGCTATATTAAAAATGATTCCCCCGCATAGAAACGATGGATTCAGCACTAAGGATGGAGCCCAATTTTTCCAGCAACTGCATCTGAAAATCCATGGGGACGGATAAATGGAGGGAAAGAGAGAGTGTAGAGTTCAGTACAAAGCAAAATGAAAAAAAAAAATAGCAGGAATGAAATTTCTATTGATTGCTTTAGTTATCAGAGGTTTCCCAGGGACTGATCCTCTAGGGGAGGGATGGCCCGAAATATGGACCAATCAGCCAAATAGTTGCTTCTACTAAGCGCTGGTCTCAGTGGACCTGGCCATTATTTGAGCTACAACACTCAACAGTCCCTTTTCAGAGCACTACACAGACTGTGTGGGTAGTTACTGTATACTGATCATAGTGTATAGTTAATGATGCCTACCTACACGTTATCCATTGCCTTCACAACCCTTAACTGCACACCTGTCAATAAAAATCACACTGAGAACTGCTTTTAGAAAGGCTGTGGCTGACGATATAATTTTACACTTTCAGTCCTTATTCTCCAACATTCTTCACATTAAACCTCTATTCTTCTGTGCTTTTTATAATCATAAAATCAGTATAAAAGAAGGTCACATTCTATTTCTGATTCTAATAATATTCTTAGAGAATATTATTGTTCCTGCTTAATAACTCACGTTGTTAAGCCATGAGAAACTTGCACAAAGTCTCACAGTGTTTGACCATTCATTTTGTTAAGAGGGCTTTGCATATTCTAGACAGTACTAGAGCCTTTGGGCTATTGTAGTGTGTGTGTGTGTGTGTGTGTGTGTGTGCGTGCGTGTGTGCGTGTGTGCATGCATCACACTCTATTGTGTGAATATAATGAACTATAAAACTCCAATACTTAATCATTTATATTAGAGACTCTGGTGATTGAATTGTTTTATTCTGTTCCTACAACTAAACTCAAAGTGCAACTCAAAGTGCTATAAACTTTCAGTCAGTTTACCATTCAGTGTACTTCCTGCATGTGTGATAGCTGTGCTGCTCTGAAGCCATGCCAGAGCCATCAGCTCAGAGTGTTTTAACGCTGCTAATATTCCCAGCCAGGATGCCGTCACACGGCTGCCCCCAGACTGTTCTGTGTCACTGGTTTGCCGATCCAGCCCTGGGTGGAAACTACCTAAGCCTCTGAGTGTCACTGTTCGCTACAGGCTCCGCCAATCCGCAGCAGAGATTTGGCAGGGCTAAACGTCGTGGGAGCATTGGTCCGTGCTCTGAAAGGTATCAACACTTCGCACATGACTAAGCTCAAGCCTTTCTGCCCAAAATGAAAATGACTATAATTAGTGTGCCATTTTGCCAAGTGTCATCAGGCTATGATCCTCTCCGGATTCAGCTCCATTCTGGAGTTACTCAGCAGTAGCTCAGAAGGCGATGGATCTGCACATCAACGGATGTCACTTTCAACACTGTACACCTCCATCTGTGCGGAATAATAAGCAGTGTACGTCAACACTGGCAACCCACAGTTATCATTACACCATTAAATGTTCTGAATCTTAAACACAGGCCATTTGAAAAGAGCAGTAGCGCCCTGTGAGTGCCACGCTCATAAATTTGAAAATGTATTTATAAAAATGAGAGGAGTCAGTCTTCTTTGTTTTCATGGCAACCAAAAGTAGTAGAGAAAATTGATTTTTGGGGGCCACAAAACCAGCTGTAAGCACAACATTGACAAGTCATGTCTTTATGAAGCCGTTATTGTTATAGTCCATACACACACACACGCGCGCAGTGAGTTAATTTGGAGCCACATTTCTTGTGGCCTGGCAGATAAATCCAATATTCCTCCATATATTTTTAGCTCCGTTTGGTCACCACCAACTCCTGAGGGAAATATGTGGCTCTTTAGCTGCTAAATGTGCCGCTCTGTACTCAAACTGATTGCTAACTTTGTCTGTCTGCAGCGTAGTGGGTTTATTTTAGCTTTCTTGCTGAAAATGGCTTCCCACTACTCCTAGAAACGTAATGACAATGGCAACAGTGAATCATAACATTAAAGCTGTGGGACATAAAACCAAAAGAAGTCAAATGATGCTAACATGCTCTGTAGAGCTGAAGGACACTGCAGAGTTGGTTGATAATTTTTCTTAGGTTTGTGTCACAAGCAACTTCTTACATGTTTTCACTGAGCCATAAGTAATATAAAAAATACTGATAGGCTCAGTTTTAAGTAAACAACTACTTCTTACAAAAGTATTATGAGTAAATGTACAATTTCTGCTGTTAAGGGTTTCATTGAGTTTGTGGATATCTCATTTTGGATTGGTGAAATGCCACAGCAGAGTCCTGGATGCTTGAGTCAAAACAAATTACTCTGAACAATTTCAGCGACTGTCTGTTACCAATGTGAAACAAGGAGAATCATAAATGAAACAAGTCCACAACACAGCTTTTTTTTTGTTTACCTCTGTTAGAAAAGAGAAGCTTAAAAAACTGAAACCATTAATAAATGAACAAAACACTGAAAGAGAGGAAAATTTCTGCTGAGATATGAAATTATTTTTTAATCATGCAAAAAAAACAATGATCCTAATCACAGGCTGCCTTTATTATATTCAAGGTTATTGGCCATGAGAAACTCAATGATCAACAGCAGATCTTCCCATTCACTACCACAATAAAACCTTAGCATGATTCACAAGGATTTCTGCTGCTGTCAGCGGTTATACCTCAACTCTTCTTAGAGCTCTGCTGTCTTGCTGAGCATGATAATGTTTAATCAAATAAGTGATCTTATAGCTCTGGATCTCTGCCAGAAATGCCATACTGGATGCAAATGTAGGAGACCTTAAGCACAGAGAGAGGCAGTATACTTAATATACATCCCATCTGGAGACCTGCATAATTATTGGAATGATATGCATGGGATCGCATTTAAACTTAGCACGTCCTGCACACACTAAACACAATCTCAAAAAGTCAGACTATAAAAGTATAGTATATGTGGTTATATATTTGATTACATCATGGAAGGCTTTGAACAGTGAGGAAAGTAGAGCACGGCTGGATAGAACAGGACAGGACAAGGACAGGATAGGATAGGATAGGATAGGATAAGAGATAAGGTAGAATAGAATAGAATACAGGACCGGATACGATACGATACGATACAGTATTGGATATATATTAGAATATATGATAGGAGAGGATAATAATAGAATAAAATGTGGGCTAGAATAAGCTACAGGATAGGGCAGTATAGAGAAGGGTATAGGATAGGACAGGTAATAGGATTGGATGGAGTAGATTTAGAATAAAGAATAAGCTACAGGATGACATCCTATCCTGAGAATAGATAGGACAGTATATAATATACATTCTAAAATAAGGCAGGGAGGAACACAAGATAGGATACAGGATAAAGGATATCGGACTGGTGATAACGCAGAGACAAGATAATGCAGGGAAGAACATAAGAGAGGATATAGGATCCAAGATAACACAGGGAAGAGATAATGCACAAGAAGAATATATGACATGAAATAGGATATAGGACTGGAGATAACACAAGGATGAGATAACGCAGGAAAGAAAATAAGATCGGATATAGGACTGGAGATAATGCAAGGAAGAACAAAAGATAGGATATAGGATCCATGATAACACAGGGTAGAGATAACGCAGTAGGATATAAGGACAGAATATAAAATAGGATATAGACTCAAAGATAATGCAGAGAAGAATAAAAGATAGGATATAGGATATAGAATCTGAGGTAACACAGGGAATAGATAACGCAGGAACGAATATGAGATTGGATATAGGATGTAGAATTGGCGATAACACAGGGCTGAGATAACGCAAGAATTAAGGAAAGAATATAAAATAGGATATAGGCTCAGAGATACTGCAGGGAATTAAAAAGGACAGGACATAGGATATAGAATCGAAGATAACTCAGGGAAGAGATAACGTAGGAAAGAATATAAGATTAGATATAGGATATAGAATCAGAGATAAAGCAGAGACAATATAAAGCATGGAGAAATAAAATATAGGATATAAGATGAGAGGTAACGCTAAGAGGAGTTACTGCAGGAAAGACTGTAAAATAGGACATAAGATGTAGGATCAGAGATGAGGTGAGAGAGAGATAATGCAGGAATGAATTTAAAATAGGATATAGGATCAGAGATAAAGCAGGAATGAGATAACGCAGGAAAGATGTAAGATAGGATACAGGATCACAGATAACACATTCAAGAGATAATAGGTCCCTCCAGAAAATCGCGATCTTACAATCGCAATAATTAACGCAGATTCAATGAAAGTCGTCACCAGACGCGTCATCAAATCACGCTAATGGCATTGCAAGTATGGAGAAACACTCTGTATTGACATAAGAATTGTCACTTTGTTTAAATGCACATAATATGTGTTGAATTTATTCAAATGTTATGTTCACAGAAGATGTAGCTGACATGTTGTTTCACTGTCACATTGTCTGGTTTGAGAGCTGCTATATTCACTCAGGATTGTTTTGCAACATTATTGGAGCCCATGTTTTGAAACTAATTAAATAAAACAAAAAAATAGCAATTTTTGTCATTAGCAGCAATTTTTGTAATTCTCAAAACAAATCATATAAAAATGCTGCAATTCGTATTATAATTTTTGACAAAATTGGTCGCAAATTCAAGGTTTTTTGCCACGAGATCCCTAAGGGACTGGATAATGCAGAGGAGAATAGAAGAAAAGAGATCAGATAGGAGGGAATGTGGGATAGGATATAGGATTGAATGGATCGATCCTATTTTATATCTATCTGTACAATATGATACAGTTGGGCATTTGAAATAATGTAAAGTTGAATAGGATATACCCGAATAGGTTGAGACAAGATTTAAATGCCATGAATCTAAGTAATGAGAGACAGTTCCATATAGTGTTGGTGCACTGTGACACGATCCTCAACAATGGAAATAGCCCCCTGCAGATTTCCATCCTGTGCAACTGTCCTCCACAGCTCCTTTTTATGACTCACTAACTTATCTGCACTCGATCTTTATGTTAACAAGACACCTCGTCCCACATTTGACCACCTCCCAGTTATCTTATCTCTCACGTCAAAACCTTTCATTACCACAATGTGGAGAGGAAAGGAAAAGAAAGGAGGTACTAAATGTCTCACTGCAAGAGGAGAAGAAGTTAGAGGTGAAGACAAGGAAAGGTTTGAAGTAGAGAGAGACATATTGTGCAGTGAGCTGCATTTAAGGGGCTTTGATTACAGATTATGATGCCATCTGTTGTGAATGGTGGTCACACTGTACATGACAGGCAGCATATTTGATATGGGATGCGTGCACCTCCTGCTGCAGCTCCTGTTCATCTTGGGCATTGCTGAATAAAGACACCTCTCTGAAGGCCAGTGGTCCACTGTGGGATAAGTCAAGTCCTGGCAGAGACCGCGGAGCTCGGCTTACAGCATGAGGAGTGGATTAAATGTTCTGCGCACGTCCTTCATGGAGCTAGTCTCCTTCAATTTCAGGATATGATAAATCTGCAGCTGAGGGGCATCTCTCCTGGAGAATTCAATTAGGTAAGAAAAGAGAAGAGGATCACAGTGATATTAGAGAGCTGATCGGAGAGCTCCTCAGCCCTCCCAGTAATGAACCGCTCCGTTTCTCCACCGTGACTAGATTGATTTGACTAGCCGAGCTCAGAGTTCATCCTCCTTTTAAAGTCACTCTCAAAAGGCTGGGTGTCATTGTGGAGAGGAGAAGTTTGAAATTTAGAATTGGATTGAAATATGAGTGACGGTTTGGATTGAGGGGCCGGGGAGTGAAGTGCCTGTACGCTCCAGACGTCTGCCAACATGTCGAGATAACCTTTAAGGAACTTTGCGATCTTTTCAAACCTGGCAAGACTTGACGGATCCTTTGGAATCCAAACCAATCGATATTTGTGCTCTGTAATTACTTCACATCTTGATTATCAGTTAAATGCACCCTGAATGGCCTGTCTCTGATTTCTGGCTGTGCAAATGGAATTTATTCATGAACACCAGACCATGTCAATTGCTTTTACAGTAAGTAAACATTCGGCTACAGCGACACTTTCTGCATCTTGTAACTACCCAACTCGGAGTACTGTAAGCATCCTATAGTGTCATAATGTATACATTCTGCTCATGTCCACACTCTCTATCTGAAGTTGAGATCAGTTCACAGTCCTGAAAGTGAGTCTCAAGGATGTACCTAATCGTGCGAGTATAAATAGTATAATTAGCTTTAATAGCATCTGATAAGAATCCCTATTATGAGATTACGTGACAAAGGCACGACTATTATCACAATTATGAAACAAAGAAATTACCTGGGTTAAATGTGCCTGTGTGTCTACTTCTGATATTTATCTCCATTCACTTCTGGACTTTGATGCGTGTGTACCGCATAGCATTTCAGCTGTTTTCGAAAATATGTGATATGCAGAGTTGCCAAAGTTGCAGCATTTAAGCCACTGTCATTATCTCTTGCTAAAGGTTTTTAATGCACCATTTAAATAATAACTCCATCTGCAATTTAATCTTGTTCTTAATACAGAAGTCCAATTTTGATATAACTTCTGGACATTTAGGGACTTAAAAGCTATGAACCACCTCTCACCTTCCTTATCCAGGCAGTTCCATCAGCTCAGAAAAAAAAAAAAAAAAGTAATTACTTCGTTTAGGTTGAGATACACTTCGCTGCACTCCATCACAGTGTTCTGGTCAAAAAGAAGTCTGTCACTATCTCCTGGTTTACAGTTAAAACTGACATTTAGAGATCTTTTCACATCTCTGTTTATTTTTCATTTCTGTACCTGACAGTTCTTTATCATCCATTTTGTTTTATCACCCTTTGCTGTTTAGATGATTTGACCTTCGATCTCTTTAAAAATGGCTGGCAGATACAGTTTAGAAAATAATGTTTGTTTTATTGTCCCTTTTTTTATATAAACTCGCTCAGCACAAAGAATGAGCTCCATGCCAAAAATGTAAAGGTGACTCTGATTTAGCAACTTTATTGCTACATACTAAAATAAGACATCTCAGTAAATGTACAATGAATTCTTCTTTATTTTTCAATCTAATGTTCATGTTCACTGACTACTTTTGCAGCCCGCAGTTGTCCTTGTATCCCTGAGGAGTATAATTGATTCATTAAAATATCCTAATTATTTTTTCCCCTCGCTTTGTAAGAGAAACCCAGCACAGAAATTAATTGGACCACCTTATGCGTGCCCTCCAGGGTAGTGCTAAGTCAGACAACATCAGAACATACTTGTAGCAACAACACTGAGATGGAACGATCTAGCAGTAAACTCAAAGCTATCATTAAATGTAAATTTCAGCATTTTGATGACACTCTCAGTCTGAGACTCACAAAGTTCACAGAAGAAAAGTGGTTTATTTCCTAGAACACATCTCAAATACAATAGTAATGATTTTACCGTCGGTGTATACAGACCTGCTGAGCATTTTTTTTAACTTGGAGCAGGAGCACACCCCAACATTCACTGATTATACACTGATACATTGATGATTATAGCGTCGGCTGGATGAGAGCGATTGCAATAATTGGCTGAATTGCTAAAACATGGTTAGAAATGGAATATCTGTATACATTTCAGGAGCACCAATGGCTAATTTTACATATACTGCAGGTGCAGAGTGGACATCTGGGGCCAGATGCATAAAAGTATGTGTGGATTCGCCACTAAAACAGTGTGTACATCCAAAGACAGAAATGAGCATATGCATTATTTACATCAGACTTGTAAAGCCACACATACACATGTTTCTGTTTTATGAGTCTAAAACATTGTGGAACTGGGCACACATGCCCGGGCCTCATTTCCACACCCACAGTTAGATATAAATGGATGTAGAAATGTTCTTAAACACCTATTTGCATAATGATACTTACGCCTGCTCCACAGGCACAGATACATAGTGAGTGCAGGCAATGCAGCTGCACTGGGGCCTTTGTGGTAGGGTGGGGCACCTCCAACAATGTGTAGAGTGCAGAATGGGCCCTTGTAAATGAATCAGATTGCCATCCCGGGAATACTGGCAAAGATTTCACCTTAATTTAAATCAAAAACTGTGCCATTTGCTGCATATGCCCTTGAAAAGGCCATCACCATCATGGTTTTAATTTATTTATTTATTTATTTATTTATTTTACAAAACTATTCATTTCAGCGAACATTTCTCATTTTCTTTGGTATTTTTGTCATATACAGATATACAATAATAATTAGTGTGTGTGTTGATCTTGCCCAATGTCAAATCTCTATTTGTTCATGCAATGAGACGATACAATACAGTAACTAGGCGCAAGTTCTGTCAAGACTGACAGGCACATTTGCAAGCTGAGCGAGCAGTCACGCCTTTCAAAAGCAGCAGTATGAAAAGACAAGATATTAAAAACAAAAGGAAAATGTAGCAAAGCTCACTGAATTAGAGTCCTGTATCACAGATACATTGTTAGTAAATATATATGCCTAACTGTGTGTGTGTGTGTGTGTGTGTGTGCGTGTGCTCTCTAACTATTAATTAGCGTGCAGTGAGGCCACTCATAATAGCATGCACTAGGGCCCGTCCTAACTGCCTCACGCCACTGCTGCTCTGCCACTCATTAGACCTGTCAATGAGAAATACAGCAAAGAAAGAGCTACTCAACTAAGTTGCGTTAGTGAGGCTCTGTAACAGAGCAGCTGTCATTTCACACAGCTGTGACTGTTTGTAGCATCCATACTGCTAATTCATCACATGTCTGCATTTCTCACTGTAAAAACTCAGTTATCATTATTACTAAACATCAGAAGGATGATCAGTGATTCATAGATCTCACATTGAAACAGACTTAACAAAGTGCTTCACAATTTAGAATAAATCAGATGATAATCTACAGCGAGAGGATGGCTTAAATGTAAATAAAATACTGATAAAGTTCATCACTCATAAATATTTTAAAAATTAATTTTATAAATGTACCTTTCATTGGTATTTTACAGAACAATGTGCAGCCTGCAAATATAATAATACAAGAAATGAAATTGGCAAACAACCTAAAAACAATATTTGCTGTCTCTCAGCTTATATTCAGTGTCCTCCTACCTGCCAACCTTACATTAGCAAATTTCCTTTAGTATGAGAAAAGATGCAAGTGAAATGTATGATTGTGAAGTAGCTAGCCCACTCTAGCAAGGTCTGTGTGTGTTGAGGAGTTGAGCCAATATTGCTACCCCTGTTTGCCCTGTGTCGATACATTCTACTTCATATACCAATGTCACAATGATAAGCTGATTGTGTTATTGTCCTTGGAAATTACAGAATGATGTGCATAATAATATGAGCAGAATGAACGATGATCTTCAACCATATTGGAAGACAAATACAGACACTGGATGATTCAGCAAAAACTCAGATTTCATTCAGTGACGTTTTTAAAATTACTTCTACAGTATCTGTGCATGTCAAAAAAATCATTGACTGCAGGTCTGTGACAAGAGGCAACTCATGCCCATTCATCAGAACCAGGACCCATCCATACCCTTACTTTCTATACTGTATACCAGGCACACAACTTCCTGAACTGGCAGTAGACACTGGCACTGGCCGATTCATAATGAGGTGCAGAACCGTGCTACTGCATATGAGCATAATTCCTGAGGATATTGGGCTGGTATGATCATACATGTGAATGGTCCAATATATTAAAATTCTTTTTCATTCTTTTTAATCATTTTTCTAATGAGTTTTATGGTCTAAATTGCTAGTTTGAAGTCTTTTTCAAAACAACATAATGTTTATTTTGTAAATTACGGACCCATTTAGAGTAAAACAGATGATGAAACAGGATATGATCTCGGGTGTGGCTACCCTCTGATTCACAAGTCACTACCACTGGTGTACCTCCTTGTCCTCAGGCTCTCAGTTAGCTTCACCCTCTCATCCAAGTATTGCTCAAAACAAACAAATAAACAGAAAAAAACTAACCCAAAAAAAAAAACAAGACGACAACAGGCAAAAAGCCAGACTCAAGGCTTTAAAACAATCGAAGTCAGTGTACACCGTTTCTGTGCAACTTTTTTAGATGATGGATAAAAAATAGCCCCCAAAAATTAGAGGTTACATCCTTTTTCTTTCTTCTTCATTTTTCTCTGAAAGCAATCCTCCGTCATCTTGGAGCATTGCACTCAGAACCCTACAACTGCCTCTTTTTGTTATCATTTTATTTCTAGAGCAAATTAAGGTGAGTAAAAGAGGACGTAGTGGAGGAGGATGTTATTCTGGTGGAAGAAAGAAGTCTGAGGAGTTGATTTGAGAGTATTCATCTTTCATAAGGAAGACATGTACATCAGTTCAATTAGTCATGAAGCAGGGCAGTAAGATCGCAGTAATGCAACCAAAACCAAGTGTAGAGATGCTGTTTATGTATATTAACTCAAAGCATATAAAAGAAAATGGAAAACACATTTTTTAAAATGACACAACGATGACACAGCTTTAGAACCAAAGGAGCAACAGAGTTGTTTTCCTGTGAAAACCAGAAATAAGGCTTGAGGGAAATCAAAGTGAAAGGTTAAGCTGAATCATGTGTGTGACACTTCTCCACCTGAGTCCTCGTGCTAATTAGAGCTCTCGATAAATTAGCATTTCCATGTTGCAGAGGACTCTGACAGGAGGAATTTACACATGCAGCAAAGGAACAAGGCTCACAGCTGGAATTAAATTCAGCCGTGGTGATATTTAGCCAGGTGTCAAAATAACAGAATGCTATTTTTGCGAGAACACAGACACTGGTTAACAGGGCTGACAGTGAGTGAGAGTGTCCTGTTTTGGGGAGTAAAACGCACTGAGGTGTAAAAGGAGAGTGAAAATAAAAAACCTAAAAACAAAACGGCACTATCATCTCAAAACAAAGGATCAAAGACTTTTTGTGTTCAAAGGTTTAATTTATTTAAAATTTCACCTCAAAGGGAGACAATTAAGATTAGAGGTGCATCCAGACTTTATTTGCCAGGCTGAATACAGGGAAGTGTGTTTTTCAAGTACACTGCAAATATGTGTAATTAATTGATACAACAATGCTTGTTCTTTAACAAGATGATATTAAATCGATCAATAGACACAATACTCTTAACATTTTAACTCCAACTGTTCCACCAGCAGGTCACTACCACTACATAGAACTAAAATGGTATTCTAGCATATTAAAACTTAAATGTAAACATTTACTATGTTTTTTTTTGTTTTTTTTTATAAATTATTATCTTGTCTTTTTGGTCATTGTGGATATTTCCATAGAATGTCTAATAACCCTGTTACAATGCACAACAGAGTATACAACCTGAGGCTAAAAAAATATAGTGACTCCCGGCCTTCACAGCAGTCTGGCTGGTTATAAATTTATGAGTACTTTGTTCAGAAATTCATCACAATGGTCGAACAAGAAAAATGGTCAATTTCTTTTAAGGGTTCAGTGTGTAGGATTCAGGGGGAACTATATTGGCAAAAATGATATATAATATTAATAACTGTGCTTTTACGATTATTCACCTGAAACTGAGAATTACTGTGGTTTTTCATTACCTTGAAACAAGCTGATTTTATATCTACATATGAAGATGGTCCTCTCCCACAGAATCCTGTTTCTACAGTCGCCCAGAATGGATAAACCCAACCCTGGCTCTTGATGGGGCCATTCCTGTTTTTGTGTTTTCATGTTGACCAGCTAAATTCTCCTACATGCTTGGCACATGGAGTTGGTTGCAATCTGCAAGCTCACCGCTAGATGCCCCTAAATACTTCACAGTAGACCTTCCATAACCGTGTATCCTGTCAGGGGTAGCGGGGAGGGCTAGAGCTTATCCCAGCCGCATTGGACAAGAGGCAGGGTACACCCTGGACAGGTTGCCAAACTATCACAGGGCTGACACTTAAAGACAGAAAACCATTTATGCTCATATTTACACCTACAGTAAATTTAGAGTCACCAGTTAGCCTAGCCTGCATGTCTTTGGATTGTGGGAGGAAGCCAGAGTACCTGGAGAAAACCCACACTGACAGGGGGAGAACATGTAAACTCTGCACAGGGTTCAAACCCCCCCACCCTAGGTTCGAACCAGGAAGCCTCTTGCTGTGAGGCGACAACGCTTACCACTGTACCACTGTGCTGCCCCTCAAAGGAATAGTTTGACGTTTTTGGAAACATGCTTATTTGTTTTCTCGCTGAGACTTGGAGAGGAGACTGATGGAGCTAGAGCCAGGAGTCGACTAATCTTAGCTTAGCATAAAGACTTGAAGCAGCTGGAAGCAGCTAGCATGACTCACTCCATAGCTCAACCATACAGCTACCAGCACACACCTTGTCATTTTATTTGTCAGTTTGTTATGGATCAAACAAATAAGATAAAGTGTGCTAACTTATGACAAGTATTGCAGTGAGGCTGGTAGGTGGGTTTTTGGGCCTAACCAGGCACACTATTTCACCCCCTCTTTCCAATCTTCATGCTAACCAAACACAAAACTGATACTGTTTCAATTACTCATCAAACTCTTGGCAAAAAATGGCAAGCTTTTCATTCATTTGACTAGGCTTCAATTAGTTCAGGTGTGCAGGGAACCAGTATCAGATCTCTTGGAACTGTCTAAAAATGTCTTAAATTTTGGGCTGGTGCATGTGCTGGTGCAGTCCTGAGAACATTTCAAAAAGCTGGACTAGAGAATAGTTACAGTTGACACTGTCAGTGTTTGGCAGAAGAATCGTTTCATTACAACACAATACACAAGGAATAAAAAAACAACACTTCTACAATTCTATCTCTCTGGGCAAATCAATAAACATCAACTTTCTCCGACTTAGTGAAATGCAAGCAGAGAGGGAAGTCTTAGAAGGTTCTTGTTAAATTCCTCTCGAATTTGTCTTCTTGTTTTCTGACTGAGATGTAAAACGCAATAACATCTAGTCCTCACATACTACAGTTCTCACATAAGTCTACAGTGTCAACCAATTACCTCCAGAAGGAGAGATGGAACCGGGGAGAGGTATAACTCAAGGTTGTTGAATATTTGATTGTTTCCTATTTTTCTCCCTGCTTCCATTTAAGTAACTGCTTCTCTCAGACACACACACACACACACACACACACTCTCTCTCTGTAATACATACGCAGTCAGTATTTTATCAAAATGACGGTCAGTGAGTGACTTCTAATCCAGCCAGCGAGACAGGGCAATCTGAGGACACATCTCATCAGTCTACCTCAGGACATGAAGCCTTGGCAGTTGGCCGTCACCTGTCGGCGAATGTTTTATAAGTGCTTCTGAACATATCATGGGTGATAAGATACACATACACATGTATGAATTACTGAGCGGTCCCCCCAGAGCCTCTGTCTGAAGTCTCTGCCTTCACAAATCCTCAAAACAACCATGAGTGGACACAAAACAACTAATAACAACACAGCAGTCATTTTGTGTGTCTTTCAATCTGAGCGTCTTGCTCCTATCTAGGCGGAGTAGGGTGCCTTTTTCATGACTCTCATAATCCATCCATGTACATACACCTATGTATCAGACTGATGTTAAAGGTCTAATTATAATTCAGGTAAAGTAACTTCAAGGCTCTAAAACAATGCACTTCAACAGCACAGAAATCTGCACAACACTGAACATTCAATCACTGACACTCCCACTGTCTCCTCTCTGAAATAACCAGAGGGGAACAAGTTGATCTTTCCAGTAACAATAAACACATTAGTGATGCTTGACAGGTGATGGCTTCCTCTGGAAATAAGAAGCCTCTACAGTTCACAGTGTCAAATGTAGACAGCTGCCGCCGCAAGTCACTTCCCCTGTCTGTCGTGCCAGCCAGTTTCTCCATCAAAGTGTTGTCAAAGAAGAGATGCCAGTTTTCCACATGGAGGCTAATTTAGCCAAAGCGCCAGATTAGTTTGATTATCAATGGTGGCGCTCCTGCAAGTAATATATGCACTCATGGTTGTTGTTGTTGTTTAGCCCTGTTGACTCTGTTGACATTGACTCACATAATGTGGGGACCTCATGTGATTAATAAATTATACACCAACCTCTGTGTTTCATGAAATGCATGAAATATGGGATGATGAAATTTGTTGAAATCTCCTGTGTCCCGATTCGGTTGTTTAAGGTCAACATTTGTCAAAAGTTTGTCTTTCAGTGATTTAACATTGTAAAATTGTGCACAGAAGGTATTTCAAAGTCATCTTGGTATAGTTATCAGTATAAATTCCTCTAAAGAAAGCAAAAAGAGCGAATGAGTGCCACAAACATGTTACGACACTCCAGTTTGCATCACATTCATGATTTTCCTTTGGATTCTTCACTTACAACAATCTCAGCTGTTAAAGCAAATGCCCTATGTCCCCTATATTAACCTTGTGAAAGGCAGGCTAATTTAGTCTAACAATTCTGACAAACGTCCTTGTGTTGAAGCCTCTGCTTTCACAGCCTGTTTCATCCCTAAAGAACATATGAGTCATGACAGCAGCTACAACAATGTGTTCGTTCAGCCTCATCATCAATACAATGCTCACTTTGGCATTTCACTGTATATTTTTGGAATGCAACTGAATAATTTTAATTCCCATATTACTAACCCAAACATTATTTAGCAAATAACAAAGGGCAATTTTCAGAGCCACATCACTCCCTCCAGTCTTTTACTGTTCATTTTTAGGAACATTTCACCACATACAATGAGGCAGCTGAGAAACTGAGTCGACCAAAAGACCTCAGATAATACTGAAGGCTAAAGCTGCAGCTTTTCATGGAGAAGGGAAGCTAGCTAACCACACCAGGCTGCTTCATCTGCAGGACAAAAAATTCAGATGTAACAATGATACCAAGTAAGCTCAGGAGACATCTCGAAACCTTAATTTAATTAGCACACATGCTGAATACTTCAAGCAGCTAGTAAGGTAAATGAAAAACAGAATCAATACATGATGTCATGTGTGCTTGTTTTTTGTCAATGACAACCACGGATGTAACCAATTGTGAGTGTTAAGTGTGACAGGAAAAGCACTCCACCACTTTCATATCTGTTTTCAAAACATGAGGAAGCAGCAGGTTAGTGTCGCTTATCATAAAGACTTAAACCGAGGAAAACAGTTAGCTTGGCTCTGTTTGAAGGTAACAAATTCCACCTACCAGCAAGTAGTTTACTAATTAACATATTATGTCAAAAGTGTTTACTCTATAAAGGTAGATGTATAATACCCAGATACCGGATGCTAAGATGGCGCCTATTCAGTCCTTTGGAGCTGCCTGCTCGCCTGACACGTACACTTAAGAGGTTCCTAGCTTCCAGGAGTACTTTCATGATATGCGACCCACTGGATATGCGTAGTAGTCTTTCTCCTGCTGCTTGGAATTTTAAATCATTTTTCTCTGCTCAAGGACGGTTTTAGCAAATAAAACCTCCATGGATCAAAAATTAACAGAAAGAGTCTAAATTGACCTTGTTTACACTTCAAGGTGTCTTGTAAACAGTTTCACAGACATCTCTTTTATTGTGGTGGTCTATGGGGAAAATTCTTCTTGTGCTTTTTCAGTGGATGTTTCTCTGAAGTACTGTTAGTGGCCACTGGGGGAAAAAAAGCAGGACTAAGCAGTGTTTGTGGTTTTACAGGCGATTATGTGCCAGGCTTTGTCTTCATCGGGCGCAGTAACTCCTTAAAGTCTTCCTGGAGTCTTTGCTCTCATGGCGACAAACTGATTCCTCTTTTGGCTCTTCACACTAAGCTAAGCTAACCAACTGCTTAAGTCTAGCTAGGCCTACACATTTGGCACGCAGGCATGAAATTGGTAGCTCATCAATGTCCTGTATCAATGTTTCAGCAAGAGACCACTAAGCATACACAAGTTCTAAATGTATCTGCAAATCTGTACAGATAGACAGCAGATCTGCAGGCTTGTATAGGCTTCTACTTGATTTATTAGTGTATTAGTTATGTGACATATATGATGTGTGTATGTGTGGAGTGTGATAATCACTATGAAAGGGTGCAATGGTTTAAAAAGTTTGGTATCCACTGAACTTATGTAGAGTCCGAATTGTAGGAGTGGAATATGAGAGATATGGGTTTTTAACTTCAAGGAGAGAGCATATTAGAGGAGGCAGATATCAGCAGCAAGAGAGGGCGATGTCAGGTACTTCTTAAAAAGATGAGTTTTTTAGCCTATGAAGGAAGATGAAGAGTGACTGTGATATTCTGACTGGAGTAGCAAGGTCATTGCACCAACAGGGAGCCAGTAGGAAGGAGAGTTGAGTCCCAGTGGACCATTTACTTTTAATGTGTTCTCATCTGCCTTCACACAAAGCACTGTCGGGGTCTTAAAAAACCCTCCTGGTGCTCTCGACTACTGCCACCGAGAGTCCTCGGCTCACTGAGAATGATCGGTGAGTATAGCTGAATGGCCTGCCAGGTCCATAATGTTTTGATGTAGTGCAATACGCACCAATAGTCTACAGAACAGAGCAAATACAGATATCAGCGCATCTAAAGTAATCAATAAATAGAGGCTGCTGTGGCGCTCAGGGCCAATATATATATCTTTCTGCTTTCTGGGAAATATGAAGGTGCATTTGTGGTGCGATGCTTTATCCTGTCCTCACAGCTGATGATGTTGGCGGTCAAAGCTAAACAGCGAGGATTGTGGAGCCATTAATTCATTCTGTGTGAGTGTTTACCGCCCAAACATCAGCGCACATATTGCCTCCACCAGACCTCACTCATTTGTACAGATGGAGAGCTGATGGACGGATGAGGGCAGGAGAGGGCAGCTCACTGCTGGTAATGTACTGCTTTGGTTTGTCGGAACAAAGAAAGGCCAAAAACACAAAGCAACTAATTTTCAGGTTTGGAGAGAAAGTGTGTTTTTCTAGTTTAGAGCTTACCAAAATGCCATGGCCTTAAAAAAATGATAAAAATTAATAACAAGAATAATAAGAATATTCGAGTGCAAAGCAAGGATAAGCTCCATCCCCCATGTGATCCTGAACAGGAGCCATCTGAGGACACACTGAGACGTGCCGAAGATTTTGATGCACGCGGTGGCACAGAATACAGGAGTGCAGGTGGACAGAATACACACGGAGATGAACAATTCATTTTCAAAGCGCTTTGGACTTTCTTTAAAATTAAGCACTCTGTGAAAGACAAGAGAGAATGCTGCTGAATAGCATTCATCAACATGCACATCGTGTAGGAGAACATGGCTGAAGCTCAGTGAAAACTGAGAGAGCTGCATTATTCACACAGCCCTGCCAGTCATCGCTGACATGGAGGACAGTGGGGTGACTCCTCCTACTTGATAATACATGATGATTGATGTTTTTTTGAGACACAAAACATCCCACATGAATAATAAGCGGGAGCTTTATTAGGGGCCCGGTAGAGAAAGGAGGAAGGTTGGGGTTTTATGTCAGTGGTGTCTGGTGGGAGTCGGCACACGGTGATGGACACCATGGAGGTCAGAGACACATCCTCGCCTGGGAAGAAGTTATCTCTGAGGAAATTAAAGGTGTGTGAGAGAGATGGACCGACAGAGAGAAACACAAAGAGGAGGGAGAAAGAGATCAAGAGAGAAAAGAGAGTTTCCAAGCCACCGCCATTACGCATTATAAAGGAGGATGATGCAGTAGAAAGAATTAGCTGCTTTCAGTGTGCCTTCCTTGAGCTTACAGATATCATGTTTAAACATGATTAACTGTAATAAAGCTTCAGTAAAGCTCAGACTACCTGATTAGACATAAAACTGTCAGCCTTGTGTTCATCAGTAGATATCTAACAGCAGCAGATACTTGATAATTGTTCCTTACTCGTGAGCAGCCACATAAGACATTATAATAAAAAATACAGCAAAATGAAATGCATGTAAATAGATGTAAATTGATGGATTATGCACAAGGGAAACATTTCAGTCGGGTTTATGTTATGTTTTTTCATGCCACCATGGAACAAATTGCGGTTTAAATAGGTGGATACATGATTTTTTCTGCTCCCTTCAATCTCCTAAATTTGACATGATAAACTGTTGCCCACAGTAGCGGCACTGACTCATAATCTGCTGTATAAAAGCAGAAGCTCAACTAAATGTCAACAGAAAGCCCCTGGAATGCCGCTGCAAGGCTTTAAAGGGTTTTTCTAATCCTGGCTGAAACAGCCGAGCCTTCAGTATTTTTCACCCCTCGATCCTCAATGCATCTTTTGATTGTTAAAGGGGGGGGAAGGTGCTTCATTAGTATGCATCTTTTAAGGCGCGAAGGCTGCCTGCAGATGCGGGAGTTGAGGTGGTGGGGGCGTGGGAGAAGCTGGGTCAGTCACATGGCCGAGACTTCTCACAGCATCCCTGCATGCAGAGGATCTGAACGAAAACCGCCGTTCTCTCTCCTCCTAATTCTCAGATGGCAGCCGTGACCTACTTTCCACAAAGACAGGCTCATGCAAACTTGATGATATGCTTATAACAGAGGAGCCCGTCGTGCACTGCCTGAGGTGAGCCTCGCAATGCGGAGGCAGCAGGGGGTCTGTATGGTAACGACCAACTGGCAAGACGTGTGTTAGCAACTCCGTCCTGGGTGGTTAGACGACATTCGCGTTGATGACACTGATACAGCATGGGACAGGTGACGCAACAAGGGCTTTGCAAGGTTGTCAAGATCACCTGAACCCCATAAGACAAGCCCTTCATTTGGAAGTGATTTAATAGCCTAAGACAAGCCAATAATTAATGAATGAATGTGAATAGCTCTCACATAAAACTACAATGGCAGACATCAAAAACGTCCCCCTTGTTGCATCCACCCTGCATTAGCAAGTACTGCAGCTCATGTAGACTTTTCTAAAATACTGTAGTGATGTTGGGGGCTGAGTAAGCAGATTGCCACAAACACACCATCTCATCATGTATTCTGCTACTTCTTAAAAAAAACCTTGAAACTTCCTTTTTTGACATATGAAATGGGTCTGGTACAGAGAATTAAAAACTGATAAGTATCGAAAGTTGGCATCAAATGGCTGGACACAGCACTAATCCTGTTGAATTCAATCAGTCAATCAATCAATCACTGTCACATGAGATCATAAGAATACAATTTCAGTGAAATGCAATCCACCAGTTCCATCAATTACTGGTTGCATCCAGTGTAATAATAATAAATATATGTCTGTGTGGAGCTACGTCTATGTCGATCTAAAGCTTTGCCAGCTGTCTGCCTGTGTTTGCCATTTGAAGACTTCAAAACTAGGTGTAGTTTTTATTGTTCCTGACCCCACCCCTAAAAAAAACAGATGTAGCAGAGGATTTTTGACAAAATTAAAGACATTTATACCATACACTGATGCAGAAAAGACACATATTGATGCATAAAACATCACCAGAATGCAGGAAATCATATATGACCCCCCCAACAGTTTGAAACAAAACCTACGCCCTTACATCTGAGTTAAATTATTTAAAAAGGGTTGTAGAAAAACAAAAGTATTATTTGTGCATTAGCTATTGCCCAGCTCTATTCAAATGTCAATGCATTAACCGGTTTCCAAATAATTCCTTATGAATAAGAAGCAGCAGTGCAGCAGGATTGCATTAAGAACAAAACAGTGTTGTTTTTTGTTTTATATGTGCTCAGATATAAAGCAGATATCCAAGGCTGATATCAGACAGGTGTAAAGCTCTGAGCTACATTCCTCGTGAGCAGCTAACAGAGGGTAAGTGAGGTTTATGTATAATTTATTTGTGCTTTCAAATGATACTAAGGCACCGAAAACTGCAGATCACACAAAGAAACCCCAGCAGGCTTGTAAAAACATCTCACCCCTAAAGAGCAAAAAAATAATAAAAATTGAAAAAAAAAAAAAAACTCAATAAAATGGAAATGACAGAGAGGAATATCAAGGTGACAAAGAAAAATAAATCAAGACGACAAACAGATACAGGTGAGCTGGGCATCAGAAAACCGACATCTCAAAACTTCACAGAGCGGAGACGAGAACAAAGACAAAGGATAAAGAACGGGAGGGAGGAGGTGGGGAAATAAATACACATACTGGCAGTGAGGCGGGGGAAGGTAGGAGTGTTTCAGTCAGAATCAAAGTGTGTGAGAGCTTGTGGATGGAGGGGCAGACTGCTCTGTACATCCATCCAACATCCCAGATTATGGGGCAAAACAAAACCCTTTGACTGGGTTCCAGCTGACTGGGCCCAGGAAGCCAGGGAAGTTATCAGTTATTTTCCCAAAAGATATTCATCAGAATATCTGAAATTCATACAGTCAAGTCTGCAAGCGTGCTACCAATTAAACCAGATTATACTATAAAATGTCCTCCTTTTTTTTGTAATTTTCTGTCCGTCAATGTGACTCATATTGAGGAGATATATCACATTTTTTCCAATCACAGGTATTTCTCTTATCCCTTATATCTCCACTAATGCTACCAAAATCCAGCACCCATATTCCACCAACCAATTTAAAGGTCCAGTGTGTAGGATTAAGGGGGATATTTTGGCAGAAACAGAATATAATCTGATATAATAAGCATGTGGTGTAAAATAACCTAAAAATAGGAATCGTTGCGTTTTCGTTATCATACAATGAGCTATATGTACCTATACAGGGAGTGCGTCCTCATCTGTGGAGACTGCCATGTTTCACTGTAATGTTTCACTGCCTACAGCAGCCCAGAAAGACAAACCAGACATTGGCTTTAGATAGGGCTATTTGCATTTTTGCATCAGCCACCATAGTTAGCAGCCCATGCAGAAGAAACTGTGACTGAAAAACACAGATTTTTTTAAAGATTAGACTACTTTAATTTTTTACCGGTTTAAATCACTGGGTCCGTTGGAAAAACTGATTTCTAATGTGAAACTGTTTTATTTTTAATCACCTGATTCATTTGTTTAGGTGAGGAAGAAACCTTTGTGGATATTTTGGCTCTCTGTAATAAAAAACACCTGAACAAATAACTGAGGGAATTCTAACCAGGAGAAGTTTCAACTGGTTGCAATCTGCAACCCTCACCACTAGATGTCGCTAAAAATCCCCCTAAATCTCACATACTGAACCTTTAAAGCTGTAGTTGTTAATTTCTATAAACATAACTTTTTGTCATATTTGCTAAAACTGTCAGTATATCTAACTAATAGCATGCAAGACAGATAACCTATGAAAAAAAAACTATGTTCCTCTGCCTCCATAGTGCCTCTAATGGCATTTGCAAGAATTCACTGCATGTGAACGAAAACAACCAATCAGAGCCAAGAAAATGCAGCTGTCAGTCATGCCATCACTGCTCATGAACTGCAGTCAAGCTGTCAAACCAGGCAGCGCTTATCAAATATGAATTAAGATTCTGTTACTGCATTGCTGATTTCTCCACTCCAATGTTTTCAGAAACATATCTGTCTCATGTGCTACTGTGTGGATACAGTAACAGCACATATAGCAGACAGTTATTTCTATATAAGTTACCAACTGTAGCTTTAAGCATGAATGTAATGAGTGCTCCTTTTAACCATGGCCCCAAGGCTGAGAAATAAACTTATGTTGCAGCCCATCTTGGATTAATGTATTTTCCATTAATTAGTCCAACCCTTCACCTTTCATAGCGCATGTATTCCTACATCTACTGATTTACATATGTCCATAAATTTACATATCAGCATGTGATAGTTGAGAACAAAGCTGGGTCAGCTGTACACCGAAGAGCTTCAGACTTCAAGTTAGTAACAGAAAGCCTGTGTTACAAACTGGAGGTTTAAAAGACATGGGCATTTAGGGAGGGTCTAATGAAAGAGGCTATGGAGCTGCATTATGGGAAATGGAAATTCCAGCATTTTTGTAGCTTAAGCAATACTAGGAATTAAAATTCAGGAGATCTGGGCCTGTGCTGTTTCAAGTTCGACCATTCTTTCCTTTTTTTTTTAATTGTTAGAGTGCCTCTTATAAATACATTATACAAATGTGTAAAATATTTTTTCATTGTGGGGTCAACTAGTACTCCAACACTTTAGCTAAGACTCTCAGTTTAACAGGGAATACTTGACTACATCAGTTTCAGTGAAATTCCATAAAAGTTATCAATTCCCATTCAGAAGCCTTATGCAAGAATTATATAGCAGATATTTGGATGTGAAGTTGCTATTGGCCACAGTCACACACTTATGTGGGCTGCACAGGAGTTTTAAGAGGCTGAGAAAACGCTGAATTTATGTAATGCAGTAATGCTCAGCGTCTGAACCGGGGGACACTTGCAGCCCACACAAGTCACCTATAAGCGGACCTTGGAAACATTCCTGTACAAAACAGGTTTCTTTGGCAGCATCAGCTAGCTGGCAGGTTTCATATAAGATGTGTAGTTGAAGGTGTCCACCGATCGATAGTTTCAAGCGGAGCTGAGCTGTTTTAAAATTTGAAAAAGAAAAATGAGAGGAAAAACTTCTCAAACTACTTTTTAAGGAAGCAGAGTAACTGGCATTGAGCCAGAGTTTGGGGGTAATTGTTGAAAGTGATGGCTGGTGAAATATGTAGCCAGTAAAGCAGTGGATGGATGGATGTGACAGCTTTGATATTCTTTTGCTCTTTTTCACAACATATCCTGTCCTGTTAGATCACACCCTATCCCATGATCCTATTCTATGGCATAATACATCTGAAATTGCATTTTTACCTTCGCTTTTCCACAGGAGACTCCTCTGTTATCCTTTAAAGATTGCCTTTGGTTCAATGCTACCGAAATAAAACCTGAACCTGATTTAGCTTTATTCCAAAGTGTGACTTCTTTTGTTTGAAAGTGACACCCCCCGTAAGTAAAAGATTAATCACGATAAATATAACAATATGATGCATTTTAAAGAAGAGCTTGTTTCCTTGGAAATGAGAAGACACAGACTTTTATTGACTGGATGATCAAGATTTTAAAGATATCAAACGATAAACTTCAAGCTGTATTTTGGCAAAGTAGATAAATGCTGAACCATTTCAGAGTGTGGAACTCTCAGTTTGTTTGCAGATAAACAGATGGCAATTTTACAAGTCCACATAAATCCCTTTGATTGAAGAAAGAGTTGGCATTAAAGAAGCCAAACTATGATGCTTTTGGAAGAGCATTCTCATTTCAAAGGCAAATAGAGGACTTCTGATTTTAACATTCACATTTAAAGAGAACATTATCTTCTAATGACTATTATAGCAAAATCAAATATCATACATAATGAAATGTATATACTCAAGTGACACCAGAAGACATCAAAGGCAGCAGGGATTTGGACGTTCATCGCCTGGATGGATGGATGGATATATATAATTTAATAAAATTTTAAAAAGTCTTCATGGCCTGATGTTTACAGGTCATTTGTGATCATGTCGAGAACTTGGAGATTCTGGGATGCTATTGGTTACTTTAACAAAGTCATGGATTGTTTCTTTAAAGTCCCTTTAAACTTTAGAGAAACTATTCATGGTCAAAATAGTCAAAAATGTTTTTTTTATCACAACTTAACTTAAATGTTTGAGCTTCACTGCAGAATGACTTCTGTGCAGAGTTTGACACTAGTAGGCTGTTTTCACATTCATCTGATGAAGAAGGGAACCGTCTCTGTCTTCATCTTGAATCTCAGTTGAAGACATCCATGACTTTGTGACATCACAACTAAATAACCAACCATGGTCCACGATGAGTTGAAACTTGGAACCTCCAGTGCACATTAACTGAGAATGGACTTCTGAGATAATGGACTACTAAGCATCTTGTGTTTAGTAGTTTTTAAATAAATAAACAAAATTGCATATTCATAGATTCTGTTTTCTTACTAAGAAAGGAGTAGATGTAATTTAAGAATTTTTAACAAGGTAATTGAACAATATCAGGCTCAATATATTATTCAAAGCACAATGTTTTTTATATGTATAAGGGGAAAGTCCACCTCCAAATCAAAAGTACATATTTTGCCTCTTATCTGTAGTGCTATGAATCTAAATTGTTTTGGTGTGAGTTGCCAAGTGTTTGAGATATCGGCCGGAAAGAAGAAATATAATGGAACTAAATGGCACTTGGCTTGTGGTGTTCAAAGTGGGAAAAAATCAATTTGAAAAACTCAACAGCAATCTCTCTTTCCAGAAATCATGACCCAGTTCCTCAAGATAATTCACAAACCTTGTTGCGAGCAATTTCCTGTGGGAACTATTTTCTTCCTATTGAACTACAGCCACTAACCGTATCACCGCACAGAAGGAAATGTGCATCTGCTCATAGATGAGAGGCTCGTGCTCTTGGCAGCCAAAGATGAAAACATTAATGGCGTCCTCCTTAGCAGAGCTAAACATTAGCTAGCTCAGCGATGCTAGCTGAGCTAGCAGTAGATGAATGGTGATATATTTGGCAAGTGTAGTTCAGCAGACTCACACATAAACAATCTAGACTAATAAACAGAGGAAATTATGTATTTTTGGTTTTTGGCTAAACTGTCCCTTTAAGACATGTCTGAATGGGGGTATTTAAATATAACTAACATCCCATAAATCCCTATAAGATTGTGATCTTTACATGTGCAACTTTCTTGGGAAAGTGTGGGACATAAGAGATTAACCTGTGGTTACCTGGTTTTTGGCAAATGTTGAGATAAGTGCGATAAAAAGTGCAAGAAAATCTGTATTTTACATGGACGTGTACAACACATGGTAACAGCCATACATCTGTAAAATTAAGATTTTGGTTAAAGCGGCTGTTTTAATATTTTTTTCTATCTTTGTGCGCACAAGGAAGAAATGAAACCATCCTTCCCATTTTTATGTAAATGACTCCTTGACTGCAGAGAAGTCCCTGTAGGATAATTATGAGGAAATTACATTATATGACCATTTTATTGTTATATTGCCGGTGAAAAGCAAAGTTTTAGATTGACTATTATCACAATTACACCATAGAAGATGTACCTTTTACTCTCTGACTTTTACTAATTCTCAGAAATTGATTTAATCGTTCTGCAGTTTCAGCATTGACGTGAATGTATGGATGCTGGTGAATACAGATACCATTATAGGAGCTGAACGGAAGGATGAACTGAAGAGCAGAGGAGACGAGGAGGGCAGGGAGGTGATTTTTTTTATCTAAATACATGTTGGAGACATTCAGCAGTTGACGCCATGGTGATGACTTGCACAGATTGGTCTGATACTCTAGCCTCTCCTTACAAACCACGCTCTCAGAAGGTACAAAGGAAAAGAAAAGAACAAAATGAGGCCAAACGTCATCACCAGAGGTGGAGGCGCTGATTGGATTCTGCAAACAAACGCGCACCTGCAGTCAGAGCTACACAAACCTGTCAAACGCTTCAGCTGCTCTCAGAAAACCTTTTTTTTTTCTTCAAGTATCACAGCAAGGCCTTATCTTATCCACTTCAAACAGAGATGCCTCTTGTGATGAATCTCTAATGTGAGAGAACTGGAAAACTATTATTTGGACTTGGCAGTTTTCTTTGGCTGGCCAATCGTCCCACGGTTTCTGCTAGGGGCCCTCGCTCTAGTTTTCCATCTCCATAAATTGTCCCCATCGCTCCCTGTTTCCCCTGCGATGAGCGGAATAGACCTCTCGTTAGCAAAACTCATGCATCCAACACCTTACAAAGAGAGAGGGCCGGGGACAATTTGTACTGCATGTTGCCTCGCTCACTGACTGCTCTGTATTACTATGGTTACTGCTTATTATTTTTAAAGAGCGTTTTTTCTGGTCAGAAGATAAAATAGCATCAAGCATTTAACTGTCAGTTAGATTTGTTCATTTATAGATGCCAATTTGCACAACATATATTCATAGCTGTGGTGTTAGTCATAGTGTTAAATTGTTCTAAGCAAAATAATTAACTGTGCTTTTTAAATGTATGCTTGCAAACTACCGTACATAGACACAATAGTTGACTAGCAGATTTTACACAAATCATCTCTGTGTGTTCTTTGAATGGATGAATTCCTATCTGATGTGTTAGCTGATGTGACATTGGGAGCTATTGTCTCGGATATGCTGTCATTGAGCTGCTGCTGCTGCTGGTGGTTGTGCTGGGTGGAGGTTGCCGTCCATGCTGAGCAGCAAGAAAACAAGCAGCCTGCTTGGCGAGGGGCCATGAAATGCACAGTTAGTCATGGGTCAATTGCATTAGGGTTTCTCAAAGGCAAAAAGGCAATCAATGCATGGCTTTGTGCTTCTGTACACTGGGTATTTCACTGAACAATTTAAATACAAGAGGTAGTTTATTCTACTGTTGATGTGGATGAGAGGAAAGACTAATGAGCGTAACCTGTAAGGAGCAGGTTTTACACGGAGAAAATCTTTATCCCAGGGTCACCCTGGGGTCACACTAATCACTAATATTGTGCTTTGACCTTTGACCTTTCGTTTATTTACCATCATATGCGTTTGGTGGACAGGGACTCTCACTCTGGCGTCCTGATTTGACTAAAAACACTCTGATAAAACAGTCACGTACAGTAAATGACTCCAGTGTTGTAAGGAGCTCTTGGTTCCCAGTGTATAGAGGGTACCAGGCTACCCTCTAGTGGCACAGGGAAGCGATGAACCGTGTCACAAAATAAGTTGTTGTCTGCCTCCAACGGATAAAAGGGTAAACGGGATACCAAAAGTGATGGGAGGAAAAGTCCCTTTGTGGCGTAAGACGACGCGGAGGAAGCCGTGCGGGGAATTCCAGTGCGTTAACGGGGAGATGTTTACTTTATATGCAAATCAGCCTCATCGACACCAGAGGTCTTATTTTAAGGCCCGAGCTGCGCTTTTTTTTTTTTTTTTTTTTTTGTACTGACTTTTCAAGAAAGAAAGCTTTGATGTTGGCAGGAAGGATCGATGCCAGGGAAAGAGAGAGAAGGGGGAGGAGGGAGAGGATGCAGAATGAAAATGTACTTCTGGGGGTGTGTGGGTGAGGGGGGGCTGGAGAGGCTGCCGTCATCATAGCTCCTCTGTTTTAAGCTAACGATTTATGAATCCTCTGAAAGCACAGCATCCTGCTACACGTCCAAATCTTTAGGGGAGGGGGACAAAAAAAAAAAACGCCACAAGTGACGTTTTTCCAACACCCCCTCCTCTCCATCCCCCCCCCCCTCCGGCACATAATAAAGTTTGTTGGGTCGCATCGGTCTGAGGATGCGGGCTGAAATGTAACTGGTTGACCTTACTGCACCATTTATTTCTGTTTCATTTAGCACAATCTGTCGGAGCAGTTGCCGTACACGAGGACGGGGAATCGAGTGAATGGGTAATCTGAGGTTCTCCGCAACATCCTCTCTGTCATTTGGCCGTGTAGGCCTGCGGAGCCGCTGCGGAGGAGCAACTTTATGAGGACACACAAACAGAAAAAGAAAAAAATCCGACATCCACCAACACAGAGGCTCCAGATCAAGTAGTTTGTCGCCACGTCTGACAAACGTTGGAAGGGATTTGTCTTCTATGAGCAGGGGAGACAGAATAAGCGCATTACGCGCCGTATAAAACCCGATTATTAGATGGTATTATCATTAAAGGCCACTTATAAGACTGATAGAAGTGCAAAAAGTCTGAAAATAAGGAATAATCAGCCAACAAGTCAGATCAGTGCGAGGAAAGCAACAGACAGCCTGAAAGCACAGACGCCTCACTGAGGATATGATCAATTAATGATTCAAAAAAAAAAAAAACGCACGGCATAATCCGCATCTACTTACATAGAGGTGATGTTTTTGAATAACTCTGCTATGTCAACACTGGTTCCATTGCTCCCAGTATCTTGCAGGGCGAGTAAAGGGAAAAACCTGCCGTTGTCGGACTTATTGCAATAGATCTCTGTTTGAGAGCAGCTGCAGGTCGGCGGGCAGTCCAGCATGGAGCTCAGATAGTCCTGGAAAACACTCATCAGAAACAAAACCCTCCACCAGCAAATCCGGATCGAATGAAACCATAGATCCATGTCTCCGGGTAAAGAGGGGGGAGAAGATGTCCCGATGTCCTCTGGGTTAGAACAGAACAGGAGAGAGGAGAGGAGGAGAGTGGGAGGAAGGAAGGAAGGAAGGAGGAGGATGGTGGTGGTGGTGCGTCTGTACAGAGGATGCTCTATGTGAGCGTTTCTGCCGTGGATGGATGCTGTAGTGTCCTTGCGCGTCAGAGATTGGGTGAAAAGGAGAGGTGGGGTGAAAAAAAAAAGACGAAACAAAAAAAAAAAACGGAAATCAAAAATAAGAACGCGAAACGCGGTGAGGCTCCAGTCGTCTTTTCAGCCTAAGATGCATGGTGTTTCCCCGGAATGCTGTGCTGCTGATGCCGTCGTCTCTCTCCAAGCAGGACCAGGACGACTGGCTGGAGAGCAGAGAGACACAAAATGAGAAGTTGGAGCATCAAGTCCCTCCTACCGGCTACAGTCATACTGACACCTGCAGAAACTGCATGCAATCAACAGTGATCACAAGTCCACTTTTCATATAAGGGCTGCTGTACTGCATCAACATGAGTGTAGCCTATTATGTGATCAAAATACAAAGCATAGCATAAAAATATAAATAAAGAATCACAGGGTCATTAAACAGATAATTAAGTAAAAAAAAAAAAAAAATCCAGAATAACTATATATACTTAAACTGATCTTACAGAACAATTTAATAATAATTTTGGAAATAAATACACAAATAATTCACCATAATGTCACTAAATCCATATAGAGCAAACACACAATGATAAATGATCAAGAGAAAATGACCTTTAATGTCAAAGTGAAAACAGATGTATACAGTGTGATCTAAATTAATGACGAATATAGTGTACAAATAATAAATGAATTACAAATACATGTTGGCATATATTCACCCCTTTACTAGGACACACCTTCATAAACACTGCCTTGGAGATGGCAAACCCCTCTGCAAACATGCATTTTATATTTGTAATTCATTTAGATCACTTTACTTATTTATATACACATTTATTTATAGAGTTGCAGGGACAGCAAACATAAAGAGACATTTCCATAAATGTGCCACTTTATCCGTCTTGGCTCATTTTTTAACCGCAGTCCCTGCGCAGGTGTAGTGACAGCAGCAAAAGACACATGAAATATATTCACACAGGAAGAGCAATACTGTATGTAGCAGAGCATATTTCATAAAAAACACAGGAAA
>JAPZEB010000001.1:7536121-7557399 GCA_029783705.1 Chaetodon striatus
AATACCACAGCGACACACCTTCTCTGTCAGCCTATCATCTTACTGCTCCTCATTTTAAATATGGTTCTTTCTCTGCCGCAGGTCTGTCCTGCTGCAGTTGTGCCCCCTCACCTTCCCATCACCACCTAGTCATTACGGATACATCAGCCTCATCCGCCTCAGCAGTCAGCAGCCTTAGAGTAAGCAGCAGCCACCACCACCACTAGCGTCTGGACATCATGGGGAGATTTATCTTGCTGCCGCTCAGATGTCCCTCGATCACAAAATATCTCTTTTTGGTGTCCAAGCATTAAAGACTTCTGTTAAATCTTAATCAGCACAAATAATCTGTTCATCAGTACACTCATATTCTGAATTAAATTTATCTTAACTTCATTGTTCTGCCTCCTGATTGAAATTGTTTTATGTCTCTTAATAGCCGTTATGCATCTTTGAGGTTTTTGTGTTTCTTTGAGGTAATTTTGTGACATTTTTCCGCATTTTGTGTCTCTCTCTGGTAATTCGGTCATTTTTGTCTCTAATTTGGGTGATATTTTGCAGGTGAAGGCCAAGGGGGCCCCTGTAGCTTTCGGCCCCAAGGCCCATTCTATCCATGCCCTGCGCTAGCTGAAATTGTTAAGAGTTACAAATGATGGCTCTGTTTGGTATTCCCAGGGTTGGATCCTGTGAGGTTCTGAGAATGAGGAAATGTCAGGTTCAGTGGGTGGCTGGATGAAAATGATTTAATGTTCAAATGTAATTATCCAGGCAGTTTTGAGACTAGATGGCATCAAATCAAATTAATGTTGTTCCTGTATTGTTTATCCGAGAGAGCCAAGCAAAGCACCATTATGGAACATTTCATTGATGCTTTCATAGTCTAATAAAACACAAATTGTTTTCATTTTTACAGCAGGTCCTTGAAATAATGGACAATGTTTACATCTACACAGGTATTTTGCTGGTGCTACTTGATTCTATGTACTGTAAAATATCCATTTTTTATATGTTAAAGGCTAAGTTCACATGTTTTCAAGTTTGTCCTAAAACAATAGTCAAGTGCCCATATGTAAATTGAAGCAGGTTCTTCTTGCTGTCACAGTTCCTCCTGTTCATACATGTAGAGATCTCCATGTATCCTTAAATGTCCCAGTCACCCAACCACCTCTCTCCTTTCCGACTACACCTTCTGTGTTTAACATTACTTATAATGACCAGTTTTCTTCTATGGGACTATACCATTATACAGTTTCCTCTCAAGCATGTCCATTCAACTTTTAATAGAAATGAAGCTAATAACTTCTGAAAGCCAATGAAATATGAAACACTTGAAGAGCAAGAATAGATGGCACTCACTGGAGCAGACACCTGAGTCAGTATCATGCAGTTTCTATATACCAGTCCAGTTGTGTTATGCACATAAATTTATAGATGTTTTTTCGAAGTCCCATGAAAAGGTACTGCTTTATATCAGTAGATGATATTGATTCCGTAACTGCACCATTTATTTTTCCAGGAAAAACCTGGACAAGAGGAAATTGTGCAGAGAATTTGCTATAGTTACTGATTGGCACATGCACGTTTGAGGTCATTTCAGAATCAAGGAAGACAAGGAAAAGACAAGGAGAGTATTTTCTTAAAGCTTACATTAATTTTTTTGGGTGATGCATATTTGCTTCTTCTATAATTACATTGCATTGTGTGTTTCCTAATTGCACAAATAAATCTTTCTCAAAGGGTTCTTGTTTGTTAAACGTACTCTACGTAACTTTATACAAGTATTAATTGTTTTTTCATTGCCAATTGGTAAACTGGTTGATTTGTAACCCACAAACTGAGACCGTCCCCTCCTTTCGTGGTTGCTTCTAGCAGCCCGTGGACTGACTTCTATGTTAAGGACTAGGGCCGGATGTTTCCTGGAAAATCGAAAGGATGTGGTATTACATGTATTCCTGTGTCTTGCCTCTTTTCAGCTCTGCTACAGCGCTAACAGTGTGCAACACTGGCTAAAGTTATCTAAGAAATAGAGTCCACTGACAAACGACAACAACTCAGAGTGCCTGCTGATTTTTTGTCTCATTTGTTGTCTGATAAACAGTAAATACATCAAATTCAGTGCCCTATACCAAAACTTCAGTGCCCCTCAGTGCTGAAAAGAAATCCCCACGTGTCCCAGGGAGGACCAACAGGTGCATTTATTCCATTATTTTTATGTTTACATTTCATTTAATTGAAATAATTTTGTCACGTGTAATCTTCTCAAAAGTTTGTTTGAGAGTTCCATTTGAAATATCTGTCTTTTCCTCTCTGAAAGGATTTTGGGGCAGATGGGCAGCTGATAATAACAACCACCTGTCAAAGTAATTCTGACCTAATCTGAGATAAAGTTTTATTTTTAAAAACCAAACAGATATGAAAGCCCTTTGAGAATGGCCTTTTCAAGTGTCATCCAGAGCTCTATCAAAATGTGATGTCACCCGGCCACTTGATCCCGTCCTGAAGTTCTATTTGTCCTTGTCTTTGAAATATTTCCATGAATGAAGTTTGAAAAAATGCACCAAAGGCCTTATCGAGCAAATGACAGCTTTCCATCTCCAATCAAACAAGAATGAGTGGAGCCATCACTCTTTTGTTCCATTTAACTTCTGTGAGCAATCACTGGATTTTAAAATCTCCGGGGCTATCAGGCGATCTCCAGGGCCAACTTCATTTTCCCTTTCAAACAGGCTGCCATCACTGTGGCTGTCACCCATCAGTACACCTCTCTCTGGGAAGGCCAACATGAAGCCAGACCATCTGTAGCCTGACGTCAGGCCTCCATCTTACTTCCTTCTGTTCAATCAATTATCATCCTTCATTGGCTCGTCAACCGCGCACGAAGCTGGTCTCATTTAAAATGTGTGTTTGCCGTGACATCCACCTCCCTTCAGTTCTTTACCAGCTCAGCTGGTCTGCTAGAATCAATCAGGAACACCCAATATGACAGTGCAGCCTTCAAAGGGTCTAGCTGAAGATGAAGGGCTGCATGAGCAGAGCATGGAGTTGTAGAGGACTAATTAAGTGGAGGGAGTGTTTTGCCATCTCTCCAAACTGAGCAACTTAAAAGACGACACACTCTTAGATCTCTTGTGCACCAGTGAAAGGAGCGGTAGGCAAGACTGTGTTACCGGACCACAGCAAGAATCAGACTAAAAGTTTAGCAGAACATTGTGCTTCTAGTTATAAGAGCTCCCAACAAATTGCATCTGTGCAGAGAAGTACAGAAATACTTTGTAGTTGTAGTAGTTTCAATAAACCCACAAGTACAATGATGATGTCTCTCTAATGTAACAAATTGGGTCTTTACAACAGTACAAATGTTAATTCATATGTGATGTGGTTGATGAGAGAAGCCAAACAAAATAACACCCAGGCAAAAGTTTAAAGTTAAAGATTCTACTTGCCAACCAGGGATACAACAATTGGAACCTCAGTGGCTCTTCTGTGGCTGGAAATGTGTTGTGATATTGAGCAGTGTGTCCACGGAGGCTGGCCAACTTACTTTTCAGGGCTGTTCTGAGGAATTTCGAAAAACTCAAGCCCCGAAACTCTGTGGCTCACCCTGTCTGTTAGCAGAATAAACTACAAACTTAAAAAGTAGTTTATCCAGGCTCTCAGTTGGCTTGGCATCTGACCCTGCTGGCTCACTACTAGACTGATGCCTTTCCAGCTCTTGCACAGATACTGTTGTGTTCCCTTAAAATACTTTGCGTATTGAACTTCTTTGTCGCTGCTTTCATGGACTTGCGTGTTTTGCAAAAGAGCCTGTAATTAACAAGAGGTTTACAAAACAATTGAAGCAGAGCTTTTATTTTGAAGTGTTGTTTCCTTCTATATCGTGAGTGACTAACAGACAGCTGCTTAACAGAGATGCCAAACTAGCTGGACGACACGGCCATATGCAAGTATGACGCTGAATATATTGCACTGCGTGGACCTTCAACTAATGACTAAGGAGAAATCTGGACCCTGTGGCTGGACCACTTACCTAAACTTAAATGGACAGATAGATAGAATTATTTATCAGTCACAAAATACGCATGCTTCACCTGAAGACAGTTATCACATACACCGACAACTGTCAAGAATTAAATTATACAGTAAAGCCCACAGGCGTGTTCCCATTGTGATCCTCTGGGGTTAGTCCGTACTTGATTTGTGTGAGTCTTTTAACAACTGGAAGCCAATTGAGTTGTAAAATGTGCTGAGTCGAGATGGGTACAGGGACATAATTTAATACAACCTGATTATTTAACTAATGCTTCGGCTAATGTCTTTAGCACTACTCTGTGCAGCAACCTTGATTTTCTGGGCAAAAATGTTGTCTTTTGGCAGATTTTAGTGAAAACTTTCATAGCTATGGCCTCCCCTGATCGATATTTATCTAATGTACATCCCGGATACTTAACTGTGTCCCTTGCCAAAATAACAGGCTATCCTACATTTACCTTCATCTCTGGGGTCTGTCCTAGTTTTATTCTGGATCCAGAAAAGATGGCCTGTGTTTTCCCTAGATGAAGAGACAGCTTGTTATCAGACAGCCAAGTCCCAACATTTTGAAGCACTTCACTCAAACACTTTTCCACAACTGCTGAATCTTCATGAGACACAAGAATAGCTGAATTGTCTGCATAAATAAAAAGGTTGGATGAACCGGTTTCTTTCATATAAAAAAAGAAAAAGAAAGTGGCCTCAGGATACTCCCTTGGGGGACCCCACTCAGTTCTAACTTTAAAAAATGTCCCATTGACATTCACTATCTGTGTTCTTTGTGAGAGGTAAGAGCTGACCTACTGAATTGCCAACTTGCGAAACCCCATGACCTTTAGCTTAAACAGCAGGATATCATGATCTACAGTATTAAAGGCCTTTTGAAGGTTCAACATGACCATTCACCAGAATTTGCCTGCATCAACCTCGTTTCTGGTGCGGCCTGTTAAATGTAAAAGACAGGTTTTAGTGGGATGGGATTTTGTGAATTCTGACTGAAGTTTAGCTTTAAGTAACTTAATCGTATTTTTAAAAAATGGGTCAAATGAAGTTCAAATTGCAAAATGTGTATCCCCAACTGAGAATAAAGGTCTGTGCACACTGTGCACATTTTTTTTCCATAGGAAATTGTCGCAGGTCTGAAAATACATACAACCTGACTGTGAAACTTTCTTCTGTCACTATAGTTTTTGGAACAGGTTTGATTTTCCGCATTTTTCCGATTTAGAGAGTTTCTTTGACTAAGAAGCAGTGAAGAAAATGTGGCAGAAGGACACATCTGCAACAAGAGAGAGGAATGGGTCACAAGATATCCAATTGTAAATCAGATAGCCTACTTTCAACAGGTCAGATTGTAACGTTCAGGTGGATGATGATGATGAGAAAGAGAATGTGGACTGCATACAGATAGAGAGAGAGAGTGACAGTGTGGAGACAGAGAGGGAGGATGGCTCAGCCCCTTCAGCTGCGGTGCCAACTGCAAGACGGCAGCAGAGAGTGGTGACAGACAGGGAGGTAATCCAGTGGAGAGAAGCATGGGAGCAAATGTGTGTTTACATTTTCGCTTGTATTGTGAATTTTCACAACAAATGGAACAATAAAACCCATCGCAGTCAGTGTGCAGGGTTTCTGTGCGTTACAATTTCTTTTCAGATGATTGATTTTAAAAACACATACGAAAAAAAACGGACTCAGTGTGCGAAAGCCTTAAAATGGCCTTCAAAAATAAAATTATAAATATACAATATACAAGTTGAAGCTTGTATACTTTACCAATTTTCCTTTCCTCTCTGTTGTGTGTTTTTTCTCTCAGTTGAATCAGTGTTGCTTTAACACCAAATTGTTTTTCTGTATTACTTGCAGGTAATTACAGTGTTTCCCTCTCCTCTGTGGTGCACTGTACATATCACCATGGGAATTAAGAATAAGCTTTTAAGTAACCATATGAAACTTTCATCCTATCCTACTCTCAACACTTTCTCTTTGATTTCTTTCTTCAGTACCTCATATACAACATGCAACTTAGGTTAATAAGAATATATCTGACATGTGCCAGTTACCACTGCACAATACAATCCCTTTTACGTTTAGGAATTTGGCCCATGCTGTCACACAGGGTGATTTGTTGATGCACTCACTGGCTGTCCCTTTTATATTTTGTTTACGGGATAGTCTCTTTAATGAATATGTATTTTAAGCCAGTGGGCCCCTTGGTACAGACAAATACAGGTCAAGGCCCTGTCTTACTCACTATCAGAGCACCTTGCCATTTTGTTTGCAGTTGTTGTACAAGTTTGTCTGCAACCCAATCGCAAGAAGTTTCTGCAAATCAGGGATATGTTACATTTGTATGTTATTATGTAGCAGATGCTTTGAAAGTTCACATTTCTTTGGTTATGGTTAAGAAAAGATCATGATTTGGCTTAAAATACCCACGTTTGCTGGCAAAATGCCAATGGAAACATATTGATGGGTTGCTAAAAACCCTGACCTTTAGTGGCATAAACACATCTGGAAACACAGTGATAGAATGCTAAAAAAAAAAAAAAAAACATTCGGTGACACTATTGCTACTGGGAGCGCAGCCATGTGTTACAAAAAACACAGACATTTGGTGGCACAAATGCTACTGGAAACAAGGCAATGGGTCATTAAAAAAAACACTGACATTTGGTGGCACAAACACAACTGGAAGTGTAGCAGTGGGCAGCTTAAAAAAAGCCCATGTTTGGTGGCAATATTGCAACTAGAAGCGCAGCAATGGGTAGCAAAAAAAACACTGATATTTGCTGGCACAAATGTCACGGAAACAAAGCAATGGGTTATTAAACAACAGTCATGTTTGGTGGCACAAAAGCTGCTGGAAACACAGTGCTGACTTACAAAAAAAAAAAGGTTTTGTTGTTTGTTTGCCTTTGTTGGTTGCAAACACTGGTTGGCAGTGGTCTGCTGATTGGCAGTCATCTCGCCTATGTGTCACACCATTCACCACCTCCTCCACCTATCACTGACAAAGTCAGCTCATATATTACATCACTTAAGAAATGGTGACATGATGTAGATGACACATACCAACCTATCCCTGTTTCGCAGAAACCAATGGTGGCTAGGATGTTCTCCATGGTGTTTTGCAGGTTAGCATTAAAGGAATAATTTGACATTTTGGGAAATCGGCTAATTTATTTGCATTTTGTCTTTAAGAGATGCTAAGCTAACCAGCTGCTGACTGTAGCTTCATATGTACCATACAGATATAAGGGCAGTATCAATCAATCAAAAAAGAAAATTAGCATAAACATGGTAAACAGCTTAACTGGCTTGTTTCAAAAGTAAAAAATCAACCTACAATTACCCTTAAAATGCACCAGTTAACACATATCTTCTTTGTTTAGTGTGTACAAAAACCAAAGAGCTGAGCTAGCTGTTTCACTCATTTCCAGTCTTTCGACTGTAGCTGCATATTTACTGCACAGATACAAGAGCGGTATTGATCTTTTCCAAAAAGGTCAAACTACTTTTTTTAAAAGGATTAGGATTAAAAAAAAGTGTCACTTTAAACAGAAGCTCCAGTTTAGGGGTCCCCCTGATATTTAGGGTGCTGGGTCTCATTCAGTAATAAGCATGCCTACCATGCACTGAAGATACCTTTGGGTATTTATGCGACCAAACAGCAGCCAAATGTCAAATCACTGCTTGTTTCTCTATACATGGGTGCAGTCAGCCTAAGAAGATTTTAAGCTTGGTAAAGAAACAAATAATCTTCCACTAACTACTATAAACATACTCATCAGCAAGGTATTTAACCTCCAGCAGCTCATGAGGATCTGTTCTGTAGTCACAAGCAGATGATGACCAGGCTGCTTCCAGGGGCCGACAGCTCGAGAATGATTGTAATTGGCAGCATCATGGGGCTAGATGGACTTCGGACTTCTCTAGATAATCACAGAAATGAACTCCAAAGTTACAAAAATAATACCCGAGTGAGACAAAGAGAATATATAAAGGAGAGTATTTTGCCGCCTCTTGAACTTAAGCTTCTCAGGAAGCATCTGGTGAGAATTAAATTTCCCTCAAATATATAGTCAATTTAGACATTGCATTATCAAGATCATAATTTGTTTTAAGAGATTAAGGAATCCACTTTCCTGTGTACTGCTCAGGACTAATGGAGGAACTCACCACATTCAATCAGTGCACACACAGAAGAGAGGCACTCAGTTTGAAATGTTTCAACTCCGAGAAAGTTCTCACTCACGCCTCACTTTTTGGTAAAGTGACTTGTCACAGACGTCATTCGTTCAGTTCCTGTTGTCCTCAGTTCTATTGTGTCTCGTCTCACTAATTCACAGTAAGGAAGGGAAGCAAATTTAACTTTATGCTATTTCCGAAGGATGGATTGTGTCAACATTTTATTGAAATAGTCAGATCCCTGCCCTCCTCCACCAGATGGGAGAGTAAAGGAATGACTAATGTTTTATTGTACGCACTGTTTCAGGAAATCAGTAAAAATGAATTGAATTGATTTTTGAGGAGGCCTGTGCATGACAACAGTTTTTTAAATGATACTGTTATTGAAAAAAGTTAGATGACTGATGCAATGTAGATTGTTAGATGATGCAATGAAGAGCTGTTGTATTTTTTAAAGGAGACGGAAGGTGAAAAAGGAAAGCAGGAAGGAAAAGGAAGAAAGACGACAGATGAAAATTGAAGATGGGGAGAGTGGGAGGAAAGAGGAGATGAATGTGACGGGACAAAAAGGAGGATTTGGAAAGAAAAGCTTCACAGTGACAGGATGGGAGGAATGTTTTTTTCACCGAGCCACTCCAGCTCTGTCGAGGATGCAGCCAACACGCCCAGCAGTCCAGAAGCTACAGTAAATACACCCCACCTCGCTCCACAACAGCCCCTATAGTTTCTTTGTTTTCACATCCATTCAGCTCCTGCCATTCAAAATGCTACAGTCAATTAGTCAAGGTGCATTACACATTGTCATCCTGACCTGAGATTTACACCCCTCAGTGCCTCTGCCGCGAGAAGAAGGATGTAATCCCCTCAAACTGGTGACAGTTCATGTTTCTTGGTTGGAAATGGTGGATTTTTATGATTTTTCTCTATGTGAATTATATAATTGAGTGCCATTACACTGAGCTATAACTGTAGCCTGAAAATCAAATGTATTTGCACAGGCGCCACACATGACTCATCTGCCCTCCTCTTCAAAGGAGACAGGTTCACGTAGAAACCAAGACAATATGTAATCATCAGCTGAAATATCCTCACTGCAGTGTAACTAAGATATTTACTACATGTTTGTGAATCACGAATAAACATTCTGATCAAGACCTTAAGATCAAGTAAATGCAATTTACTGTTTGAACCTCAGCCTTTCCAAAACCAACACCACAAAGGGCAAAAGTGTAAGACATGGATTAAACAGTGAGTTTATCTGCTGTTATTTCAGCTGCAAATATTAGCGTGTCTAGCTAAATGGCTGGCTTACAAGTAACCAAAGTTTACTGTCAAAGCACAGTGAAATACAGAGTGCATGGGAATGGCTACTGAATAGCAAGTGGCACCAGTGTGTGACTGTGTGTGTGAATGGGTGAATGTGACACATAGTGTAAAAGCGCTATGAGTAGTTGGTGGACTAGAAAAGTGCTATACAAGTGCAGTCTATTTACCATTCATCATGAACTAATATTAGTTTGTGGTGTAATGGGTTATGTTTATATTCTGTGTTGCCAGATGGGACTGACAAAAAGTGGCCCCATTTTGTATTTCTTACTTAGGTAAGGGTTTATATGTGGGTTTATACAGTCTTGTTTAATCTGGGTTTATGCAGTTGTGTAGATAGTTTAAAGGGGACCTTTCCACTGGAGCATGTTCATATGCTTTTATGTTCAAAAAACACTTCACCCTCTGTCTGAAACATTCCATTTTGGTGCCCGACTCTTTAAGCACCCCGCATGAAAACCACAGTCTGCTTTGATTTGTCAGGGATTCTGAATCTTCCGAATATGCGCTGTTTCGCCATCTCTGCACCCTTATTGCAGCCGGTGGAATGACAGTAACTGAATATAGCGGCAACTTTTATCATTAAAAATCACAGATGAAAGCTTATAAAAACAAACAAACATATTCCAGCAGCAATATGATCCAAAATCAGGGAGAAATTAACAATATTGGCAACCAAGATTACATTTTTCCTGGACTTTAGCATGTAGCTTTGTGTCCTCCTCTACCTTAGTTGTAAGTAACATGAGTAACACTGACATCAGCTTGTCGCAAAAATAGAAAAAAAAACAACAGCACAGTATGAATTCCCAAGGTTTTTGCTGATAGGGATTACGTTTACATACGTTTTCCTCATTATATGAAACTTTGACCGTGTTTAATATAAACATCTGACATAAAGTCTCCTTTGATGAAGTTAAAGAATGATCACTGATCAATGAGAACTCTGTCTACATACAATGTAATATCAAAAAAATATATGATGTATATATATATGAAAATATATATGATGTTTGCTTTTACTTCTTTCTTAGCTCTTCAACCTCAGTGAGAAACGTTATTACATCAGCCAACTCAATCCAAAGGTAAGCCTGACAACTTGATTCCTCTCCTCTCCTCTCCTCTCCTCTCCTCTCCTCTCCTCTCCTCTCCTCTCATGTATTACATGACGATGAGTCTGACAGACAGTCTCTTTCCTCTCTCAGGTGTTGGACTTTGGCTGGCCTGATCACCATGCTCCAGCCCTGGACAAAATCTGCAGCATCTGCAAGGCCATGGACACCTGGCTGAGTGCGGACAGCCACAACGTGGTGGTCATACACAACAAGGTGAGACTGAGAGAGAGAGAGGATGCTGTTGCTAGAATGGAACAAGTATGTGTAGACAGTAGAGGGTGCTCTCAGGCTCTTCTCGGGACCCCCACTTCCTGAGGCTGCAGCTGCTCTGTGTGTAGTGACGTTCCCCCTGAGTGAAACACTGACATTCAGGGTGGAGTGTTTGTGTGTGAGAGTGTGTCCCTCTGTGTGCTTGTTTGGGTTGGGTTGTGCTGGACGCGGGTTAGGAAAACACAAATTAGGGAGGTGAGGCACGCCGCTCATCATGGCTACTTAGGTTTATTTACCCTTTTACTCGTAACAATACCATAAAGACTGAATTGACCAATGCTTTCCTGTTGTTGCCTAAACTTACTTGCATCACATTATACTCTTGTGGCAAACCACACTCGTCTGGCTCCTCAATATGCCGACACAGGCCATAAAAAGTATATCCAAATGCAACTACTTGACCGAGGTCCTAAATGCAATACCTAATCATTTTCACGTTAACCCCACAGTGTTCCTGATTGTGTTTTGCAACATAAGAATTAACCATGGGATCCCTGCCTCATTCCAAGATGTTCCCACAGGGAGGTTACAAACAAGTCGGCTGCCATAACAACTGGTGTTATTTTACTGCGAGTTGAGTAATGCTGGTGATGAGTGTGAGTGTGGGCTTGGAAGTTGTGGTGGTCACTAAGGAAGCAGGTCGTGTTGGGTTTTCACATATCAACAAATCATTTCCACTGGGCTCCACGCTGTTTAAGCGGCCGCGATATATATAATGTGGAACGCATTTATCCTCCACAGTGACCCTTGTTTTAAAGATGAATGGATACGTACAATGAATGCAATCTGAGATGTTGCCATAGAAACGTGTGCTTGGACTTTGGCTCAGTGGATACTATTAAATGTCCAGCCAGTATTTTTTTTACCATATGAATAACAGGTATAGTCAGATAAATAAAATGTTATATGATCAAAGTTGATATTATTAATGTAAGCTAATCTTTAAAGGGGTACTCCACCATCTCACAGTCAGTTGACATGTTTTCGGGGTCGTATTTAGCTTTTTATTACAGTGTTAAAATGTCATCTGTGGTTCTTAAGGAGGTTTCTAAAGTCTAAATAAATAACTGATGATGTCATCAGGTTTGGGCTTGGAGACTTTACATATATAACTTGGCAAGAGAGGCTCGACAAAAAGATGCTATCAAGTTGCATTATGGTAAATGTAGGACCCTGCAATTCTAGATTTTGACCTGACTAAGATTCAGGATTCTGCATTTAAAAACAATATCAGAATAAAATTACTCAAATAAACATTAACCACAAAAAAAGATTCTGTTTTATAAAGATGTGGGTAAATTGCTCTTTGAACACCGTCGTGACCTGGAAGATAAAATCTGTGGTTGACTCTTGCTTGTTTGATGTCTTCTCAGGGCAACAGAGGCAGAACTGGAGTGGTGGTGGCAGCCTACATGCATTACAGCAACATATCTGCCAGGTAGGTTCTACAGTCTCAACTATACCTGCAGAGGGGTAAATTGCAGCATACTCTTACCCTTTTTTCACCAACATGGAACCGGTTTTGTTCTGGTTTCCGCACCTATTTTTGAACCATTCAGCACAATTAAACCAAAAATAAATTGGTTCAGTAACTTAAAAGTCTCAGATGGAACCAAAAAAAAAAAAAAGGTTCTCCATGATCTAAAGTGCAACCCATGACGATATCATTGGATGTGACACTTTTTACAGGTTGGAAAGAGAGGATGGAGAAGGCAACAATAGAGAAGTCATGTGAGAGATTGTCAGAAAATAAAACCATGCAGTAGTCTTAATAATAGTTGGTCGATGCTTTCTTTTGGGTAAAAACAAATATCTGTGATAACAAAACAAACATTTGCAGGTAATCAATGTAATCTGTGATTTTGCTACTACTGTTAACTTCTGTTGTGCGTTGTGCAACGCTCTCCATGATGACACATCCTTGACAATGGTTTTGCACAAAACTGGTGAAAACACAGCCTAGTTCTCTAGATAGCACTAAGGTTCCAACAATCCTGGAGGGAATTGGTTCAAGAATCAGATCTAATTTGGTGGAATAGGAGTATTTGAGGCCAGATCCACACATACATAGTTAGTTTTGAAAAAAGGGTTTTTCTCTCCCTTTGTTTAAAAAAAACAAACAAAAAAAAAACATCCACACAAACACTGTCATCAAAACTTCCCTGTCTAAATGAAGATGCAAAAACAAAGCACTGTCAAGAGCATGCAAAAGCAACAGGCGGTGATATAACCCTAACCCTAAAGCCTTGCCAAGAAGAAGAAGACGATGTTGGCCACTGAGGAGCCTGAAAAAAGCTACTTTCATGAAGGCTACCCATAGCAGTGACCTCTGTAGTGCATTATGACAGCACTGTTCCTCAATATAGTGAAAAAGTAACTGTACTTTCCTTTGTTAACATGTTAAAAAGTCCTGTTAGCAAGGTTAGAACCAGCTCTAGTTTGGCCTCATCTGCCACTGCATGAAATATAGCCTCATTTGTGACATCTCACAAAGGAGAAAATAGCGCAAACTCTTTACGAGATGAAAACTCAGTTTTCTCTGACTACACATCCACACTGAAAACTGAGGATATTTTTCATAAATTTTCTCCCTGGAAAGAGTTTTACTAAAGGTCTTTTTTCAGCGACCTAAAATGCAGTTCATGTTAATGAAAAGAAGTGAAAGAAAAGTTATGTTGTTAGATATACATAGCCTGAAAAGGAGAGAGTAAATGAGATGAAACTGTTCATTTCTAGAAAGAGAAACATTGAAGTGAATAAAGTAAAACATAGAGAAGGGGGAGACATTAGAGGAAAAACTAGATAAACCAGCATTGTTCATCATCACAAGACTAAAGCCCACATCGGAAGAACAGATGGAGCTGTGATGAACAGAGGAAGGAGGGGTGGAACATGAGACTGGGGAACAACACTTTTATTTGGAGAAATACAAGGAAAAGCATTTGATATGATAATTATAAGCAGAAAGCAATACGTTAGTTTAAAGTGTCATCAAATAATAAGATTTAAATAATAAGTGGTCATTTGTCTTTCTTTTTATTAGATTTGGATAGATAACATTCTGTTAGAAAAAGCAAGGAGATGTAAACTGTGAACAAACAGAGGAGCACATGATTCCCTGTTAGTCCTGAAATAACTCTGATGGGCCTGAAGAACATGTAATGTGTTCTGTTCTCTGCAAAAGTATTAGATTTATCTAAAAACACATTTTCTCACAAATCAGTTTAAAGCTGGCATTAAATCCTTATGAAATATAACAGCAAAATGTCGGAACATGAAAACACTGTGACACTTGCCATATGGGACTAAAGATGTTATGTAAATACTGCAATAAGATGTTCTACTGTTTGCTGCGTGATAGAGGTTATGCTGAATGAACTGTCAGATATCAACACTAAGACCATTTTGTCCACGAAATCTTGAGATCCATACCGGACAGACTTAGCTTACATTAAACGTAACGGATTGCATTCTTGTTTGGTGTGACGGTTGCATCTGATGTTATTAATTCTATGCCTATCTTTGTGTTGACACCCGTGTGCAGTGTGATGTCTGAGATTAGGAATGCTAAAAGAGGGTTTTGCATGAAACGACCAAGTGAATTAAAAATAACACTGTGTACAAGTCATGTTGTGGAGACTTTTCAGATGTCTGTCATGGCATGACTGAGCTTACTGTGACAAGGCTGCTCTCACATACACATGAGCGGAAATGAAGGTGATTTAAAAGTAAGTTAACCTTATGCGTACCATTTTTTTTCTGTTGGACTGCAGTGCTGACCAGGCTCTGGACAGGTTTGCCATGAAGCGCTTCTATGAAGACAAAGTGCTTCCTGTGGGCCAGCCATCTCAGAAAAGGTCAGTCTTTCCTCACTCATTGTTTATAGTATGAGTTTGACCCAAAGTGAACTGTCTCACAAAGAAACCTTTGTCTTTCTATGAACTAAAAATATCTAAAGCTGCATTATTTAATTTTAATGGCCTCCTGGGGGCGGCAGAACAAGCTGTCAGTGGTGTTGATATGTCCAACTTGTTAGCAAACAGTGTTTCTGTTCAGTATTCATTCTCCTCTCCTCTGGTTTGCTTTCTACCAACTCTTGAGGAATATGTGTGGCTCTGTAGCTGCTTAATGGTGTGCTATGTACACCCAACCCATTTGCCAGAAAATGTTGACACTGTATATTTCGGCAAAACAAGGATACATTACATTTGTACATTATTATGTAGTGGATGTGTTGAATCTCTACATGTCCTCTAACACGGTGGTTAATTTGTGGTTATGTTTAAGCACAAAAAGCACTTGGATATGGTTTGGAAAAGAATACCCACATTCTGCACCGCAAAAGCCGATGGAAAGAGTCAGTGAGTTGCAAAAAAAAAACACTGACGTTTGCTGGCACAAAAGACGCTGGAAGAGTCAATGTGTCGCTAAAAAACACCAACATTAGCTTGCACAGGAGGCACTGGAAAAACACCAACAGGCTGATAAAAATCACTGACATTTGCTGGCACAAAAACTGCTGGAAGAGTCAATGAGATGCTAAAAATCCTTGACATCTCAAAAAAAGCATCAATGGGTTGCTAAACAACACTGGCGTTCATTGGCACAAAAGGCACTGGAAAACAGTTAACGAGTCGCTAAAAAACACTGATGTTTGATGACATAAAAGGCACTGGGAAAGAGTCAACAAATTGCTAAAAAACATTGACATACACTGGCACAAAAGGCACTGGAAAACAGTTAATGAGTCATTAAAAAATGCGTTTGGTGGCATAAAAGCCACTGGAAAAGAGTCCAGTTGCTAAAAAACACTGGCGCTCACTGGTAAAAAAACTACTGAAAAATAGGCAACGAGTCACTAAAAAACACTGACAACCGCTAGCACAAAAGGCATTGGAAAGGCATCGATGGGTTGCTAAAATACATTGATGTTCACTGGCACCAAAGGCGCCGGAAAAGAGTGAACGAATTGTAAAGAAAGCACTGATGTTTGCTGGCATAAAAGCTGCTGGAAAAGCATTGACGGGTCTCCAAAATACGCCTATGTTTGGCAGCACAAAAGCCACCATAAAAGCCATGACAGGTCGCTAAAAAAACAAACAAAAAAACACCTGTGGTTGATTTTCTGTTGGTTTATCACTACATACAAACTCTTCACATTACACATTTCCATTTGATCCATTGTTGTTATAAAAGATATTCATCTGTGCAGCTGTAAAGTATTTAATTGACTGATTGAGTTTATATTAAAAGAAAAGGGCCAATGTTGGCTCATGGAGCACGGCTGAAAACATTCATTGTTGTTACTCGAGGTCAAAGACTGTCTCTTTGTTGCGATGAACACAGGATTATACCTTCAGCCCTTTGTTGTAAAACAATAGGAGTCATGATACGCTTTGAAAGACAGGGACGTAGCAGCATGTTAATGTCTTACTTTTTACACTTCTACCTCGCTCAGGTATGTTGAGTACTTCAGCGGCTTGCTCTCCGGGCACATCAAGATCAACAACAAACCCTTGTTCCTTCACCACGTCATCATGCACGGCATCCCCAACTTCGAGTCTAAAGGAGGTGAGTGTCACGCACAGATGTGCACTCACATATGAGGATTTTCAAAAAACATTATTTATATTTAAACAACTTTTGAAAAATTGTGTTCCAGGTTGTCGCCCTTTTCTCAAAATCTACCAGGCCATGCAGCCCGTGTACACATCTGGGATCTAGTAAGTCTTAAAACATACTCACACTCAAATGCTTTTACAAGATTCCAGGGATAGCAGGCTCGTAATGGCTCAATAATAAAAACCCTGATTTTCCTTTATAGCCTCTCCCGTAACTCCCCTGCCCCCCAATATCCACATACACCATCACTCTTGCCAGTTTACACTCTGTGCTTGCCTCACGTTATTGTATTTAGCTAGCCTCCCCAGCTGCAGGCTCTTGTTTCCCTACTTTAGATCCCGCAATCACTTCTAGTGTTATTTGTGACTGGAGAGCCAATGAAACAGGCAGACAGGCATCTGTGTGGACGCCCGCAGGGTTTTCCTGCTAGAGGACCCTGCTGGTTCCCAGGGCCAGACAGGAAATAATGGATTCTATGATTTTCTGTTGTTGTTTTGGGAAGAAGGGAGGTTAGAGGAAAGGACAAGAGGGGGGAGCTGCACTTCCCTCAGATGGGCCAGGCAAGCATGCAAGCTACATTTACACCACATTTAAAGTATTACAGTTTAGATATAACACAGACTTGTTCTTATTTAAAAACATGCGTCCCAAGGTCAGATCATGCAGTTCCCAAAAATTGCATGTACACTTAACTATTTTGCACATTAAAAACTTAACAAATAAAGACATTAGTAGATTGTCATGTTGTCACCAATTACATGAGCTTGGCTGAGCCAGTATGAGCATGGAAGACTCATCAATTGAAAAAACACAATATGACTAACTTCAACTCAAATCACATTTATTTTTCACAAACACAGTCATACGCAGCACAACACATGTAGTGAAATTATTTTGTGCCCATCTCCAGAAAGCAATTAGCAAATGATAAAGAAATGGAGTAGGATCGTGGCTACATAAAGAGAACTGGATACACCATTGGCTGCGGGGCCCCATTGGTTCCTACGACAGCTGCTGAGTCATGCATGACGCCAAAAGGGTTCAAGTGTCACACACAAAATTATTATTGCTGCTATTTTAAGTTGTCATGGCTAACGTGTTAGCAAAAAAATGCTACTTTACAAATCCAACAGACAGGGAGCAGCATTAGCATTAATTTGGGGTTGTGTTTCTGTACTTTTATGAATAACTCCAATATTCAGTCTTCTTTTAGCTCTGGTTTGGTCTGGTTTGTAGCAGCTAAATATGGCTATTTAGCTACTAAACAATGTACTGTGTTTGCTAGTATGTTACAATCTTTGTCTGCCTGCCATTTGATGCTGGGCATTTGACATACAGCAGGATTATCAGAGGTGTTTTTAAAAAAAAAACAGCTGCCAGCCACAGCTAGAAATGAGAATAGTTTGTGGGCCAGAAAACCAGAACAATAAGCCGAAAGATGCTAAAATTCTCTGTTGAGCAGAGGGGAACTCCAGGGTTGGGTGATAATTCTGTTGGGTCTGTTGCTATATTAACATTACACACATTCATTTAACCCCGTTACTCTAAAAATATGTCTCAGTGTAGCTCTGAACTCCCTGATCCCTCCACCCTGCCTGTGTCTCATTCTCTCATTCTTTGCCTTTTCCCCCATTTCAACTGTTGAGTTGTTACGAAGTGTTTTTAGTAACTACTGTAAACAGTAAAGCCTGGTGGTGTTAAACTGTTGCTACTCTGTCTGTTCTTACAATAGTGTAAATTCTATAAACACATTCTCAGCACACACCATAACTGAGTGTGACACAATCCGTGCACATATACTTCCAGACTGTCAACCGCTTAAAGCCCAAAATCACATTCCTCCCCACTTTCTCTCACATGCTCTCTATTAGCACTCTCCACCCTTTGATCCTGCTCTCCCAGTTAGACAATCATGTCGACACTAATACCCAAAATTAGCCCAGCGCTGCACCGCTGTTACACTCTGTGATGGCCACTGTTAACGTAAATAAGGGATTGTTAGTAGACGATGTAGATCATGTGGGTTATAATACCCAGACAAGCAACATCAAAAAGAAAACTGATGTAGTGGAGTGGAGAAGTTGGACTGTGGTGTGAACATTTTCACAATGTGAAGGCAGTTATCTAACATGTTTTGGCTTTTTTTTTTTCTTTTACAGTAATGTTCAGGGTGACAGCCAGACCAGCATCTGCATCACCATTGAACCAGGTCTTCTTCTGAAAGGGGACATCCTGGTAAGAACTGGCAAGATCTAAGAGTGACAGTGTGTTAGTTGTTTGGATCACATGAATTCACATGAAGTCATAGACTGTAGACTAAAGATAGACAACATGGAAGCTTCCCAGAAGTGAAGCCAAAACATCGTGATGGCCCCCTGGTGGCTGATTATGGTATAGGTCATAAACCCCACCCCCTCCATGTTAACGGATGGGACATGGGTCAACTAAAAAAATCAAAGTACACATCAAATAAATTTTTTAAAAAGACGGTTTTGGTCATTTCAGGTAGTTATTATCACGCCGATGTATGTTCAAGTGTTATTTTTCTGAGTTTGGTTATAACTAGTTATTTGATGCTAAAAAAGGGGTTTAATGATCAATGGCAATGCTTGCAAATAGTTGGAGGGCAGGAACTTGATCCCCAGGAGATTGCCACTGCACAAACTCTGGCTCCAAATGATGTCACTCATGCAAGACGGCAGAGGCCGAATCCAGCATATTTTGGCAGCTGCAGAAATGTACAGAGGATACACTAATTTTTATTGTTTATTGGTAGTGAAAGGATCCAGTTGGATTTTCCGATCTGATGTTGGGTGTATGTACTGAATGCATGTGCTGCAGCAGTTTATAGTGTCCATTCATAGAAGAAATAGCACCATAAAACCAGGGGGAAGACAGTTGGACTGAGTCCTATACCTCAGTTTATAGACCCTCATTAGCACACAATATGTTCACTGGAAACTATGACGTCAAAGTGGCAATGTTCCTCACTGTACTTCCTTTCCAACACTGTCTGGGATACATAGGCATGACATAATCCTCTAAAAGTAAGTTGGATGGATATTTTTGATTCTTTATGAGATATTTTCATATTTAGGGGATTTTTATGAAATGTTTTTGGTTTAATTTCACTTTTAAAATGAAGGAGAGAGATCTTCAGTGAAGTAGCACCTGTGGCTTATTTTGCATTTGTTTCCAGCAGAAGAACTGCACGCATCAGCAAAGTTTTTGCTTCTGCTGTCGTTGAGGCTATAATGTTATCCAGGAGATGTCCTCAGGGCACATAATTTCAACATGGAGAATTTCAAAGGAGCACTTACTGTATGCGCAAGGCTGTTCCAATTTGGCCCCTCACTGCTGAGCTCATATCTCATCCTTTATTTAAGACGGACTAATGGATTCTGCTGAATGCATCATTGGACTGAGCCATGGCTGCCGATGCTCGTTATTATTCAGATAACACGGGGAATGTGAGCTGTAGCCTTATGGCCAAATGGGAGAGACATTAGTCAGCATGGAGTGTGCTCCTGCATTTAAAACTGCACTGGTATGTGTTTGTAGAAATGAGATGGGGATAATATGACTGCCAAAAAATGACTAATTACTGAATGGTTAGATTAAAAAAAGATAATCACAGAGGGAAAACCTTCATAAACATCATTCAGATTCTTCAGGTTTCGGCTGTTTGCTTCTCTCACTGGCCAGTGTTAGTCATTTTAATTTCAAGTTCAGTTTCAAGTTAGCAAAAAGTTTGGAACTTTAAATGAATAGCTCAACATTTTGGGAAATGTGCTTATTCACTTTCTTGCCAAAAGTGCAATGAGAAGATAAATACCACTTATGTCTACAATTAATATAAGGCCTAGCAGAGACACCAGAAACTGGAAAACAACTCGCCTGCCTGTCTAAATAATAAGCACTTCCTAAGCCCACCCCTTTTTGCTCTGTGCTCCAATAACAGTTGAGCAAGACTGGAGCATGGTAGAACCTCAGTCAACTTGTCCCTTTCCAGTTGTACTTCAATATGCTATGTGCTAGGTTTGTCTATGTTGAAAAGAATTTGAAGATTGTCAAAAGAAGTCGCTGGAGAACTGTCATAATCTTTGAAAAGCGCTAGCTTACTAGCTAGCTGACGTCTTCATTAACAAGAGGAGTTAGTCTTACGTAAGATTATCAACATCAGCCAGGTTTGCTTTGTTTCTTATTGAGGTCCCTTATTGAGGTCTTATTGTGGTCCTGTTACAGAGATTTGGAAAAAGAAAGATAGGTTGGTTGATGACGTATTTTTAAGATGACATGAATTATTGTTAGCCAGAACAGAGCAAGGCCAGCGTTCCTTTGCTCACATTACATAGAGTACTTTACTGATCTAGAGAAGGGGAGAGGGGGACAAATTAGAGTCCTGTATGGGTCCATTCTAAAAACCCTCACCCGTCCATACCTGCAAAGCTCAGTACCAGAACTGGCCTGTTACCCATCATTATGTCTAAGTCAAAGCTGCACCCGCCCACACCTATTAATAAAAGTCCCGCGCCCAAGATTAAACACACAGTCTACAGTCATTCTGTGCAATCACTGCCAGGTTAAGAGACATTTAAGCATGCTCCCTCCACCACCATAAAATTTCATAAGAACCCTCCATGGGTGCCTTGAACTTACTGTAGGCTACCACCTCATCTTCAGACTGCAACATTTCATCGCTGGAGTCCTCCACATCGGTGACAAATGGTCAAAGCTTCGACTTGTGTC
>JAPZEB010000001.1:7592437-7621897 GCA_029783705.1 Chaetodon striatus
TAAAACATCACACCTGTGCCACTTATGATCCCGTCGTGCCGGCTGTCCCATTTATATAGACCTTGTTTTGGCGCTGTTATTACTTCAGTTTCTGGCTCAGAGGCAAGACAACTCTGATCTTCCATTCCACAATCTTACCTTTTAAACAGAATGGAAAGGTGGCGTAACAATGTGATATTCTCACCTTGAACAGGCAGTGTAAAAGAGGGAAGAGAGAGGCCACATGCGCAAAAAGTACAGGCTTTAAACACGCAATTAAAAGATTGAATTGTGGCTTTTGGAAGTCCGTCCATCCATTATTTGTGACCACCTACAGGGTTGTGGGCGGCTGGAGCCGATACCAGCTGATGTTGGTCAAAAGAGTAACACCCTGTAAAAGGAGCCAGGCCGTCAGAGCCGACACATAGACACAGACAACTGTTTTAGCGCCCATTTACACCTAAGGGAGAAAACCCACACTAACACACGGAGAACATGCAACCTCAACAAAGAAGGGACCAAGCTGGCAAGCGGGTTTGAACTTGCTGTGAGGTGAAACTCCTAACCACGGCCAGGCCTTTGAAAGTGACTCTTTAATCTCTGAAATGCCAAAACTTTCATATTTTCAAAATTCTATTTCCTGGCAGCTCATACTTGCACCACACTCCTCCATGGCATTTATGCTCAATTTGGTGAGGCTGATTGGACCATCACTGCAGGTGGGATAAAGACACTGCAGCATGGGAAAGCTAGCAGGGAACATGGCTGCTGCTGGTAAGGAGTTACAGTATCTCAGGAGTAAACACCTGTTTACTTCTGTCAGTCATTTCTACTCATAATCCTAGACATTTTGGTTAGATGCAAAGGTTTGACCAGAAGTGATGTCATTTGTATCAAATGTTTTCTGCCCCACATTTAGTGTTGTGTGTCTTCTCTCATTTCTTCAGTAACTGGATGTCTCCTTTATAGTCCACATCCAGATCAGTTCTAACCATGGCGCCAGCAAATGGGATGTTCTTATAAATGGAAAGACATTATTGGAAGGATGCTGAGCTTTACTTGACACTTAACTTTTAAATTGTTCCCCTGACAATTGATGCATATGCTGGTTTTATTATACAGTCACTAAGCAGTTGGCTGGCATGAGTCTCATGTATTTCTATGTCAGTTTTGCCGTTCATTCTGTCTGGCTTGTTGTGTCTTTTTAACATATTATATTGTGTAATGTACTCTTTTTCGAGGTGGGGAGTAGGTGTCCTTTTTTCTTATGTAACTCAAGACATTTGGTTCAAGGGTCAGTATGCCTTAACCAAATGCTTTTCGGTTGATAAGAAATCAGAAGGCTGTATCCAATTATTTCTGTAACTTTCCAAAACCAGCAATCCGAAAAGCGTTTTGGCCAGATGTGCAAAAGTGAGAAAGAACAGGGTTTGAACTTGTTTGTCAAGCTCTCTTTTCAACACTTTACTCAATTACTTTGCTCTCTTTTCATTTGATTCACACTTTGAATGCCTAAGAGGAAAATTGTTTGTGCTATTATCCTCAACTGAAAGATTATCATGGTTTTGCCCACCCTATGGCCAGTGCTGTGTCTCACTGAACATGCTCATGTTTTTGAACGGTGAAGTGAGCAAATCTGAATCCAACTTATCACCGTGAATGTAAGCATCGTTGACTGTTGCAACAGTTACCAACGCCCACACACTGTGTTATTTCATGTTGATGTTGTGTTGAAGACGATTTCCCCGTCTTTGTTTTCTCCTACGTTAATATGACACAAACCTTTTCCTTTACATTGAAGCACTACACATTTTAACAAGAGGAAAATACTATTTGACGGGGAATCACACTTTGCAGCTACTGGAACTGCAGAAGCTGTTTCATATGGATGTTTAAAGACGCTTTATAAACAAATCAGTATAAATTCCAATGGAAACAAAAATCTAATTTTATTGCCAACGACATCAGTAAATCTGACACAACTAATCGAGCTGAAGCATCTGAGCAATCTTGGGAAATATCTGCAGGTGAATGATGATCACAGGGCTTGGACTTCTTTTTTTTGGCTGTGAACTGAGTTCAAAATTCAAATTGTGAATTATGAATGTGAACCACATCATTTTAATTTATGTGAACTGAACTTAGAGCTAACCCCTTGCCTTCAGACACAGTCAGACAACATGTCATATTAACTGGTTCATTTTGAGCATACTGACACCTTTAGGCAAACAGGATGATTTAGGCCTTTGCACACACACACAAACACACTGGCTGGCAGACAGAATTATTACACTATCACAATATATATATTTTTTACTGTGAAAAACTTGGTCATTGTAGCTTTTAATAAGTGTCCTTTTAGAATTTCACCATTACACTGAATGCATCGATGTTGAATAAAAACAAGTCCCTCAACAACCTTTAAGCTTTTAACCCATTCTGAATATAAAGCTGTTCTACACTCATAAATAATGCAGGATGTGTAAAGCAGATGCATTACGTAGAGCTCTATTGTTCAGACACTCTGTTTAATGAATAGGCGTCGCTTAGAGCCATTACCTGAAAGCAAAGCCTTCCCCGATGTCTTCTCTTCCCCTGTGCATTAGTTGACCACAGTTGTTGTGTTGGGAAGGCAGGAGCTCTGGCCTGGTTCTGACAGTCTAATGTTCATGCTCAGTAAATTGTGGTGGAATTGCTCCCCTGGGAGACATGAACGTGACAATGGTCTGTGGGTTATAAGTACTTGTCCATAGACAATATTGTGAGTCTGCTTGCCCTTTTCCATTGAATAAGGAATTAATTATTCATCAGCAGTTGGGAAATAAAGAGTGTGGAGGAGAGAGGAGGCGGTGTTTTTGTACACAATAGATCCTGAAATCTTTTTAGGTGTCAGTACAGCTGAAATTAAGGCCTCTGTATAAATGGGAACAGTGAAAACAGACAGAGGAGCATCTTTATTCCAAATGAAAATGTCCTTGTGTTACTGACTCCTGGAACCACATCAAAGCCAGCTACGGAAATTAAAAATGCCGAGTGTAAGCATTCATGCCATCATTTTCCCAATCTCCCTTCTGTAACAATAATCAGTATCAGATCAGTCACCTGTTGGCTGTGTACCACATGATTTATTTCACCAAAAGCCAGAGACACCACCTGCAGTCCTCTAATTTTTGTTTTGGTTGCTATGGCACTACAGAGCCATTTAGGTCCAGAGGTCAGATTGTAAGACCATTTATCTCTCTAAATCTGTACACTATTAAAACTCATCATCCCTCTGCCCAAGTGACGTCAATGCTCGGAGAGGCTTGACTCACATGTAGAATCCTAAATCATCACAATTTAATTTAAAATGCACTTTACTTATCAAGAACCAATTAAAATGCCTGTCATATGGGGATGTAATAATTGTGTCGGGTTGGAGGAGGCACGATTTCATTGTTTCCCCACTTTGTTTCCCAAAGCGAGATGTGAGATAATAATTTGAGTTTATAAATGTTACCTTATCTCAAATGCATTGTAATCAGAAACAGCCTTTTTATTTTTACTGGGACCTATTCAGGCAAAAAAAAAAAAAAAAAATCATCACTGTCTTTATTTCAGTATTGTTTTGACTGCAGGAAAAAACCCACAGAAATCCAAGAGATCAGCAGCACCTTGCTAGCAGCAGAGCGGAGCTAGCTATGTGTACTAATGCTATTCTTGATAAGCAAGCCCCCTGGAACAGCGTCGCACTTTAAAACCAATATGACATAGTGGCAACACCATGGAATTACAACTCCCGTGTCCATCACGTGACACCATGGGGCCCTTAATGACTTTTTTTTTCATAGACTTACATTGTGAAAGGGATATCTGTAAATCAATGGATATTTTTTAACTTCCCACTACGAATACTTTGACGGTATGTAATGGTTGTGTCCTAAAAGTCATAAAATCCACCAATAGCTAAATCCAGAGTGATTTTCCTACTGTTATGAATTTGAGGGAGCCTGAGACCCAACAGTTGGAGGATGGGCTTAAACAAAACACAAGTGCACTTGCTGGACAGGCCCCATAGTGCTGAAGTTGTGGGTAATTTTATGTCTTGAAATTAATTATTTTTTGCTTCATGCACCACTGAGCAAACTTCATAGGAATGAACAGAGCCCCACCTCCAACACTGTGTACAGTTTTTTTTTTTTATACATCCATGTTTACAAGAAACTAAGCCTGCAGTATATACTTTTTTGGGCCGCTCGCTGGTATTGCAACAAGCTGTAAACAAAACCGCAAAATATAACTTTGACATACTATCACCTAATATTACTGATATGGTGAAAATGTCAGCGCACAGCTGTTTAATTAAACATCCAGCTGACAAGCAGCAACTTATCACTCATTTGTATTTCGGTTAACCTGACAGCTCTGCTGCTTTTGGTCTCCACCATCTCCTTAGGTAAATTGCTCTATATTTTTTTCAGCAGCTAGTTGCTAACCTTGTTTTTAGCAACTTGCTGCTGAAAAATAAAAAGAGCACTTTTCCCTGAGAAGAGCTGGTGGCCTGTGCCTGGAAACAAGGCTGATGAATGCAGTAAGACAAATCAAAATATTATGTTGGTTGTATACTAAAGCAATAAGCTGAAATACTGTAAAACAGTCGATACAGCGGAGGGGAACAGCAGAGTTGGGTGATAATCTATATTTGTGGGTTTGTCAATACAAGCAACACCTATGATTTTACACAGGGTCTTTTTTTTAAGTGTATTTATATTGATTAAAGTAGCTGTTAAGGCAGCTGATCACCACTGGAGCCAGTTCCTGCTGACATCACAAATGGAAAAACTGATCAAGAATTAATGAAACGTTCAGTGATTATGTCCTTTATCGCTACAAATTTGTCACAGTCCTGAACACGATCTTGACTTATTTGATCTTCGCCCCTCATGACTGCTCCTCGCCTCTGGTGCTCCCTGGGCAACACTTAGTGCACCAGCAGGCCATGTCTTGCACTGACAGGAAGTGGTGAGTCGCCAACAGCGCCATCCTGGAACACCGCGGACGCCAGGAACTGGTTGTAGGAAAAGGAGGGGCAGCTGCGTACGTGGGAGGCAGGATATCAGATGTAGGATCACTGAGACCAAGGGAGGTGAAGAAGGAGAGAGAAGACAAGGCTGAAGAGGAGGAGGAGGAGGTGGTGGTGTATGTGTGTGTGATGGTGGTGGTAGGGTGCCAGAGAAATTGCACAGCGAGGTGCAGGAGAGGACTATAAATACAAACCTGCTGCCAGCACGGTGGGCAACCTCCAGCCAGGTCGGAGTCGTTTCCATAGCAGTAAATGCCATTTATCTAATGTATTGGCCTATTACGACCTCTCCTTTATGTGTTCCCGCTGAGGGATCCCCTGCAGTCTCACAGCAGGGCCACCGACGCACAATTGATTGGGGAGTCGTTCTATTTCTGCAAGCAGACCCTCACTCATGCTTCTGCCTCTTGCTCTTCCTTTATACCACCCCTCCCTGTATCTGCCTCTCCCCTCCCTCCCTCTATCTGTCTTCCTCTGCCCGCTCCTCTTTATCTCCCTCCCTGCCTCCCTCTGTCCCTTCGCCTTTTTCTGCCGCTGTCTCTTCACTCTCCGAGGACTGGCTACAGGCGCATTGTCAGGCCGCTCTTGCAAAAATCAATAATATCATTCTAATTCAAACTGATATTAAAAGGCACAGGGCCAGCAAACCATTTCTCTGTAGACTTATCATAAGCCCATGTTTTTCCACGCCGTTTATTTTCTGTCGTTTGGTCCCTTCGATCTCCTCTTTAGAGGGCTCCTTTGGGCTTCGCTTGCCCAGCATGTCTGAACCAAGTTTAGATGTTACATTTGACGCTGACAAATTTGGCAGAGTAGCCGTGAGTATCCATGAGCACCCGTTCATGAGATATCCGTTTCTGTGATAAGTACCCCAGATATTGGCATACAAAAGCACTTCTGCAACAACAGAGGCAGAAGCCTGCCTTAAACGTAATTTTAATCTTTCATAAGCTAGGCCAAGAATAAAACAAGTAATTATGAATTCTCAGAAGCCCAATTTCTTAAGAACAATGCAAGGGGGATGGGAAGCATAATGTAGGGGTGCATTAAGCACTCATGTTTATTCCATTTTAAGTCAGCCAGTATCACTTTCTTAATGTAATTATTGAAAATAACCGATCTCCCTCCCCCCCTCTGGCTATACCAAACCACTAATGCTATTCCACACACCCCTAAAAATTGCACATCAGCATGTTCTGTCCAATCACAGAGTCATTTGTGAAGCTAAAATGCAGTCCAGTTGTATGAGGAGATGTTTAAGGCCTCGAGGTGCTGTTACAGTTCAATATTAATCAGATAATTTGATCAAGTTAGTGCCCGTGCAGACATTTTGTGGTTGGATAATTCACAGTCCATATGGCTTGTAGTTGGTTTACTAGAAGCCTTTTGGAAATGCAGTAAGTTGCAAACTTTGTAATGGGCAAAGCAGCAAAAGAGCAGTCTTAACTATTTATTATTGTGTTAGATGCCAAACGTTCTTTCTTCTAAAAGCATTTAAAAGAAAAAAATGTTAATGGCATCAGGCAGTTTCATATTTCTTTGAATTTTGCCCTTTTCTTAATGCATTTTCAGGGCTTTTTTTTTTTTTTTTCATTACAGGCACAAGTATGATGTAAACGACATTACTCACCTGTTTGGAGATATTGTCCAGTGTTTCTTTAAAGCAGTGAACTCTATTACAAGATGATTTGCAGTTAACTGCCGCAGTTATTTAAAGAGTAGTTGAAATGTTCACAGGACGTCACATATAATTCATTTTATATAGAGTGGGCGCAGTAAGAGTTGCCACCTATTTGTCATTGTTTATATGCGCCAAGTCAGCCCGACAGTCGGTCAGTAGCAGTTTGTCACACTGAGAGCGCCAAAGCTTTAAAAGACAGTTCAATCAGGAGAGACTAGCCTACTTGTATAAAGTGATGTTGATAAAAATGAAGATGAAATTTTGGCACAGACTCAATCTTGAGAAAGTTTCCCTCTTGTTTACTACAATTGGTAAACAAATTTTCCATATGGTTGGATAGTTAATGCTTGACATCTCAACTGGTGATTGGATATCAACATCAGGAGTTTACACTGTGCACTTAATTTGGATAATTAAGACAATTGTTGATTAATCAGGTTTACTAATGGGGACAAGAATTTAAACTGATGTAGACTACTACTAATACTGTTACTAAGAATAAGAATAACAGGGAGATGTGGGTCATAAGTTAATAGATAAGAGCAAAGAGGACAGAAGGCAGACAATATTTTTGTTTACATGCACTGCAGTGAGCTGGTTCAGCTGGTCAGTAATCAGATTCCTCTGATATCCTTTTACTGTATTTTTGAAGTAAGGCTGTCTCATTGTAAGTGAATTAGTGATATGAGTCTGCAGCCTTTTTGTTGGAACATTTGGAGTGGCGGTGCAGTGAGAGGACAGGCTGTGTAGTGTTACAGCACAGTTTTTCCTTACAGTGTGCATGTGTCTGGATTTTGCAAATGCTCTACTGTTCAGCTGTAGAAACCGACTCATTTTGATTTATTTATTTCAGTTTTGGTCAGATTTTGGCTTCAATTATTTTGGATATAAGAACGCAGTGCTACATGTACGTCTGTGTGTGCTGTCACACCATTTACTTTCCCTATCTTAAGTCTTTCTCCTGTTTGAATCCCAGTGAAGCATACACATGGTACAAAAGCAGGTTTCTCCTGTAGAGAAGTAGCTGTGTTAACTGCCGCTCTCAGGTGTTTTCAATTTGACAGGCGGTTGGACTTCAGCTCAGGTTAAGTTAGGGTGAAACAATGGTGGATTCATCTGAGGTCAGAATCATCATGGTTTAGCTATTTTCCCCTAACAGGTGCCACACAGCTAATGGGTTGGTCAGACAGATTTCAGTCTGTGCACACCTACACAGTCCTCCGAGGTCTAATCATGCACGATAATTAACATTACCTGTGTGGGCGGACCGTAGGTGCAGAGGGCCTTTAAGAAAACCAAGTTCCTCATTTACATCAGAATTACTGCAGAAAGCAAGGTTACATAAGTGCATGTAAACAGTGAATGGTGTGGTTTTCTTTTCACAAACACAAAATAAATTGAAAGAGCAATCTTTTTTTTCAAAAACAGAAAAATTGGGAAGAATGAGAAAGTTGCTGAACTTAATGTTAAAAGAGGGGTGAGTCAGTCGTGCAGCGTCAGCAAGACAGTAGAAAACATTGCTTTGATAAAAGATCTCAAAAGATCACAGTACAGACCAGCTTTTTGTTGAGCACAGGAGACATTTAAACTGAGATTTAGTTCGAGAAAGTGATGACCGGGCAGTGGTGGGAAGTAACTAAGTATATTTTCTCAAGTACTCTACCTAAATACAATTTTGAGGTACTTCTACTTGAGTATTTAAATTTTTTGCTACTGATTCTTCTATTCCACTACAATGCAGAGGTAATCACAAATAAATGATGCTGTATTTTTATACATTAAGATAAGCCTCCAATGATCCCAAGGGGGAAATTCATAAGCTACCCAGTAGGGGTGTAAGTCACCAGTTTCATCACGATACAATATTATATCAGTTCTCTGGACAATGATACGATATTTGCAAATATTAAAACAAAATCTGCCATGATACCATTTCGATTAGGCGTGATTCAGGGACCTGTGATTGATATTAGACAATATTATCTGCCCATTTAAAACAGTCACAGTCACAGTTACAGAAGAAGCTACCAGCCCTTTCTCTTCTGCTTTTGGCCATAAAAGATAAAAACAGCACATAAATAATGTAAGTAATTGTAACCACTTAAGTACAGTAAAGTTTACTTTATACTGACTCCACTAACACATATTAACCAGCACATGGGATGACTTGTCTGGAAGAAATCCTACCCTTTTAACCCAAACCATCATCAGTATCCTAAAACTTAAGGACTATCTGTCTGAAAGCCTTCAAGGCAAACTTCTCCCAACAACCATAAAACAAGATCATTCAACATAAGTATCACATTTAGCTCAGTAATAACTGTCAAGGTTCATGGACAAAACCATTGTTTTTTTCTAGTGACCCACTGTTAGCTTAGGCATGTTTACATTGCATAAATTAGCCTAGCGGCTAGCAGACTCCTCTAGATCATAGCCTAACAAATGACATGTACGGTTATTATTTTCTTACTCACAAGTGGTTTAAGTCACCGCATCTCCCGACAGAACAACATGGCTGAATTTCAGGCTGCATGTATATTTTTTTCAGCCAAACATTGTTGAGACAGAGCAGCTAATGTTACTGTACTGTATGTGCAATATCTTGTAATGTGCATTGAGGACTATGTGCAATTCATTATGATGTTTGTATTATCACACTGTGGAGGCACGTTGTGCGCAGCATACGAGTCCAAAACAAATTTCCCTATGGGGACAATAAAGTACATTGTATCGTATTGTATCACATCGCATCGTATCGCATCGTACTGAGAAGTATAGCAGGATGAGATACCCCATCCGGCAGGTAACATTACACAATAACGTTACAAATTTGCCAAACCTTTACCAGCTGCAACATTAAAGTAAATATACACATCACTGAATCAATAATTATAATACAATAATATATATTATTCCAAAATGGACCATTCTGCATAATGAGGACTTTTGCTGTTAGTGCTTTCATTACATTTTGATGCTAATATATTTATACTCTTACTAATAAAGTATATATTTTACTGATAGAATCTTGAATTCAGACCTACTTTTAACATAGTATTTCTATACTGTGGTATAACTACCTTTACTAAATAAAAAGATCTGAGTGCTTCTTCTGCTACTGTGACTGAGTTTATACTAACCTAATGACACCAACAGTAAAAAATACTTTTCTAAATTGGGTATTTTAAAAGGTATTGATGTACAAATTGATTATCATCCAGGGTAATATTTACTGGTTTTCACCAGACTTCTTTTTTAAAACTGCAGATTGGTTTAAACTCACTTTCAGTTCAACTGGTGACACCAAATGCTTACCCTCTGCCCATACCCATCTGGCAACTTGCTCTCAAGTCAAGTCAGTTTATTTATACAGCACAGTCTAAAAACAACCAGCATTTGACCAAAGTGCTTACACAGTTAAATGAAAAAAGTGCAGAAATTGACAAATGACACAATGACACAGTGACTTTAAAATCAGAGTTATATGGCACAAAATATTTAGATTTTGTTAGTAGACATTCGGCTGCATTTTGCACCAGGAGAAGGTGTGAGAGAGTTTGACTGACTCTGAAATACAGTGCACTGCAATGATCCAGGCAATAAGAAATAAAAGCATGATTTGAAAACGAGTGCTTGACCTTGCTTAAAACTCTAAGAGAGTAGAGATATGACTCAACAACAGCATTTATTTGTTTATCAGATTTAAGATTGAGGTCAAATAAAACGCCAAGATTCTTAGTGTAGGGTTTGACATAACTAGAGAGTGGGCCTGTAGGTAACACCACTTTAACCAACATAGAAATAAAAGAAAATACTTACTAATAAGATCCAGAGGAACATAGAAAATGTGCAGATCTCCTAAATCACACTGTATCATGCCTTTAATATTGAAGGCATGTACAGTACACCCTTGTATTTTAAGCAAACCGCATCGTAACCATTATAATTTAAACTACATCATCTACATGCTATGAAAGAAGTTTGACCACTATGGAAAATTGTTTGGAAGTTCCATGTTTGTTTTAGTGTTTTCAGGAAATTGCCTTGAAATTAAATCATGAAAGCAAAAGTTAGACGTAGAGCAGTAGTTAGTGACTCTTAGTAAAGAAATGGCTTTTTTGAATGTCAAAAATAAAGTGTTTATTTTCCACCTTGTTTGATGGAGTCGAGCAGCTGCCTGTGAATAGTGAATTATCGGTCCACTCTGTCAGTGTGGCTCTGTCTTCATATTGATGCATCAAAGAGTCTCAGCATGTTTCAGGAACATTTTAAGTTTTAGATGTAGCCACCATTAATTATTCCTGACAGTAAACATAGCACATTCATATGTTAATGATGTTCCTGTTTTTCCTCAAACACTCGCCTGTGCCATTAGTTTGGCTGAGAAATGAACATCGGCTGTACTGATGGAAAATAACCTGCACAGACCATCGTTCTTCCTCTGGATGACCTGTAGAAAACGTTCATACAGCCTGTTTATCCATCGTTTTACTTTTAAATCATCATTTAACAAATTTCTTAGGCATATTTTCTCTTCATATTCCACAATAATTGGCAACCTGTTTTTAATTTGCATCAAATCTCTATGGGGCCCCTCGAAGGAACAGACAAGTTCTTGGTTTTTGATTTAAATTTTTTTCTGACTGCTCACATTTGAGACAGCTTCTGTGAAAAACAGTCAATTTACTAATCTACAAGGAGCAATGTAAAAATCACTTCTACTTCAAACCTCGAGTGAATGTCTGTTGAGAAACAGTGGAAGCAGTTTTGCCATTAAACCTATCAAATGGGAAACTCAGATGAAGGATGATTGGTCTAATTAGACCCAATACTATAACCTCTAAAATCTTATGAAGTGTATGGCTTTTGATTTTCTCACAACTGGGAACTAAAGAAACAGATTTATTTCCTACAGTATATATAGATATGAGGAACTGTGAGGAGGTGGAATGATTAATGACTTGTTTACACCTCAGTAAATACTCCCTCACCTCTTATTAAACCTTTTAATTTAACCTTAATTTAGCTTCATTTCAATAAAATTATTGTGCGTGTCTTTGAAAGGCTTGTTATGGTTTATACTGAGTTCTTAGTTATGTATTGAAAGCAAAAGTGTCCAGTACCAATGAGCGGCATATTCTAAACCACTATAATTCATTACAGTCTTTAATGTAAGTGTCATTAATGTATAAGTACACTAAATGAAATGAGTTAGGCTGAGGTCTGCAGAAACAGCCATTAGTCCACAATGGTTTTAAATGTTTTGAAGTCCACGCCAAGTCCAGGTCCGATTGGAGTCAAGTCTCAAGTCTCTTGGACAACATTTCAATCAAGTCTCAAAGTCTTTTGGAACAAGTCCAAGTCAAGTCTTAAGTCCTTTGCACCAAGCCTAAATTAAGTCTTTTGGACCAAGCCTAATTCAAGGCTTAAGTCTTTAAAAACAAGTCAGAGTCAAGTCTTAAGTCTTTTGGACTAAGTTAGAGTCAAGTCTCAGGTCTTTTGGGTCAAAGTCTGAGCCAAATCTCAGGTGTTTTGGAGAAAAGGACAAAATAGTGTCATGTTGTAACAGAGCCACAAAGTCTGCAAAGGGAGTAGGTTTGGAGTGGATGGGATTGGTCAACAGAATGTTGGACTTTCATTCGGAAGGCTGTTTGCTTCCTGTTAGATAGCCAGAGGTTTCTTTCAACTATGACTGTGACTTATTCCCTAACTTTAACCAAGTAAATATTATTTTAACCATCACAACAAAGGCCCTCTAATTCTATCCGAGTCATTTCAGTGACTACATTCAACCAATCTATAAGGCCTTGTCAGATCAATAACAAAACATTTTTACTTTTGCAACAATTGTTTGTAGATGTGTTGGAAGGTACCCACAAATGATGCTGGCAAAGACTGTGGCCATGGTAATGATCTAAAAAAAAATTAAGAAAACATTGCTAACTGTTGGGGAAAAAATGTGAATAGTTGTCTGCTATGTCAAAGTCACACACTTGGTTGACCAAATATAACTCTGTCAGGGAATTCACATTTCAACATCCACACACACTTTTGTTTTAGGATTATTGTCAGTTATGATTGTGTTCTTTTTTCAAGTATTGATTTATATTCCTGTCAGAGCAGCTATCAATCAGATCATTCGCCATTACGTCCTAAGCTTTCACTGATATGCTGATGACACCCAGCTGTACTTCAGTACACAATCCTCCACCTAGCTCTCTTCTTAAGTCCTTTACAGACTGTGAGATTTTAGCAGTCCTATGAGTTTAGTGTACATTACATTGTGCAACATGGATCTAATAAAACTGGGTACGAAGTTTAATGTATGCAGACAGTACAATGACAGCACCTACTGAATTGCAGGCTACAACCTACGTCCATTGACATCAGTACGTAAAAACAAAATGTCATCACTGTAGTGATAAGAGAAAAGCAAACAAGTATTGAGTCCTTGCTATAGTGGCATTTACGTGTGTTTAAAAAAGTCTGAAAAGGGGGAGGAAAAGACAACAACTGGGCATGCCAATTTTGCTATGAGAGCTTGAAATGAGAATTTATTAGCATCTACTAGCATTTAGCATTCAATAGCATTTAACATTATTGCAACATTATATTTCATGCTGCATTTCTTTGGTGGGTTAGACGTAGGTCATAATAGCAGTCACACAGTGAGATCGTCATACCAAATTTTTGACTCTGTCAGAATTTTATCTTAGTCTGTCTTTGATTGCAAGACTGTGACAAAGGCCATCCTTGAACCTCTTTCACCATTTTAGAGCCACAACCAAAGATATCATCACGTTTCTTTCACGTTGGTCATCTTTCATCTGGGACAGCCCAGAATTTTACGGTGTATACCAAGCTTTAGTCCCATGTAAACTGCCTGCACAACATAAAAACCTGATGTCATCCAACTCACTCAAACTAACAGGCACAAAAAAGGGCTCATCGTTGTGGCTTCTGAGTTGCTTCTTCGGAAGGCTGGGGATCTTCTTCTTGACATGAAAGCTGCTCCACATCTGCTCATTTTCTGAAGTCCACAACTCCACCCTCTTATTCAATTCACACAATAAAGCTATCACCTGCCAACCATGCCTTCAAATCGGTTTTCTATCACCTGAAAAACAAACTCCAGCCATTACTTGAAGACTCTGTGGCAGAGACCCTCATCTATGCCCTCATCCCTTCCCATTTAGATAACTGTAATGGAGTCCTGTTAGGGGTACCTAGCGAAGAGCTGTACAGGCTAAATTATGTGCAGAACCAAACCCTGGCAGCCCATCACCCCCATCCAGTACTAATCTGACTTCCTCCACCCCATCCTAGAATCTCCAGTCCTCAGACACCGGTCTGCTAACTGAACTTCCCACACCAGTCTGTGGACTTTGGGGACAGAGCTTTCTGTTTGGCAGCCTCCACCCTTTGGAACTCTCTCCCAGCATAAATCAGGGATGCTGCATCCACAGACACTTTCAAAAGACTACACAAAACCCATCAGTTCTCCAAAGCCTATGGACTTAGATAACTGTTTTGCTCTTGTGTTTCTTGTGGTAGCTCCCATGTGTGAAGCGTCCTTGGGTCCCTTGAAAGACGCTACATTAATTCAACTTATTATTATTATTACCTGTTGGTTTATCTGTCCAGTCAGCAGAGGTGAGGGGTGTGATACCACATGACAAATGATGCCAACGCATAGCCTGTAGTCTCCATCTGTGTGCATGGTGCCTGTTGGATTATCTCTGCTTGCAGCCACCTCACATCACTGTTAAGTTAAGCAAATGCATATTTCTTCCAAGCAATTCTCTCACCACAGCATTAGTTTGTCAGCATTTTGATGCTCTCTTCAGGCTGGGATTAAACTGAGGGATTAGATGTTACATTCACTCGCTGTGACTTTAACTTCGTTTTACCTTCAGGTTAAAATGAAGAGCTTTATCATGTGTTTCACCAGAGCCTTTTTTTTACAACTCTCCCATCTATGCTATCGAATGCACAAGTGTGATATGACTAGCCTATTTACACTCACGACATGTAAGGTAATGACAGGAATGACTAGTCCTGTATTTCATGGCAAGCTACTGCCTCTGAGGAAAACCGTTCGGAAGTATTAAATACATTTTCATTTTTTAGCCACGAAAAGGTGCTTACAGTACAGTCAGGTCGTACAAGAAGCTGTTTGAGCTATTTGAGTTTAATGTTCCAAAATTTAATTCAGCCCACAAAATCTGATAAAGAACAGGCAGCAGTGACGGATGTCTGTCTCTCCCAGTACTTGAGTACCCTGCCACCCCTATCAGCAATATGAAGAGCATTAACATGATAAAAGGCTCCCATCTGCACAACAAAGTGTGCTGCTGTGATACCACATTATGATCTACACATTGTCATGTCAAAGACTTCAAATGCACACATTAGTGTGGAACTTGAAACAGATTTGGCCCATATGGGTAGACTTTTTTGATATTATTAGGAATTGATTTATAGATCTGTCCTGCCTCCTAACACATGCTTCTTAACCCCCTTTCTAGATCAATCATACCTGTGCTGTAACCAGCTACAGGTGTTGCTCTGGGCCAGTGGGCGCTGCAGTTGCCATCTGTTTGGTTTCTTTTTAACCTCCCTGCAATTTATTCAGTGAAATAAGCCTGTGCCCTTTACAGTGACAGTGTAATATCCATCCATGTAGAATTCTGCTCATACTTACAGATTAACACAGATGGCTTAAAGCTGTAAACAGAAAGGAATACAGTCTCTTCCTTTCAAACTGAATAAAAAAGGATGCTGCTTTAAGAACCATCTGGCTGATTGGAGCCTGCTGATGACGACCAAACAATAAATTATGATAACCAATCACTCACCATGTTCATTGATTGATTGCCTTATGTCATGCTTGTCAATGAAAATTGAATTGAGAACAGCTTTTAAATTGGCAAGATCATTGCCAAAAAAAATCATCTAGCAGCAGTTTGTCAATATTTAGCTGTTCTAATGGCGAATAATGTTTGTCTGTCCCTGCAAGCTAGGTCATCTGTACAAGCAAGGAATTGGTATGAGCCTGCAATGTGCTGTATGTCCTGCTGATGAGCTTTCTTTAATGGTCCACCAACAGCCATGTGCTGGTTCATCTATCAGCCCTACCTGACTGTCCTGACAGCCTCCAGAGTGAAGCTGCTGTTTAACCTGCAGACCTGCTGTTAAAAACCTCAGGCGGAAGTAATTAGCAGCCCTGACTGCCTCTTCCTCTTCTTCACCCATCCTCCTCCTGTTACACCTGCCAAACCTTCGCTTTCTCAAACCTCTATTAAAGGATAAAACTGGCAGTATTCTATATTTTTGTTATTGTCAACAAACCCCATGAATAGACTAAGGCTGTCTCCGAAATCACTCCCTCGTCCACTCATTCACTACCTCCTGTATAACACACATAGTTTACTATATAGCAAGTAGGAAATTGACATTTTGGATACTTACTAATCATTAAGCCTGTTTACACCTGACATTAAAATGTGTGCGGGTGCATGTTTCCCTGCATCTAACATCACCACCAGAAACTGTTGTGAGCATGTGAGCATACTTTCAATGTGTGACAATTATCTATTTTAGAGCAAGCTTCTACTTTTCCATGATAACAAGCAGCATATGCGCCTACCTCTCACCCGATCACAAGTGGAGCACATATCTTTTGTAGCATCATAGCTAATGCTTCCTGATGCATCCCGGACAGGGACTACGTGAACAAGACGAGGTGGTTGTTTTGGTGCTAGTGCGCTAAAGCTCTCTAACTTGCCCATTTTACAACGAGTTGGACAAAGCGTAGCATTACTGTCCATCCTCTTCTATGTATATCCAGCTCTACCAACACAACAGCTAACGTTAGGAGCGAGAATGCCAGGAGCAGCGAGCAAGGCTCTGGATGGTCAGCTGGAGACGCATGGTAGAGGCTGTTTAGACGTGGTATTAACATGCATTTTGGGTGATCTGATCACAAGTAGACAGCGCTAAATACAAGTCTAAACGACCACCAAGAGTCATTGTGATCCAGTCACTTAAACCACATGCTGAGGTGTTCTGGGATGCATTTAACCACAAAGCTTTTATAGTATAAACACTAATGTGTCCTGATGCATCCCCTACAAGGACTACATCATCAGTTCAGGACCTCGTGGTTGTTTTAGTGACAGTGTGCTAAAAGCTCTTTAACTTTTCCATTTCATGTCGAGTTGGACAAAGTGTTGCATGACCATCCATCATTTTGCCCTGTGGAAGGAGAGGTTGAATTATGCTGACAGCGATAGCTCCAGCTGTACCGACACAACCACTAATGTGACTAGCAATCGTGCTAAGGAGCAGCCAGCAAAAGTGTGGACATAAAAAATGTGCACGGCTCAGTAACAAAATGTGACACAAGTGGTCAGCTGGGGACACATGATAGACACAGGTTTGTGTTCAGATCACAGAAACATATGTTAATGTCAGGTATAAACACACTCATTATCATTTTGTGACATAATAGTTGTTGTGTCCCAGGATTGCGAAATTTTGCATCCAAAAAATGTAATGTATTGCATTGTGGTATTCTTAGCATTAAATAGTGTTCACGCCATTGTATGAATTTTAAAAGGACACTAAATGGATACATTTCACATGAATCTGTAAACTGAAATAAAATGGCTGACGTAAAAATGTTTTTCATTACTGCTGAGCACTGTAGTTTGCAGCAAATGTTACTCAAACAGGGGTAAATCGTGCATTTTGGGGCATCTATTTTTAGCTGCAGATTAATACACATTTAATGTCCTGTCAGTATTTATGGCACCAGGACAGTGTATGTGGATTGTATCAAAATAAACTACAGTGCCCATGTTTATAGTAATGAAGAAACATGTCATCCAGTGCAGCCATGTGGCTCATTGATGTGTCTTTAGTAGTTTTTAGAGGAATATCTTTAGACATATTTCATGAGACGAGGTATAGTTTAATCTGCTCAAAAGATAAGAACACAGAGTGATCGTCATATTACTGTAATACATGTCTTTGTTCAACTCCTGTCTTTTGCCCTTCACGGTAAGTTAAGTAATTAGATAATTAAAAAGATAATTGCAAGAGCATCACCTACAGTAATTTACCAAAACAAAATGCAAGGATGAATTTGTCAGAGTAACACAGACACAGACACTTAAACCCTCTAAGTTTGCAAAAACGGCATAGGCTTAAGAAGAAAGTAAACATCAAAGATTGAAATGAGCCATTACAGGAGGAACTTAGTGTCAAAACAATCAAGCAAATTAATTAAAACCTCCTCCCTGTCCTCTGGGCTGCACAGTGTCATCATGTGGCCCCTGCTAATTCATATAATCAATTACTTTGATCTAACACTTACGTTTGTCACTTTTGATACCCATAAATGCTAAATCACTGTCACAGTGCTCAGGGACAACAAGCCCTGACCATCTTACTATCACTTATTTGGTATTGTTAAGGATCCACAAGTTTGTTCTACTTAAGGGATTTTCCTTTGGATTCAGCGAAATTAAATGTGAATGTAAGAAAGGAAGGGGGGTGCAGTTAAGTCTTGGCACAGAGGGGCCTGATACCAAAACAAGCGACACGCTCAGTGGATTTTAATGCAAGCCACAATTTAGTGTGCATGTAATTGCTGTGATTATGTGGTGATTGCGTTATGTAGATTATACACCTGTTTTGGGGCCCCCCACAGGCAATTCCGATTTGACGGAAATGATTGACTTTGATTCAGGTTTGGTTAAGCTTTGTTTGTAACACACTCAGGGATTGGCATTCTGAGTCTTTGGGGTGTTTAAAAAAAACTACAATGAGAAAACCTTGAGAGGGATCATTTGATGCTTTGATGCACTGATTTAAAGTCTAACTATTAGAGACATGAGTTGGTATTTAGATTTTATGCATTTAGCTGCTACCCAGATTGAATTACAGTGAGTGTAAAACAGAATACGCTTTAAATTTAAGATCTCCCAAATTACAAGTAGTAAGAAATGCAGGACATTAAGTAGCCTGACAATATTCCTGGGACAGATGTTCTATGAATACATAAAGAAACAGAGCAAAGGAGAAAGGTAGTTAGGCTATTTCTTCAGTGAGTTAGAACAAGAAGGAAGATGTGGGTGGGGGTATGTGTGGTGATTCACTGGTTTGCTGACCCAGTTTGAAAGAACTTGAGCATGCGTTTCAACGATTCCCCCTGACAACCAACAATATGACCAGCTCCAAACTGGTCATACTGTAGAGTTTGGCTGTCAGGGCCATGAGTGTAATAATGTTCTCTGTCTCTGGGTTATGATAGATGGAGCAAGGCCAGGTTTCAGCCCTCAAACACACACACACTGACACACAAGATTTTATTAACAGGTCCTTAAAAGTCCAGTTTCCGGTCAGTATCAGTGGTGTCAGTCCAATAAGAATTATTTTTACAGTATTGCTGTGTGTGCTGCAGCAGCAGCAGCAACACAACATGAGAGCAGAGTGTGGATGATGGTGTATTGCCTTTTTGGCTGCACCGGTCATCAACTCAACTACTTGCAGCTGCACACACCGGTTAGCTAGGCCACTCCCTCCCTCCGGTCCATAGCTGCCAAAGGCTACATGATGGTGAAAATGAAGCCATAGCCAGGCCAGAGAGTGGCACTGCTAGGTTCATTTGGATATCCTCATTAAATAGGCTGTGCTGGACTTTTGCCAACACAGTGACAACTTGCAGGGCTAGCTCGGCCGCCTCGCTTGATAGAGATGTCTCAATCAAGACTTTTGGTCCCTATACGAGTCATTTAACACTGAGTGTCTGCTGATACCTTGTCCAATCTGAAATTTATAATTACATACATTATACAAATTATTACATTACAACACATTACAACATATAAATTCATTCATCCTCAAAGATTTTTTTGGGCAAAAATGCTAAGTATACATATTAGAAATTATTAGCACAACATATGCAGTGATTAATTAGGATTAAACACATTGAAGTAAGAGGTGTTACCTTTTAAATTTTGCACACCTTACTTTTTCCTGGGCTTTTTGGTCCAAATGCTGAGGGGTGTGATTCAAAACTATTTACCAGGTTAAATTATGAATATGATATGACTGAAAGATTAACTGGGAGGTTCCAACACCTAAAAGCAACTTGGCGATCAGCCACAGAAAAGCGGCATTACTATGTTGGAGTTGTTGGAACTACAAAAACACTCGGTTCATTCAGGGTTGTACAGTAGTGATATTCAGTGAAGTTTCTTCCTTCGCAAATGATCTTTGGCTGAGTACAGACTCCGATTTACAGAGAGCACCAAATCCTGACAACAGCCAAGTTTCATTTTGGCTTGTCATCAAGCTACTCATGGAATTAACATTAATTAGCAACAGCGGATATGACCTGCCGCCGGTGACATTTGGCAGTGGTCAGTCTCGGTTAAAATAAAAAAGGAAGCTGCTGCCTGGATGTTTTGTACACTGCTCTTTGCTAAGAGTGAGGAGAAATAAGAGATTCAGTAACAGATTTGTTAGTGTTGAAGCTCAGTGAATTCATGTATTTTGTCAAACTCAAACAATCAATATTTCACTTTCGCAAAAAGCTCGCACTGTCGAGCCCAGCTGTCTGAAGGAGAGCAGCTTTGCAACAGCAGGCTGAGGAGGAAAAACATATTAAAGTGCAGTAAAAGGATCGACATTACATCACTTAGTTAACACAGTTAATGCAACGTATGTGTCTCACACACCCACCCAGTTTGCAGTGGGTCGACAGCAACAATTTGTGTCAATGTTCCCCATACTTTAATTAATGATTAGGGTTAGGGTTAGGGCAGGGTTACTGTCCTGCAAACTGACTTATTCTTTAAAGGAGGAAGTCTTAACAAGCATGACATGTTGGCAAGTATAAGTCACTAATAAATAATTATGTTAATGTTGGATAATGCACCTTTCCCAGTTTGATGATAAATCTGTCTGGCTAAGGGCAAGGAACCACATCTTTGTTGAGTTAAAGGATTTAGCAGAAGCCAAGCTCATGAACAAATACCTGTTTAAGACCTTAAAGAGGTATTTCAGGTCTCTTGAAGTGAGGTTATATGAGGTACTTATCCACAGTCAGTGTATTAAGTACAGAAGATGTCAGTCGGCACGCCTCCAGTTTGGAGAAGCAGTGGTACAGACATGGAAGATTAGCAGTGTACTTCGCTACCGTGTCGCTATCCTCCCTGCCTCTCCAAACTGGGAGGGTGCAGATCACCATCCACTGTATGTAGTACACTGACTATGGATAAAAATCTCATACAACCCCACTTCAAAAGATCTGAACTATCCCTTTAAAGTCAGTGATGTTTCAAAATAAACATAATGTATCAGATTCCAAATTTTCTGAAAGGCACAGCTGTGTGTATTTACTGGGAAATCTCCACTCTCCAAGGACCTCTGAAATACCCACTGTGTGCTCTGTAGTGCACTTGGTTAACATGATTTAATCCAGACAGAAAGAAAAGAAGAGCACAGCATGTGAAGGAGAAGGAAATAAATGAAGATAGGAAAGAAATAAAAGGACAACAGAATGATAAGAATGCACCAAATGAGACAATACAGATATGTTAGCATAGAAAAAGAGATGGGAGTTTAGGGGAATTGCAGAGCGCTGTTTACTCTCTCTGCCGTAAGGGCATGATGAAATATTGAAATATTGAACCAGATATTTTGCATGGCCAACAGGCTTTCATCAGTGCAGAATCTGTTCCCTGTAATGAGGCCAGAGTTAGTCCTCCGTGGTGCCATGAAGACAGGAACATAACATAACATAACAGAAGGATAGAAGTACACCAAGCATGGAGGTCTTGTTTACTGTAAGGTTGTCTGCTGTGGCTCTTTACAGGTTCACTTCAGGGTCTTGATGCTAACTTTGTGAAAGAAGGAAAAGCAATTGAGAGATCTTTCCATGAATAGCAAGTTCAGTTTCTCTCCAAAATGGAACATTTTTTATCTTAATTTATTCATGATCATGATCAAACCCACGCACTAGCTTAATTCCTTCACTTGACATTTCCCCGCCACAACCAACACCGCCTAACACAGCTATTGTAATGGACTTTTGTGCATCTTTGAATATACTACACCTGTCCACCCCCTGCCCTCACCTCGTTCCACCAGGACGGAATATGATAATGGTCATTGTCAATTTATTTGCTGAAGAAGCGTTTGCAGCCAACAGTGCATAATCACGTCTGATTACAGGCAGAGAGCAGTGGGGTCTGCTAGCGAGGGGATGGGACATTTACATAATGTCCCAGAGCATGTAGCACAGGTGAAGAAGCCAGTCATTTAAAATGGACAGAGCCGCAGTTCACGCCTTTGGAGTGCTGGATACTGTGGTTGCAGGCTGCATAGCAAGAAAGATGGATGAGGCCTCATTAAGACCTTGCCTGTTAATATGCCAGCTTCCACAATAAATGAACCATTTTCCGTCATAATACAAATAATAATGCTTTGTCCCAGTTCTCCCCCTTAAACCCTCCCCCCTTGTTTGAGAGTTGGCTTTAGTTTTGGAGTATCCCTCTAGAGGAGTCATAACAGGTAGTAGTAAAATGGCTCCACTATGGAATAAGACTTTAATACATCATTTTAAGCCAACAGCAAAACAGAAACCCTGTTTGGTGATGAGTGTGTAGAGGGCCATCTTTGTTTTATGATTAGCTGCAAAACCAGGTGCTATGGTGAAGGGAGAAGGCTAAGTTTTCTTCTACAACACATTTTACATGCTATGTGTGAAGTGGTTTACATCAGAATTAAAAGGGGACACAGGTTAGCACTAATAAAAATTAAAAAATATACTGTACACCTTTTGAGAGGAGCCCTTTAGAATAAAGACAGAATAAATACTTAATAAAATGATACTTAAATTATAGGACAAATGGAATAAAACAGAATTTTCTCCATAATCTTGTTTCTGAAAGTAAAACTTGTTTCCAGTGAAAAATCCAGCTCTGAAGAGGTCAGCTGGAGAAAGTTTAAAACAGGAGTGTCTGCTCGCAATGTCTTTAAAGCTTGTTTAAAACCTTGCATCTTGCCTACATTTTGGACATGCCGCAGCACGGAGAGCAACCTTTGATTTAACCCAGAGTGCAGTTTGTAGCAGTCGTATTAAAGAGATGGGATAAAAGTGTGGGTAAAAGTCTCAAGGTCTGCAAAAGATAAAACGGCATTCTTTTATCAATGATCATCAGCTGCAGAAAACAACAATGAACAGAAGCATAGCTTTTTTTTTTCTTTTTTTTTTTTTGCTTATTACAAAAAGCATATCTGAGAGCAAACAAAGATGGCTTGCTAGGTTTGTTTTTTCTTTTCTTCTTCCCCATCTTTTGCTCTGCGTATGTAAGACTGGAAGATGGCTGTCGTGTAAAAGTGTCTTATAATCCCATGTGGGCTGAGCCAGAAATGGCGGGACACTAAAATAAAAATGAGATGAGTTAAGGTATGCAGTACCTAATATTGTGACAATATCCCACCTCAAAAAATGTAATAACACATCCTGAAAATGTAGCCTAATAAAATGTTTACTTAACTTCATCAAAAATGTAATCCAATAATTTAATAACGTGACCAATACTGTAATTATGTTGTGATAACATTTTTACAGATAATAATGTGGTACTTTTGACGCATAATGTAATACTGTGTTCATTTTCAGTGCAACATTCTTCAATTTTTGTTCTAAGAATTTCAGATTGTTACATGTTTTTTGAAATCAAAGAAGGATGATTAGGTTAAAGTGAAGACTTTGAGCACCATACAGCCATAGGTACATGTGCAGTAACTCAGACATATGCAGTGTTATCCTGTTGAATCAATTGTTTAGCCTTCATTGCTCACTTGTGTCTTCTGCAGCTTTTTTTCTATCTTCTGATGGATTCCAAAATAAGATCTAAAAAATCAGTGTCAAATATGAGTGACGTCTGAAGGCTAACATGACACTAACAGTAATATCAATCTTGTATACTTGTTCATTTTACATTTACTTTTTTTTACATTATTAAGTTATATCATCAGTTTTGAAAAATAAGACCCACCTGAAAGGTTTTTTGTTATTATTAAAGATGTTATTATAACATGAGTCAGCGCATTTTATTACATTATTGGTCAAGTCATAGCATTATTTAGTTTTATTACATTTTCTATCAGGTTTAGTGCAAATGTCATCACACATTACATTTTCAGGTGTTATTACATTTTCTGGACTGCTGGAAGAGGGAGCGTGTTATGCAGTAGAGAAAGAAATAGGGCCAAAAAATTATTTCTCAGGGAACGGTTATTTGGACCAAATGTCATGGCAATCCATCCAACAGTTGTCAAGACATTTCACTCAAAACCACAACTGTGAACCTCAAGATGACTTTATAGGAAAAGTCCAAAGAAGTGAAGTGAATTTTTTTGACTTGCTGATGGCACAAGAGTTAAGGTCAGAGGGTTAACCAAAGTCATCCTCTGGGCGCAGTGAAAGTGTAATTTTATAGCAATCCCGTCAATAGTTGTTGAAATATTTAACTAAAAGCTGAAAATGTCAACTTCATAGCGACACAGGAAAACGTGGAGATCACCAATGACAGTAGGCTTCATCCTCTGAGGGCGACTTGAAATTTCATAGTAATCTATTTAGTGGCTTTTCTAACCGCCTAAGAAAATATTGGAATGGTATGCTTGTGCAAAACACAAATACATTTGCAAGTTTCATACATATTATATTATGTGTTTGTAAAGTGATGTAGAATATGAGCTGAGTTTGTCATCTAGAGGTCCAGAGGATGATGGCGAGATGCCTGCCAAGCTGGAGACCCTTGTTCAAAACCAACGAACAACAAAACTGGTTGTGATTTAGCGAGTCCTCTGTTTCCAGCAGCTTTTCAGCCACCTCACATGGGTGTTTTGTAGCGACCTGTTGTGGATTATCCTGCAGGATAGTACCATAGAAAGCATTTGTTTTAGGACACTACTGGCAGTATAGTCAAAGAGCTGTTGGTGATTTTTAATACAAGTAGGGCAACTGTGTGGTCTCTTCCCAAAATTCAGTGGCGATATAGTCCAGTGGAAATAACGAGTATTTCATTTGAAGGATGCTCTCTTTGTGCGATACACAGAGGAATAGTTTTCCGATTTATACAGGATGAATGCGGGAGAAATTTAAGTTGAGGTACTGTCGGGTTTGTACTGAAAATTCTGACGAGAATGCAGTGTCAGCCAAACGTCAAAAAAGTGAAAAGAAAAGTAAGTAAAACGATAGTAAGGAAGAACTTCTGGTTTAATAGTAGCCCACAGCACAATGATTGATGGTTTGATATCTCAACTAAATAAAAAAAAACACAGGCATCATGGGGCCATTAGTATACAATCTTCCCTTCTGTTCTACAGCCCTGTGGCACTAACAACTTTCAGGATTTGTGAGTGCAATAAAGAGACCATAGATTCAAGGTAATTTGCTCCACAATGAGGTGAGACCCAGAGCGCTCGCGGAAGGCTTGCTACAATGCCAGAGCAGTTAACCTGTTCATCGGTCAAAACAAACAAGCCTCACCGTCAACTTTTATCAGCCCTTTATTTCATAACCTTGGCGCAGAAATGAGAGCCTCTCTGAGTGGTTTATGGGGAGGCCGTGTTGAATGCTGGGAGATGCGGTAGCCCGCCTGAGCAGCAATCGCTCTGATCTACAGCAATCTATTGATCCAGCGAGCTTGTCCAATCAATACGAGAGAAGAGAAGAGGGGAAACAACATTAGAGGAGAAAATAGCCTATTTAAGGAGTCTGAGGAGTGGGAGAGGGGGCAGCGTACACATTTTGATAGGACAGGTACTGTATGTGGATCCTGCACGCACACATAGGGCTAGATGAAAGGAAATGCATTTTTCCATTGAGACCAATAGAAAAGCTCTGTATTATTTCCTTTGGAGTGCCAGGAATGTAATGAGAAAACTAGCAGAGGGGGGAAAAAAGCAATGGAGCTGGGCTGGTTGGGATGAGATATGAGATGAGGCAATGAAGCACAGCCGGCACGCTGCGATTGAGTCGTCTGAGTTAGGTGGACATTCCAAACTACGTTACTGCGCCGGCTAGAACAAATCAGGTCTGTCAGCTCCGCGTACAGATCTCTTCATACTGGCCAACAGGATGACCAAGTGGATAAAAAGATTATGATTGTAACATCACACGTTTGACCCACACAGCAGCCAGTGTTTCCAAAAACAGCCATGTGTTCTGTCAGTGTAACCTTGAGCTACAAACAGATCCCCTTCCTCCTCATTCACTGTCCATTTCTCTGGAAAGGGGCATTGTGCCTAAATTGAAACAGACAGATGCTGAAGATGGATGAGATATTAAACCCATGTAAAGATTTCTGTGCATCCACAGACAGGGCAATCAGAGGTAGGATGGATGAGTTGTAGAGCACACGATCATGAATAAAGCTTTTAATATGTTCAGAAACTAGTGTTACTGCAGGACATCAATATTGTTTGATTGTGGATATAAAGGGAGCTAAAAAGCAATTTTTCGTCCAATAGGCTCAAAACAAGGCAGGGGCAAAAAAGTGTACAATGTAACTGCGATTGCTTTTTCCAGAATGTTTTAAATTTCACGGGAAAAAAGATCTCTGTCAGGGTCAATAATGACTGTACTCTGGACATGTCAGATAATGCAGCACTGTTTTCTGTTTACTCTGTCTGCATATGAAATCTTAAGCAATATTAAGAACATCAGCATTGTCACCATGGAGAAAAAATAGATTGGATTTTTTTTTTTTTTTTTTCCTCTGGAACATGCAGTGCTTTTAACTATTGTCAAACTCCTTCCTGACAGCTGTTTTGAAAACCTTAACCAGACCTTATTTGGCTAATTGGCTGTAGGTGACAATTCTCCAGTTCATAATAGAAGAGGTGAGACTTTGATTAAAGCGAAATATCTCTCTATTTCCAAACACGGGCTTTACTGTCATCATAATTTCTTATCTCACAGAAATGTTCATGAGAGAATTGCGTTTATAAAGAAAATGTTTTAAGTGAAGAGAGTAAAAAACCTGAGACTCTATCATTAGTCTGAAGGGATCTATTGAGGCCTAAATACTTGTCAAAGTACTTAGGGCTCATACATCAACTCCACTACATCTCAGGGGCAAATGTCATACTTTTTACTCCTACTATACAATGTGACTTTAGTTACTAATTACTTTTCAGAATTAAATGTTTTATACCTTTCCTGTCCAGTGAAAACCATGTAACTCCAGATGAGTTGATTTTGAATATTTGTGATGAGCTGACAGTGTTCTTTGTCATACTTTCTCATACCCCTTGAAAACCCTCTGGGACTGGCTTAAAAAATGTATCACAAAGTCGAAACAGGAAGCCTGTCGAGACCATCCCGATGACGTGAGCTCAGCATTCTGTTTTTCTCTCTGTATCAGTCTGGACTCGGTGACAGCCAAAACACTTTCCAGAAATCGAGATTCAATTAGGGCCACTCAGGGATCTGTACCAAAGTTGTCAATGTGATCGGCCAATCAGGAACTGCATTGAAGTTTATGATGTAAAATACAGGCAGCAGCTTGCAGGTCAGTAATGGCAGCTCCCGAAGCACCAAGCACTAACTGTAACGTTAGAGTAAACACAGCAAGTTATTGCAGAAATAGAGTCGATAACAACAATTAAACGAGAAGAGTATGCACTTCGAGAGTTTCTTGGGGGAGAAGATGTTTTTGGCATTCTTCTGACTGGATATGCAGAAGCTTGATTTATCAACTGGCTCTCTTGGTAATGATTAAGATGTTTCCTGGTGTTTTGTTACTCTGATTGGCTGAAGGAGTTTATCTATCAGGGCAAGTTCTCCCACCGACTGAAAGTGTTTGGGGCGGGGCGGCACAGAGTCCAGGCTGATACAGACAGATGTTAAGCTTACATCATCAGGATGGTCTTACCAGGCTAAAAAACAGGGCTGGTTTTCTGACACCATGAAAAGCTGACTTTTTAAAGACTTATGGTTCTCACAGAACAGCAACCTAACAAATATATAATGATCTCAATGAATATGATGCTGTAGATTAAACTGCCCGACAATATACACACATTAATGCAGCAGTGATATTAATCCCAAAACATCATAGATAATAGAGAAACACTGTCAGGGAATATGCTATCTTATGTAACGCCATTCACATAAACATGCACAACAAGTAAATATCAATCAATTGCAGTAGCTGCTCAGTTTAACCCAAGCACGAAATCCAGTGAATAGTGCAAACATACAAGGTAACAAACTGCACCCAATAAAACATTTTATGTGTCAAGGATGATAGTAGATACGTTTTGCTTTGAATGGGCAGTTATCAAAGAAAATTTGACCTCCTATGGGGAGAGAAAGATGGCAGAAAGCTGACCAGCAAGGGCATACAAGTGTTCAAAATAGCCAGTGCATTTTTCCACCAGCAGCAAGTCCCTTTTCATCGGCACACTATGCTATCAGGAGAGACCAGGGCTGAAACCTGGTCATGGATGGGGTATTTACGCCTCATCCCACAGCTGAGCACCCATGTCTAGTCTGTCCCACCCATGGTGGAACATGGGAGGGACAGACTGGACATGGATTGTTAGATTAGGGGTTGGATTGTGCTAGACCTTGACCTCACTGTCACAACTGCCACTCACAAACCTCAGACTGAAGACACACTGTCTCACACACCTCATTATATGGTTGAAATATAAAATATTCAGCACTCTTACATACCCATCACATATTTTTGCAGAATATATCACATATTTTACAGGGATAACGACAAAAACTGTGTCAGTGTCCAGACACATATGGGCCTAGCTGTATCTTAAAATACCTCCAATTACTTAAGTGGTATTATAAGTTTTTGATGCTCCAGACATTACTGACAATTACATACCTTGTTGCCTTTGTAGATACATGGATTTCAAGGTCATTACACTCTCCCATGCTTTTACATGTCAGCTCTTAAACAAACAAAAAAGTAACAAGCTACCTGCAGTGCTACTTTCTTTTTACTGTGATCATCCACATTTTGATCTTATGACCTTTCAGTGATGCAATGTCTAACAAACAATGTGTGCAATAGTGATTAGATTAACAAACCTTGCTGGAAACAAGCTAGCCATATTATCCAGTTGAACAAGCTGCTCATGGGAATGTTACTCAGATATACCAGTAAGTGTTGTTTTTACAATAAATCCAATAACTGAAGATTAACTGTGTATGGCAACAAAAGCCAGTAACTGTAATAATTTGAGGTAAATGTAGGCCAGCTAAATCAATTGTTGCTTACGTTTATTAACTGCAATTAGAATGTACTTGCGGTAACTATAAGGCTATCTATGATGTCAAAAAATGATCAGCATGTGAATTGTGTTCAATGCTGGAACTATCCAGGGTTTGGACTGGTTGATCTAAAGCGGCAGCTTTTGGGGCTGAAAAATGAAGCAAATGCAGAAGTGCCAAAAACTACAGTTTCCCTAATGGCCACTTGAGGCTGACTCCAGAAATGAGACCATCCATCCATCCATTTTCTAACCGCTTATCCTCTTGAGGGTCGCGGGGGAAGGGGGGGGGCGGCTTTCCCAGCTGACATTGGGCGAGAGGCATGGTACACCCTGGACAGGTCACCAGACTGTCACAGGGCTGACACATAGAGACAGACAACCATTCACACTTACATTCACACCTACGGAC
>JAPZEB010000001.1:7631522-7646751 GCA_029783705.1 Chaetodon striatus
TACTATTTGTGTACCAATAGGGTTTATGGCTAACACATAAACAAACAACTGCCTACTCACATATCCAGCAGACAGAGCAACATGAGAATCCCATGGGGATTAGAAATCTGACTGTTGGAGCCAGTATGGGTCCTCTACTAATTTGGCATTGCACTCCAATAAAACTGTCAGACTTACAATAGACAGATCAGTTCTGGCAGCAGTACTCGAGATGTCTTTGTTCTTCCATGCATTCTTCTTACCTGTCAAAACTTGGCTCCTACATTACCCATAATTCAAGTCGATCGCTGACAGTTTGGTCACAGATTCAGGTGTGCTATGCTAGTAAGTGTTAAGCATACAATTATAATTCGAGAGCTACTCTGATACTAACACCTGATTAATTTAAAAGAAGAAATTCAGAGACTTTGGGTGCCTTTAAAGCCCTAAAAAATACTAAGGAATGCAGTATAATGGAAACTTAAATGTATGTCCTAACACAATTCATACGGAGAACAACCTCCCTCCCAAATACAGTAAATTTACAATAACATCTGTAAAGTCCACCTGCATGTCTACAAGGTTTGTCCAACTCAAAAATGTCCTCAACAAAAGCACATAATCCAAGCAAAGTGTCCAAAAAACAAAAACTGAATGAAAATCCTCCCTCCAAAACTAAATATAATTCAGAAAATAAAAAAAAACTCACCGCCCCCTCACACCTATGCCTCTAAAGGAAACAGATCACCTGACCAGTGCTGGCCATGTGACATTATGCATTGCAAACACGTCACAGCTTGGGCAAAATGGATACAATACACCAGGGGCTTTAATCTTACCAGAGTTTTTAGTGTTACACCATCCAATAATTATCCTTCTCCCCATATTTGTCGCGGTGTCACAACATTACTCGAGGCAATTTATCAGATTTCTTGAGTTTATCAAGAAATTTCTGTTATACAATATTAAGTTGTTTTTTCACTGTCATTTTGTTTCTGTTATTGGAAGTCAAACAAGGAATGGCCCAGTAATATGTCAAGTTAAACGACACCAGAGTGTTGTGTCGCAATTGAACTCAGCCTTGTTCCATTTAAAAAACAAGAAGCGGTACACGATGGTGGACCACACTGATTGTTGCTACTGTTATCAACACCTTGTGGAAAGCAGACAGCACTTACACATAGGCCCTGTTTACACCTGGTATTAACATGTGTCTTGGGTGACTGAATCACAAGGGGACAGCTCTAAGAACAGATATGATTATGTCCGATGCGTTCTCAATGTGTCTTGAGATCTAATCGCTGAGACCACAATTGTATATGGTCACATTCTTTCTGCAGTGTGTCACACACACACATTAAAGGACCACCTACTCAGCTGACATCTTTGCTTATCCACCTCCCCACCAGATAAGTAAACTTTCTGTTGCTGCCTTTACACTGGTAAATGTAGCCCTAAAGACTGTCTCCGAGGCAGCCCTGCTCAGTTTAACGTCTGCCCAGTTAGCACAAGCTAACACAGCAGCAAATGTTAACGGCCCCAACAAACTCACATCAACCCAAAATCCCTTGACTCTTCCATTTAACTCGGAAATAGGTAACATTAGCTGTATCATGCTAACAGATGTGTCACTGTGTGTGTGTGTGTGGGCAGACGCACGCCTGTCCCCATGAAGCACACACTCCTGCAGCAGGAGTCCAATGATGGTGCAATGCAATGATGTAGGTGTTTATTTGCATATAGAGTGAGGAAGTGAGATCCACAAGTGGTCACCTGTGGTGTAAACAGGCTCATTGTCAGAAACAAGTTTCATCACATACATTGCTTTCTCCTCTCTCATCCTCACTTACAGAACCTCATGACACGAAAACTGTCCAACTGAAGAAATCATTGCATCTCAAACCTGTTTCCTCTTACTGAATTTTTCCTTACACAAGTGAAATAAGCCAGACCCTTACAAAAGGCGTGATGAGGTCAATATACAATTGTTTTGTCACTCAATTGAAAAAAATGAGTTCATGTACCTTGGAGTGAAGTGAAATCACCACAGATAAAGGATAATCTTTCACTTGTTTTAACAAGAATTTGTGGTTTTCAAAACTTACAATAAGATTTGACTTATTCACTTATTCTTCAGTAACTTCTCCCTGGGTTGCTCCTGCCCCCACCCCACTTCACCCCCCCTCTACCTCCATGCAACTTCACACTCCATAGAGCCCCAGCCCTTAGGGCCCAGTGCTCCATACTCATCCATCATCCTGAAGGGGGTAAAAGGGAGATTCACGTTTCCTTAGGGCGGGAGCCATGGCTGGGGCTGTCAGCCAATGGTGATTGATGGGCGGGGTTATGACAGGGCACCTGGGCCAATGCACACGGCTCATCTAGGGGGCATGTTGGCTCCTCTATACCAGCTGGGCACAGATATTTCCTCTACAGTAGCTACCGACAGCCTGGAGGAGGGGACGTAGCAAAGCGGCCGAGGCGCCTATAGGAACGGCCGGGGTGAAAGTTCTCTGTCAGAAGAGCGATTCTTGTCAACAGCAGCACAGTTTCAAGGCAGCAGACATGGCAGCAGCAGTGGGAGAGTCGTGCAGACACCCACCACTGGGAGGATGACACATACAAACACAGACACTGACGCTGCTGTTGCAATACAGTAACTAAGCAACAGGAAACCTCACACACTGACCACTGACACCACATAGTAATAGAAATATGGGTTAGCATCTCACTCTCTCTCTCTTTCCTTTCTGTCTCTCCCTTTCCCTATTTTTTTCTGTCAGACCCAGCAGACGTGACTCTATTCCAGACTCAAAAAACAGCTGAACAGAGCCTGTGCTGCAGCTTTCTCTTCCTCCACCTACTACTTCTCTGCAACAGTATTATACGCCTCCTCTTTCTTCTGTATTCTGTACCTCCCTCTCCTCTTTCTCTGTAGTGTTCTACACCCCATCCTTCTCTACAGAGACTTACACCACCTCGTTCACTGTTTTCTTCCCTCAAGCTCTTCAATTGTTTTCTTTCTACAGTGTTCACCTCCTTATTGTTCTCCTCCTCCTTTGGCCTCTACGACACTCTTCTCCTTCCCTGCACAACCACCTCGTCCTCCTTCTCTATAGTGCCCCACACCTCCTCGTCCATCTTCATAGATTTCACCTTCTCCTTCACTCCACCTCTGAGACTCAGCAGACAGGTGTGCATTTCACACACTATTTGTTTCCCTGTTTTGTCATTCTACCGTGCTCCAGCGGTCATCATTAATAACCCCGGTCCCTGCTCGCTGCGTGTTTCTGTGTCTCCGGGCTGATGTTTCCTCCAGCCTGTTGGCAGCGCTGCCAGGCTCAGAGCCTCCAGTGAACAGAGAGATGGAGGAGTTACGTAGATCAGTCCAGACACACAGGTAGTGAAATCCAGACAGCAGGCTGCACACAGCAACACAAACAGCAAAGTGAGCTCTCAGAATACTAAAGGATTTGGTCTCACACGGAGTACACAGTGAATTAGGAAATATAATGTAGGGGTGTAACAATAAATTATATTGTGTCACATTGTTCTAAAAGGTTGTTGAATTCATTATGTGAGATAGGCTGCTACTGATAAACCAGACTAAATGGGTCAGGCAAAACTCGATTGGTTTATTTAGAAGATGTATTACACTTTTATCACGCTGAAAGTTCTGAAATGATAAATACATTTAGAGCACATTCTCCAGCTGTCTTTACTTTTTCTGTATTGTAACTTTACTCACTGTGCCTGTGTGTGTGTGTGTGTGTGTGTGTGTAGAATTATGAATGTATTTGTACATTTTGTGTATACTGCATGCAGTAGGTGGGTTGGTGGGCCTTTCCGGTGTCAGCCGTGCACAATGTCCCTGTTCTCCTGAGCTTCTTACTGTCAGTTAGGTGGGACTAGGGCTTGGTAGCCAGTTTCATTGATTTGATTTGATTTGATTTGATTTGATTTGAACAAATACACACAATTGTTGAAAGGAATGTGTTATGCTCATTGTCACTTGATTTGAATGTTTGAGCTTCACTGTGCAGAGTGACGTGTGTGTAAGGAAACTACAAAGGAGGCAGTTTTCACATTTATCTGCAGATAAGGGGAAAGTTTCTGTGCGTTCATCTTAAATCCTAGCGTAGGATTTGTACATACAGGCTTTATTCCGGGCCCCCCCTCCCCCGAATGTCATATGAAATGCATATATTATATTTTCTATTTTAATACTTTCAACATCTTACATTTAATACACAAACTGTGCTCCCCTAACAAGTGTCTGTCAGGTTACGGTTAACAACTTAAAGAAAGCAACTGGTTGCTTGGCAACTGCTTGGCATCTTGGGAATGTTGCGGGAATTACATTGGGTCATCAATGCTAGTGCTGTTAGCTAAAATTAGCAATTACAGTGGACATCTCTGTAGTTTAACATGGAAGTGAGATGGAAAAGCCAACACAAAATAAAGCTGTATGGTTGAGGAGAAAATGAAGTTTCAGGAAAAATGGATTTACAGGACAGATAAAGGCCTCACCTGCAGACCGGTGAATTTGGTGCTCAAGGAACTGAATGTTTGATGTCGTTATGAGATCAATCACAAATCCTATGGCAGGTTCTGGGGTGAAGAACACCAACGTAACTGTAAACCTTTCAGCAAGACTTATCTGCCCAACAGTCAGTCCTCACAAACTTTGGGAAAAGTATTGAAGATGTAACACTGAAATTCCTAAGCATGGTAAGGTGATAAAGAGTTTGTGCAGGACTGCTTGTTGAAAGCTTGCTGAAGCTGTGTGGCCCTCACTGATATGCACTAGGTCATCAGAACTTTGAGAACCCCTGCAGTAAGGAAAATTAGCGGACTTCTCATCCATAACTGGTGCTCACCAGTTAAAATGACAAGCATCACTGGCGAAAGACTACATCAGCTATCTCTGAAACTGAGCTGTCTCTGAAACACCCCCTGAACATCACACACACAGATCATTGAGTTTTAGTTATTTAGACCTTAGTTACTTACAAATAATGAATAAACTCTTTTCAATGAAGGATTGAATGTTGGATTCAGACTCAATAAAATCAAAGTCCAACTCACTTTGAGTCTCTCAACTCTATAGAAGACTATTTTCTCCTGGATTTCAATATATGTGTGTTTATCTGGGTAAGCCCTATAATGGACTGACAGGTCATCCAGGTTGTTTCTATTTTCTCTAAACAACGTGCACTGGGACAGTCTGGAGTCAATAGTGTGGGCTAACACTGCGAATTGCTGCCAACCTTTGATTGTCTCTTTGTCTAATATCATTTCCTGCACAGGGCAACTGTTCCCCTACGGCCACGGCAACAAATACAATCAACGGCCCTAAGTAGTTTATTTAAGGTACCATATATTCACTTGTGGCAATTCTGAGCCTCCCACACAAGGACATTAGTTTCCTTTCAAGAGAGGCTTTTGAGATGCTCTGGACTATTACATCACAAAATTTTCTAACTTTAAAAGGAAGGAAAGTGCTTATCTGATTGGTCGTGACTGAAGCCAGACACACAGATAATGTATTTCTCTACATCCAACCTAATTTCCAGCTGCGCTGTTTGCCTCTGGCCTCAAAATTACCAAAACTGAGACGCCACACCCTGTGCACTCACATCCTGTGCCACTGATTCACATAACAGAGCCCGCAGTGAGATACTGAGGAAATGTGTTCCTCTTTTTATCATCCGTTTTATGACAGCAGCCTTTCTTCACAGTTAACAATGCTCAAACAGGGTCATGTGTTGTTGCTTTACGCCTTCCTATCTACTTCCATCACTTCCTGAATCCTTCCCCCTTTCCTCCTGCTGTGTTCACTTCCTGTATCCTCTCAATGCTTCACTCTGATCTGCCTCCTTCCTTCCTTCCTTCTTTCTTTTACTTTTCTTTCTCCACACCTTCCCTCTCTCTATCCATCCATTCCTTCCCTCCCTATATGCTCTTAGTCTGGTTCAGTGAGGTCATGAAGGGATCTGTGTCCCCTGGCCTCTGTGAGGCAGTGTCCGGTTGGTGTAATTATGATGGATGGAGTAATTTCCAGAGGCACCTTTCGCCAAGAGGGTTGAACCCACCATGCTTTCTCTCAGCTTTAATGACTTTTTAATAGAGCTCACTCCCAAACCTACATCACAGAGTGCCAGTGAGAGTCACCAACGAATCACTGCTGTTAAAGCTGGTAATGGCACAGCAGGACATGGGTGGTCCAGGCTCTTTAAAAGCAGCTGCCCCCTCAGGTAACAGCAGCTCTCTGTAGATGTGTGTTGGGCTCCTCTTTACAGGGTCCACTCTCAGTTGGACTCCCCAACTTTAGAACATTCTGCCTGAGGAGCTAAGGCGGACAAATCCATTAAATGACTTCTTAAGATAAGATTAAAAAGCAGTGTTTCATATTTCTAAGTTAGCATCTGAAACTGTTATTTAGTGTTGTACTTAACAATTTTCAGGTCCTGCAGTAATCAATAAAGTTTTTATAGAAAAGGGCTTTAGACACTGCTGATGAACTGTGTCTCTTCTGTCTCTTCTCTATAAGGCACAGTGCTTTGTTCCGTATATATCTGCAGTTATGAAAGGAGAGCTGGATGGAAGATAAAGAGCTTAAGAGTGGACACACCTGTATTTTTATACTGTATAGACAATTTCAAGGCATCCTTTGGAAAATGGCACTGTTGTTCTATGTGGACTTCCAGTCCGTTCACTACTGATCAAAAACAACATATGAAACGCTGAACTATTCTGACCTGAAGTACACACTGTGAGAAATGGTGAAATTAGTTTTAGGACCTTGCCGCTCAATGGTAAGTTGTTCCTTTTGAGAAGGTACAGACTCTTCTTTAAAGAGTCTACCGCTTCTTTAAAGAGAATATCGCAAAGTGTTCAAGGAAAGAACTGGTAACTGTTGAGCAATTCCAGGGTCTGTAGCACGCATTTCATTACCAAGCCAGCTAGCCAACTGTCTACAGAGGAAGAGAGCAGCATTTGTCTTTGTGCGTGCTGCGTGTCTGTCTTGTCATGGTCATTTTCCATAAAACTGCAAAACTTAGGTACATGTAATAAAATGAGCACTACAGACCCTGGAGTTTCCTGACAGTGTCCACCTCTTTTTTTTAGACTTTTAACCCTGACACCAAGTTATACCTTGTTGAAGGCACCAGTGAGGTCCTAAAACTAATTTCGCCATTTCCGACAATGTGTATTTCAGTTCAGGAGGACTTAAGTCCAATGCACCATATGCTGTTTGAGTGCAGTAGTGGCTGGACCGGAAGTTTACCTGGAACAATGATGTTTCCTAGCAACTGAAAGATGCCTTAAATATATGTATGTATATGAATATATATATATATATATATATATATATTCATATACAACAAGTCCTCCAAACTAAATGACAAAATGTGATCTTTGTCCATCCCCTTTAGACCGACACATAAAACATGTTTCCTGATCTGACTGCCCTATCAGCAGGACATCATTTCAGTCAGGAAAAACTCACTCCAAGAGAAAGATTTTTTTTTTACATGTGCAAACTGGTGAAGCAGTATTAGAATAGGGAACCCCACCATGGAGTCTAGATGGTGCTGATAGTGGTGATGATGAGATAAAGTATTTTATATTTACATGAAACTTTAGCGTCCCGGGACACAAAATAAATTTAAGATTTTTTTCTGACAATGAAGCGAACCCAAATTAAAGAGGGTGCTGAGGGTCTGGATGAGATTAGGTGTGGACTTTTGATGAGCTTGACCTGGGCACTGGATATGATGACTGGTGGTGAATGGGTTGGAGGAGGGCACAACGATTCTGCTTAAAATGACAGCTGACCGCAGCAGAGAGGAGAACAGATTTAAAGTTTGACAGTTTGGCTGATAGAGATCATGGCAAAAATTTGATCGGTTTAACTGGGGGAGCGGACACCCATAATCAGCTGATTGAAAGAAGCAGGGGAGTGAGACACAGACAGAGAACTGTGAAAGAATGAAGCATAAAGAAAGTTTTCCTGATTGAATGCTGCAGCTTCTCTTGTCTGTACTAGAAAATAAATCAGTTGTATGATGTGACAGTGCTACAGTAAAGGCTCAGCACAAATGTACTTTAATAGGGTAAAAGGTGCTTCATTGTCATGGATATGACAAAAACACACCTATAAGGTTAGGAATTGATGGTCATTAGAGTATGATTCTAGACATTAATATATCAAGTGTTATGGCTGTGAATATCTTCAACAATCTTGTTTTTTGTCATCTGCATTTAAAAGAGTTTTTCAGCACTGTTAGTATGCACTATAGAGGATTGGGTTTGATATAGACTCTTATGGACTATTGACTCTTACTCTTCAATTATCTTTAAAAACACTGATTGAACATCAGTCAACTAAACTCATTAGCTGACATTTTGTAAATGAGAATCAATGCGTGAATACTCATCAGCAACAACAATAAACTGAGCTGAAACATATCGACATCAGGTCACTTGTCATCCTACGCAGTCACAACATCTTTGACGAGAAACATGCTTATTAGCTCTTTTTGTTGTTGCTCAAATCACAGCAAACACCAATATTGAGATAACATTACATCTTGTCACAAACCCTTCTCACAGACAGCAGGGAAATCTATTAAGTAGACAGTGTGAGCTCTAAGCTTTAGTCCTCATAACAGGCAAAGTCCCAGATAGACCCAGTGCAACTTATTCAGTCCCTACCTTGTCGTCCCTGATAAATTCCCTCAATATAAATGTAAAAATGTCAATGTGCTGCAGTGCTGACTAAGGTTTCTGTTATAGGGGCCTTTGAGAATCTGTAATTGTATAGACTGAATTAGGCTGAGGCAACAACAGATTTTTTTTTCTTTTTTTTTAATTAAATTTGATCTTTTTTTGCAGAAAAAACTTTGTTTTGTTTTGTTCTTAAGCATTGTTTTTTGTTTGTTTGTTTGAGAAGAATAAAAGTATGGCAAGTGGTGGCTGAACGCTTGTCTTTGTTTGGATATTCCTGCATAGAGGAGATATACTCTTTAATGCTACTTTTGCTCTTGGCAAAATGTGGAGACAGAGGAATGATCATTATTTTAATATTGTTAATATTTTACAGGGACAGTTTACCCCAAACTAAAAATACACTTTTTACTTTAACATGCTACTTATCAAGCTAGATTGATTTATTATCATTATTATCATTATTTTTATTAATGTTAGTATTATTTCTACCCAACTACAACCACCAATGGCATCACTGCACAGAAGGCAGCATGCATCTACTTATGAATGAGTGGCTAATGCTCTTGACAGTGTGAGATTGAAATATTAATGGCGTCCTCCTTGGCTGAGCTGTAACGTTAGCTAGCTCAGTGGTGCTCGGTGAGCCAGCAATAGATGCATGCTTCCTTCTGTGCAGTGATATGATTGGCGGGTGTAGTTCTGTTGAAAGAAAAAACACACAAGACTGCTCACAACAAGGTCTGTGGATTATCTTATGTAAACAGGTCAGGAATTTGGGGAAAAAAAACACTGTTTTTGAGTTTGTTTTGTGTTGTGGAGTGCCATCTACATCCATTAATTCCAAGAGAAACCGGACATCTCTATGGTCGATATCTCCAACACTTGGTAACTCACACCAAAACAGTTTTGACAAATAGCACTATTAGGAAGAGGAACATTTCTCATTTTAAGGTGAACTGTCCCTTTAACCTTTATTCACCCAAGCTAAGCATCATGCCATACACTCATTCACTATGGGGAACTGACCAGTTTGACCACAGTGTTATTTTGTTTGCCACTCCATTAAAATAGAGGTTAGGTTTCCTGCTCTAAAGTACTTCAAGAACTACAACAATAGCAAATAAGGAGGTCTTGTGAGGTCAACTACAATTTTAGAGAGGCTACATATAAAGGTGGGGCAGTCATTGTAGGATTGTCACTGCTTGCAGGCTGCCCTGTGGTGTCCTGACTCATGTGGTAGGGGTTAGGTCAAGAGGCAATGCAGCGGCCTCCAAATCACCAATTGTTGATGTTCTCATCTTGAGAATGAGTTCAGCAAGTTTGTTCTACTCACCTTTGTGAAAAGGCAAAGTCCTCTCTGCTCATTCATATTTTAAGCATCATATAACCAGCCCAGAACTGTACAATTGTGCTGACCATAACCCATAAGGAGGTGATCCGCAATGTAATTGCATCATTGTACATTTTTTTTAATGCCATTCATTCACTGCTATCCTCTGCAAACCCTCACACCCTCTGAAAACTCAGCCATTGAAGGCACATGTTGAACTTGTAACTCTTACGAGGTGTCAGCTCAGGTACATGCATTTAAGAGACGGGTGATCTGCAAAAAAAGGTGATTCGCAGGTGGCATTTTGCTCCTTTTTTTCTGAACAGAATGTTCAGGGTGAAAAAAAGAACACGCGGGTCGGATCATGGGAGTAGGATGATGAATATATTGAAATAAAATGAGAAGAAGAAGAATTTAATTTAAAGTTTTAAATTTTTAATCCTCTGCTGACTTTGTGTGTCGGCCCTGTCTTCTGCACCAGCTGGAATATGAGAGACACTTCAGTCATGTGCATTACTAACAGGCACGTCAACTGTGGAGATGGGCTGCTCAATAATACCAGAATAAGCAAAAAAATATTCATGCGGGACATGTGCAGTATTGCACATCGCAGTTCCGGTTCAGGAGGGGGTCTTGAAAATCAGACAAGTGACGGATGCTGACTCAGTCCAGTCTTCTTGAAATTGTGTTCATACACAACAAATGTGAAACAGCATATATGTTTTTGAGGGAAATATAAGAGCGAAGGAATTATGCTTTCTACAAACATAATGAGGAAATGTTGCTCATTAATGTACCTGGGAAGTCACACAAATGTTGATACTGAATGTATCAGCAAAATTTTTACTGACAACGTGTTTTATTGTTTCCAGCTAAAATAGACAATCTCATGATGCAGTATCCACTCGAAGTGACTGCAGCATTATGTTTTGTTATTACCTTTTTATTAACATTTAACCCAAACCACAACCTTTCTCTAAACTTTGTGCTTTAAAGCAGCCCGGACGTCAACCAGGAATTCTGGTGTCACTGTCCTGCACTTTGCAAGTCCACCATCCTCCCCAGCCACCTCCCTGTGAATCCAGCACGGCAAATAAATCTAGTATTTATTAACTCAAAGACACATTGTCTCTGAACATAATCCAGGCAGCGATTACGCAGTCACCACAATGTAATTATGAAAGCAATTTAATAACACAAAAACGTCATTTCTGGGAGACAGGGTTGGTCAGCTGAGAGCAGAGTGTCTTGTCTGTGACGCGCTGCTCTAATGCAGCCGCAGACAAACCAGCAGCTTCCTCTATTCTGCAGCTGCTGACTTATCTCCTTTCTTTAACTTCACTTTCTGAGGTTATCGTGAGATTTTCATGTGGCTTCTGTAGCCTCTGAGCAAAACAAAGAGGAAGAAGAAAGAAAAAAAATCCATTATTTGCCTTCTGGACTACATAAATTGTATCAATTATAAGATATCAGAAAGCTACATATCAAATTTTGTCAGCACACATCATTTGCCAGACTCAAAGTTTTGACATTTATTTTTTGCTGTCAGTTGTTACAGGATAATAGACAGAGACAAAAACAAACATGACAAAAAACATCTACTTGGAAAGTTTCAATTTCTGTCATTGTGTGCGTGTAACTACTTCTCAATCTGTTGTCTGTGTGTCATCGAGTCCTGAGGTCGAGCAAACTGTACAGTGACTTCATCTTTTACTCTTGTAGTTTAGGCTGCAGCGGCTCCTTGCTCTTCTCCTGTCTCCCCTTGTCTGATTGAACACTGTGAGGTGAAAATGTCTCGCTTTGTCTCTATATTTTCAGCAGCTGCTCTTATTTTGGTGACCTCAGTCTTGTCCAGGCTGATTTATTATGTGTTAAATTGTGGATCGCACAATGTCACAACACCAAGAGAGTTGCCCTTTGTCGGGTCAGCATTCATCAAAATATACGGTGACTGATGTCTTTGTGTTGTTTTTGAGCTGTGCATTGTCCGCTGAGGTTTTTAGAATCCGTGCAGTGAAAAGCTGGAGCATGAGATGGCTCGAGTGAATCAAAGTTTACCAGCAGTGGCTTCAAGGCCTCCTTCATAGTCTCCAGTACATCAAGTGTGTGACCCTCTTGTCAACACTGAATGGGATGACCTTGTGTTGCCTTAGCATCATCTTCTGATGAGTGCCCCACATGCTTGGTGACTTGGCCACCAGCTTGTGTACGAGCAGGTGATGTTCTTCCTGAGCAGCAGCTGTTTTTCCAGGAGTATGTAAGGGGGCCACTTTTTCCAGATGTCAACAGTTCACTTCGTCCTCTTGTCTTTGCCTGCTCTTAAATGAGGAAAGGAAGATTACAATGTTAAATAGCATTAAGCTAAGTAAAATAAAACATTCCAAAGATGTAACAATAAAATAATAATAATAATAATAATTTGCTTCCTGAATTGTATTCAGCTATAAAACACTTGTTATCGTTTTTGTACGGATTTATTCTTAAATTGAATAATTATCACAGTTACTCTGCCTGAAGCACTGCAGTTGGGTCCAGTTGTTAGGTTAAGTGCCATTCACCATATTATTCCCACTCTTAGTTGTAATGCAGAATTTTTCTGTCTTGACTTAACCCCGAGGATGCCAGTGCACTTAGTAAAGCTTTGAGCAACAACCTCACCAGTGTGGTCTTAAGGGACATGAGGTCTTTGTAGGCTTTCATTCAGAGCAGTAGTGGACGGCTAGGTTCTTGTACGGCTGATAGATTAAAGATGGTGGATAAGTGTACACTTCTGAGCTGTTTCTCCAAATTTCCAGGATGATAAGAAATATGTGCAACCAGAGCAACCTGGTCTTACTCTCAACTCATCAGATATTGATGTTTGCTCAGTGGGACACGGCGTCAGACACGGACGCACTGAAACACCCTTTAGTGGCAGTATGAGACGCACTGGACGGCGGCATTGTTTGATGCTACAGGCAGCTACAGAGGTATAAAAATTGAGAAAGTACACATAGTGTGGTTGTCACTCATCCTTACATCCTATATTGATAACTGTAACCCGCTTCTTTTTGGTCTCCCTCTCAAGTCCATCCACAAACTTCAGCTGATCCAGAACTGTGCCACTCGCTTCATCATCAGAGCCCCCTCCATCAATCACATCACGCCCGTCCTTCAGCAGCTTCACTGGCTCCCTGTTAAATACCGCATTGACTTCAAGATCTTACTCCTCACCTTTAAGGCCATGCAAAATCAAGCTCCTCTGTATCTCTGTGAATGCTTGCACATCCACACCCCCACCTACACTCTCAGGTCTTCCTCTTCCATTCACCTCACTATCCAGCTAGCCTGAGCACCATGGGGTCTTGAGCCTGCAGCCGCTCTGCCCCGCACCACTGGAACTCCCTCCTCCACTTTCAAATCCCCTATCTCTCAGATTGATTCCCGTCAGTCTAGCCATACATATCTTTTTTTATGTTACTTTATTCCTTATCCCATTGACGTTATTAATCTGTTGTTATTTTCTCTCTCTTTACCTGTAAAGTCACCTTGAGTGTCTTGAAAGGCCCCTATAAATAAAATGTATTATTCTTTGTAAGCGGAGGTGGATGGGTCAAATAAACTCACTTTCACCAGAGAGCGTTGTTCGTGTCCCCTGTGAAAGCATAACAATCTATGCTAATATGTGTAGCATCATATGCCAGTGATGTATGTCATGTTACACTAAATTAGGTTAAGAACAATTGTACTTATTTTAAGCTGTGATGTCATTCTAAACCTAACCACCGTGACGAGTGTTTTGAGGACTAAAATGCAGCACTCTGGAAGTCAGTGACAATTGGTAATGACCTTTAATTAAACACAGGTAAAGAAGGCACTTAGCAGAAGAGAAACACAGGTAACAGTGTGTTCTTCAGGCTGGAGGCCCACACACACAGTCTCTGAGGTTCAGGCTCGAACTGGGCCAAACCAGCTGTGCTTGCAGGTGAATGGAGTTGGGCTGATGAGGTGGGAGTAGCTGGCAGGTAGAGTGGAGCACAGGCAGGGAGAGGGAGAGCAGGGAAACTGAAGGAGTGGAGCTGTGACAACCATGTGTTTTTGTTGCCTAACCTTAAGGAAGTAACCCTAAAAACATTTTTAGCTACATTCTAAGTTTATTAAAAAAAAGTTTGCATTTAATGAAGAAAAAAAACCTGTACATTTCCTGTGAAAATGGAAGTTTATTTTGAAAGGACACAATGCATGTTACAAGTGTAAATTAATGCGCTGTCCCCGAATGTCCAAAATTGATGCAGGAGGGGTACCTAGCACATCATATTTTGACATACAGGGCAACTGACAAAGCATCAATATTTGATGAGTTGGGAGTGAGGATGTTTTGACCATAGAGTTCATATCACAGGTCAGGTGTTTTTAAAAGCTTCTTGAATCCCTTATTTTCTACTATGCATATTGGCATCATGTCTTCTGCATATATTTTCATTTGCTATAATACGTTGTGCACTCTTTCTGTATTCAAGCTGTTCCCCAAACATGAACACAAAATGGTATCCTGATACATGAACCATTACAGACCAATGGGCTTTGACAAACCATTTGCCTGTTCAGCAGTTAAGTCCTTATCCTGGAGCAAAAGAGTCCTTTTGTCAGTAGGTGCTACTCAAAGTCAAGAAAGGATCCTTAAATTGCTGCATTAAGCATTTTTCAGGGATGTAACCTCCTTGAATCCTACCAAAGGACTGTTACGATGTCTAGGATCCTTTGAATTCTGCCAAGGACTGAACCCCTCATTCAGAGAATTTTTAAAGGATACCTATGTAACCTCAGCACTTTAAAAGCGCTCACAATTCTATGCACATAATGCATTGGTCCTGTCCCCTGATTTGGAAAAAAAGGAGTATAGGCAAGTAAACCTCGATTACTTCATCACAGCAGTCCAACCCAAATCTGTTTCTGAACAAATCTGAGGCAATTAATGGGAGCTGATGTGATGTGAGGGGGCATACTTGCTCTCCCACACCTGGAGCAGTGTCCTGGAGAGGCGGTGGACAGACAGTGGGAGGCGCGATCGTCCTGTCAAAACTGACAGGATGGTCACGGCTCCTTAATATCAGCTGATTGACAGATCAGCTGATAAATACGCGTCACAACCACCACCAAGTGACACTTCTGAGGAAGGCGAAAGCTTCCGCAAAAACATGTCAA
>JAPZEB010000001.1:7686283-7697586 GCA_029783705.1 Chaetodon striatus
GGAGCTCTTTTAAGGTCTAGGATGCCCTGTAAATAACTTTTATCTTTGCAAAGACCTAGTCTTAAGTGGAAATTCAAAGAAAATGTCACAAAGCTAAGAATTTTCCTAGAATTCTGTCACTAAGAGCAACTCTCTGTACTAGGAAGCTTTGTGAATACGGCCCCAGGTCTACAAGGTATCACTGACAAATACTACACTAAAACCCCTGTTCCTGGTGAGTAATCTGTACCTTTTCCTGGAGGAACAAAGTATTTGGGCCTTTCAAAACCATGTTTCTCCATCCAGCGAGCTCCTTGGGTGTCCAGACGGTCATACAGAGGGCTGGTCCGCAGCTGACGCCCAGTCTGAAAGTCCCACCGAGGAACCTTTAGTTCGTACAGCAGGGCTGGATACAAACACACAGAGACATATTAGAAGCACAGAGCTAATCATACCAAGGTGAAACAATTTCAGCAACCATGTACACACATGCATCCCCCTGTTGTCACGCCCCCTTTTAGCCAACTGACATAAACAGTGGACCGACCAGCCAACTTACAGAGCGACCTATAGAGCTGCGGGTCACAGCTAAAAACACAGCTGACATTATAATGATACCTCACTACCATTAAGTTGTTGGAAACTCTGCACTATGAAATTGTAACTTATCAGGTGTTAACTGTGCTGGAGGCGCTGCTCATCTCGAGAGAACAGTTCAATCACACAATATGTAATTTTTTTTTTATAACCGTCACCACTGTATGTTGTTGTTGACCAGCCTTTCACAACAGAAATGTAGACCATGGTTGTTTGTATGTCTCTTTTACTGAAAGATAGGTTCAAATTATTTCTAGAATTATATGTATGTTTAAAGGCTTTTTAGTTGCTGTAATCATTTCTCTTCTAAATGCTGGTCATAAAAAGAGTTTCCATTGAAGAAATGGGAGAAAATCCACAATCCTCTCTTCATGCAAAAATGCATTCCAAAGATCAAGATAAACTCATATGAAGAGTTCACTACTCACGCATGACCTCCATTACTCTGTGTCGCAAGAAGGTTCGGCTGCTCTGCAGGTTGCCAAAGCGTTTGATGTCTAGTGGCCAGACATTGGCCGTGGGGTAACCATAGGTCATCCATTCTGCCAGGTACCTGGATGCCAAAGCAAAAACATGCCATTTGTGCTTCATTGTAATGCAATCAAAACATATCCAGACCACAAAGCTGACCACTGAAATTACTTATTCCCTCCTAAATAATGTACTCAGGTAAGAATAAAGTACAGTCTAGTCTTCAAAACCATGTCCTAATGTTTGTCCTAATAAAGACCGTAAGCTATCCTCTAGCAAATACACTTATACCCATGCTTACTTGCCAGCTCCTCCAGCGAAGGCCAGGCCAGAGGAGTTCATCCCTGCCAGCACGTAGTAGCCAGAGACACCTGGCGTCTCCCCCATCAGGCAGCGCATATCAGGGGTGAAGGATTCTGGACAATTGACCAGCTGATGGATCTCAGCTGATTCAAGATTCGGCATTCTCCTCAGCAAGGCACTGAGCATTGGCTCTGGAGGTAGAAGACAATAAGGTTTGTACACAATCTATTAAAATAGTTTCTAAAAAAAGGCCACATCAATATATAGCATTTTCAAATCAGCCATGCTTTAAAACTATGTGATAAAGACAACTGAAGCAATGCCTTTGTAGTATCAGTGCTAATATTCTCAACATTTAAAGCCACATTTCCATTTAACCCACTTGCTTCCTGCTCCTTCTCCTCCTGGCCCTCTGTATTGTATTTCAAATTACTAAAAAACAGAAGTGATCAAGCACTCTAGTTTGCTACTACAGTTATTACAAAGATTCAAAAAGCTAAAGAACCAGCTATGCAGCAGTAACTGCACCCTTTTTCCCCATGTTGTGCTATAAACAGTCCAGCAGGTTTCTCAACATGAAAGCTGAACCAGTGGGTCTAAAGTGGCAGTACAATGTAAATATGCAGTGCTTGCAAAAAGTAAAAGATGTTATGCACTTGTATGTAGTCACTTATTGATAACAATATGTAACACATAAGATCTTGAACTGGCTGGTGATAGCTTAGTTTGACTCTGTCTTGTTCCACTTCACGGCTGGCTAGTGTATACGGCTGTCTTTACGACAACCCGTCAGGCTGCATTAGGAATCTCAGATTACCGGCATAAGGCCAAGGCCAAAAGACAGGTGTGTGTGTTTACATGTGTGAGGTGTACCTTGAACTGACTTTGCTTGCAGTTTAATTTACAGTATGAAACAAACATTTCAAAGGTCTGTATAAAAGATACCTGAACTAAAACAGATCTTTTTTTCCTCATTCAGTGAAGGACACTTTGAAACAAAAATACATAATAATAAACTGAACACCATAACTTTAACCTTGCCAAAAAATATGTATCCAAACTCTGATGGAGAGAAATCTAGGGTGATCAGTACAGGAATCATATTGGGCTAAACAGGGCCAAAAACATGTATCCTAACAATAGAGTGGGCTAAAATAGAGTAGCCTAAAAATAGAGATGCTAAGTCTTACTATAAAACCACGACCTGATCCTTTTCAAAGAATTAAGAAGTGCTCTGCAACTACTAGGTTCTTTGGACCCCTTGAGATAAAAGTGCAAATCTTTGAGTAAACAACTTCACTCACAGCAGTATAGTACAGCTTAAATATCCTACCGTTTTAGGTTCAAATGGTGAGCCTACACAGAAGTTTGCCTTTTCATTAAAAGGGCTAACACAAAACCTGACATTTAACACTAATTGATAACAAGATTTTTATCTCCTTTTCAATGTAGCTGCAAGAGAGTAAGGCTGTGTGACATGTATCTCATTTACATAACACCTAAAAAAACAAAATAATCAATGAATAATCTTAATTGAAAGCCATCTCCCTCCCTTCCATCCCTCCCTCCATTACCAAAGTGGTCCCAGTCCTCCTGCATGTTCTGGATCTCCAGCTGGTTGCGTCCCTCAGTGAAGATAGGTTTGGGGTTCTTCTCAAAGCCCCCTGATAGAATGCCCCCCTGCCATGGCCGTGCATATATCCTGCCGTCCATATCGAGCACCACTGGAGACAGAACAAAGGCTCAGTGATATCACCTCAAGGAGGCTAAATTATTTCACACTAAGAAAGACACTGAGTTTAAACAATTAATCTTAATTTATCATCTGTCTCAAAAACACGCACAAAGTCATTCAATCTGCAGAGTCACAAGAATCAAAGGAAATTATGTTTTACAGCAAACATTTTCCTGCTCCATTCTATAAATGCATTTAACGTTTTTAGCACTAACATACGCTCCACTGTAATGATGGTGAGGTACTTATTAAGGCATTGGCTAAAAAATATTGGGCAAATTAGAACAGCATTCAGTCACAGAGTAGATTTCATGTTGTGTCACTGGGTGTTAACTGGTAACTTCATCTTTTAAGAGAAAACTAGGGGACAGGCTGGGGGATGCTTGTTGTAGTAATACACTGTGCAACGAGTTACTCGATCCGCTACTTTGCCAAATAACAAATCAAAATGTGGTGATTCCTCTCTATTTAAGACATCACATTTAGTTGGCAAAATTGTAATCCACTAGCAACTGTGCCTGCCGAAAGAAAAAGTACAATTTCCTGTGTGTTCAATATGTGAGACCTGGCGTGCTGGGTGGAAGTGGCTCCTGGAGAGGTTTGGTGAGGAGGTAGAAGTGTTCACAGCCATGAAGAGGAACCGACACCTTCATCTCACTAGCCTGGCCCAGCTCATAAGCCCACTAGAGCAGAGACAGACAGAACAAATGTGTCCATCTGCTGCTCTGAGCACAGGTGTATTGTGCCCCAGATTCGAAACACTGCAATCTGTCCTGTTAATCCATTGGTTAAGTCATATTGTATTTATCTATTAGCATAATTTAAGTGAGAATCAGATCAAGATTATCATTATCATTAATTCCTTAATCAAAGTTGGGACTGGGATTTCTTGGTACTCCTCCATTTACCTGTCCAGCACAGTTTACGAAATATTCACACTCAATGGAGCCACGATCGGTCTCAACTGCCATCACTTGACCCTTCTCTACCAGAACCTGCTGGACAGTGGTTCGATCCAGGATCTGAACCCCTGGATAGGATGAGAAAGATAAACAGATGTAGGAGGACGGAAACAGAAGAAGAGGAAGGAGGATGGAAAGAGAAGATGCCAGGAGAATCAAAGGGAGAAACAGTAATATGGTTAGAATCAAAGGTAGAAAATAAATACTGCTTGTGACGCATTTTGTTGTAATTATCCATTAATGCTCTATCATAGGCAAGTTGTTAGCTTGAGGCTCTTACCCTGCCCAGCAGCAGCCACAGCCAGGGCGTGGTTAACATCAGGTGGAGACACAACAGCATCTGCAGGGAGGTGGAGCGCCCCCACCAGATCATGGATGTTAACAAGTGGGTGGAGTTTGGCCACCTCTTTCGGTTTAATGATATTACAGCTGATCCCCATTACCCTGAGAATAAGGAGAAAAAGATAAAGATCAAGGCCTAATGCTAATACAGATTTTATACTTAACAGATGTGGGCGTTATAACATTAGTATATTGAATATTACAGAAAATAAAAAAATCACCTTTGATGTGAAAACAGGAGTGTTCAGCTCGAGCAGAGGCTGATGATATGGGAACTGAGTGTAGGTGTAATTTTCTACCAGCAATAAAACTGTACAGTCAAAGAATTAAAGTGATCTTGGAGCATTGTGCCGCCACCACCAGGCAAAACATTTATGTCCTTGGGGGCCAAGTCAGAGTCAAGACCTCAATTAAATCAAGAATTTTTGGCTAGACTTAAAAATTGGTATTCACTCAAAGTCCTTGTGCAACTTGACAAAACTTCAGCAGCTTTGTAAAGAAATATGAGATAAGTTTCTGTGTCCCCATGTGCAAAGCAGTAGATGCTGCCAAAGGTACCTCTATTAAATACTGACTTGAGTTTTTAGAGTCTTACTTTAGTCGGGATGCCAGGCGCTTCAGAGAGAGGAAGCGATCCTGATTTTGGGCCAGACACAAAGACCCTGTCTTCACATAACCTGAAATACACAAACAAACACATCTACTCAAGGCTCTTGCTTACTCAAATACTAGAATTCTACTTGAAAAAAGTTAAGCCAAAATAACAGTAAAACTCATAAACTATAGGGGTGTATCATTTCAGCTTTAGAAGTGTCATGGCGAGGCACATCAACTGATATCTTAGACTCCATACGGAAATAGCTGGTAGTGCATGACACATGCAAATGCTTCAGCTGCGTATTTGTAAAAATGACTGCACTGAAATCAAATGCAATGTTCTCAGTATGCATTATTTTTTTGCTGCACTGTCTGAAAAAAGGAAGATGCACTACACACCTCTCACCTAGAGAGACTAAAGTATAGATAATAATAAGTAGTTAAGAGAAAGAACCCGTAGTCATACATATTTGGAATATGTTTATGGTAATTTATTAGCAGGATAATAATACTTATCATAGAGTAAACATTTTTCACCAATAGCATAAGGGTAAGTTAAATATGAGTAAAAGTAAAACATGTCAAATTGGCGAACCTGTTTTGACCCCAGTCTCCTCCTCCAGCTGCTGGTAAAGACCATTGGAGTAGTTTGCCATTTGACACTCAATGGAAATAGGCTTTGCCACACTGACAATGCCAGCACACAGTCTGGTCGTTCCTGCGCCAAGTCTGCCAAAAGGATAACAGGACAGGCAATACAGCATGAGCAGAACAATATCCAACTCACCTTCCAGCGGTCTGTAACATTTTGTCCACACAAGCTTGTTTATTTTAATTTTTTTGTGCTTTATTTTGTGACTATACGTTTTATGTGCATTGTTTTCTTTTGTATGTATCCTACTTTTGGATGTACAATTTCTTTTTGAGGGCTTAAAGAATAAAGTATGAAAGCTTTATAATACATTTAAAGGAGACAGCCCTCTATGTTGAGTTTGGTTAATCTATTTATCCTTTAAAATAAATACTAAACATAGGAATGTAAGAAATTGGAAGACATTGTAATAATAGTCTGGACATGCAACTGACCCACCTCCCTCCACTAAAACTTCAAACATTCCCAACAAATGAAATTGCAGACACTTATCTCACCTGCCCTGTTCCAGCAGCACTATATCAGTCCAGCCCAATTTGGCCAGGTGGAAGGCTACTGATGTTCCCACAATACCTCCTCCACAGATCACCACACGGGCCTGGCTGGGCAGTGGGAGCGGCTGAGTGTCTCCACTGACAGCCATACAGTGCGGGGAGGTCCAGAGTCCCCTGCCGGCCAATCTGTACCCCTTCTGAGGAGGCAGCAGCCTGGGGAGCAGCACAGGGGACAGAGCCCTGGAGCTCCGCACACAGCTGCACATAGCTGTGCCGTCTGCAACCACAAACACACACATAAACACACAGCCTCACATAGTGCTTTAATGTATTCAAGGATTCAAGGTTACCATAAGGCAGGCTGAAATGTCAACACTGCAAACGTCACAGCATAACATCCAAAAGGTTTCGTTAAGACGTACGTTAATGCTGTTCTTAATTCGGTTGTAGATTTTTAGAGACTACGACTAAGTTGTTGTATTTAACGTTAGCTCAACTAACGCAGGTTGACATTAAATACAGCACTCGACACTTGGCAACGAAGGCAGGGCCTGGGGAGCCAGCAAGGTTAAATTACCATACAAAAGTCCTTCCACTGTCACAAATTTTATTCCAGTCTAATGTTAGCTCTAATCATTTAACGTTAGTTATCTCTGTAGCAGCATAGTTAGCTTTAGCTTCCAGTACGTCAGTGCCTCTGTAAATCATCCTGAACTTTATCTTAGAGGTAAAGAGCCTCTGCTGACTTGTACATGTGTAAAGTTTCCAAAAACCTTCGTGTCACTGTGTGTTTTTGGAGCTCCCATGGTTGAAGTTAGTGGAAGTGACACTGGTAGCTAGCGTGCATAGCTTAGGCTATCGAAGAGCTAGCTAACAGTTAATGTTGATTATTTACCACAGTAGCTAGCTAAACGTCAACCGTGTTGAGAAAGTTTCCCACTGGCGCTTTCTTCATTGTTTAAAATGTCATAAGTCTCACCGAATCAGTCAAGTCCAGACGTTGTGGTGTGATAAAGACAGAAAGGACTACCAGTGACTGACTGAAATGACAGAAAGTCTTGTTTGGGTGCAGCAGTCAGTACCACCGTTAAGCTAGCGTCAATCATTAGTTGCACTTCCGGTCTAAACCTTCAAAATCAAATCCTTCTGCCCGTCTAACTGTCTTAAAAGGGAGATATGCTGATATTAACAAAAACATTTTCTCACATTTATCTTCGAACAACATCTAAAAAAAAAAAGGTGTGATTTTTTTCTCTTTTTTCTGTGTCATATTTACTTTGTTTTTAAAAAATAAATCTAAATCTAAATATTAAATGTTAAATCAAATATTAAATCTAAATGTTAAATCTAAATATTAAATTTAAATTTAAATGTCAAACACTGAATCTAAATCTTACATAAACCTAGCATAAACTTGATGGGTTAAACTAAATATTTAGCTAATATGCAAATTCTCTCTGCCGGTAGGCGGAAGTACCAAAGTAAAAGCTTGATGAAGCGCTGGCAAACTGCCTCTAAAGGACATTTAGATTCAAATTCACACCACTTTTTTAAACGTTGTTTGGAGCTAAATGTGAGAAAATGTTGCTGTTCGTTTTAGCATGTGCCATTTTACAAACAGCGCCTCACAACCACAAAGCTTAAGAAAAACAGATCTGAAAGCTATATTTTGATAAAGTGTCCCTCTTCAAGACTGGTTGTAAAGCAGTGCCAGGCTGAAAACTCTGTCACCTTGGTTGATATAGTCCTATAGTATATAGTAAACATTCTCAAACTCCCAATCAAAGTCACAGGGAACCTGGTGCTTTTCAGGGCCCCTGGGCTCATCTGTGTCATCGTAGTGGTAAAATAAAAACCCCTGAGGGTACACAAGGATCTGAAGGGGCCAATTCACTTAATTAAAACAAAAGTTTAGATTGTCCCACCTCCCTAGATTATTTAAAAGTAGCCTGGGAAAATGATGTAGGGGTTGTTATTTCAGAATAGCCATGGACAAAAGCCCAACTTCATTCTTCCTTAGTTTGTGCTAGATATGGACTTTTGTAATTTAAAATATTGCATAGACTTCACTTATCAAAAAATAAGCTCTGTAAAATGTATCCAAATATTAGTCCAGCCTGTGACCGTTTTGGACAATCACCAGCCTCAGTCCATATGTTCTGGCACTGCCCAAAAGTCACAACATATTCACGAAATATTTTCCAGTCACATACATCCTTGGTAGGCCTCTGGATCCTAATCCACTGACTGTAGTATTACAGTCAGTGTTAACCAGCTCCCAATATAATATGATGTTATTTGTGACCATGCTAGCACATAGACCTATATTATCAAATTGGAAGCAAATGCAAGCTTCTGCCCATTGTGCCCCCGTGAAGGATGTGATGCACCACCTACACATGGAAAGGATCAAATTTTCCTCAAGAGGGTGTGAAAAATTCTATCAGACCAGAAACTTTGAAAACCCTAAAAAGAGTTGGAAAAATAAAATACCACCTTAGATGGGAAACAACAAGGGCATGCAATAATATATTGCCATGATGTTGATGGAAGAGTACACTGAGTCACATTTACTGTCTACACACATTTCTATTCATTATTTTGTATCTAAGAAACGCAACTCAATAAAATAAAAGTATGTTGGCATGGTTCATTCTTGGTTTGACCTCTGGGTCAAGATGGTGACCTGACTGTGTGTGTTCATACACATCACCTTTGGAGACACCTACAGTACACACACACATGTGCAACAGCTTCTATATACCATCCACTGACTGTACATTAGCTCTGTCATTCGCTCATGCACACACACTCACGTGCGTCAGTGAGAGTCATGGAAACAGAACGGCTCTACTGAGGGTATATAAAGGCAGCAGGACTTTCAGAATCCCCTCTGCACTTGGACTTGACACAAGTTAAGCTGCAATACCTTCTGCTGGAAAGTTGGAAACAATCTGTAGAGAAAGTGTTGGATAACTGAGCTGAAGCAAAACCCTAACGAGGTTAACAACAGCTACACCTAACCTTACCTGCTGAAAACATGGCATCTGGACCCCCGGTGGTGCAGCACCTGCTGACCGGAGTAAGGTGGATGGCTTCCTTTGCAATCTTTTATTAATATCATGTCAAATTTAGCCTTTTTATTAATGATCCTTAAACCATTAAAAGAGAATTTCAGCTAAAAATTTGCATTTAATTATGGTTTATTGTTGAATGTAAGGATAGTCAATTATGTTATTCGACCAGTTGGGAAAACACAGTTGTTGTTTTTTAGTGAAACTCAACTTTAATCGGGGCGGCGCGGTGTTGTGGTGGTTAGCCTCACAGCAAGAGGGTTCATAGTTCGATCATGGGTGCGGGAGCCTTTCTGTGCGGAGTTTGCATTTTTTCCCCGTGTCAGCGTGGGTTCTCTCTGGGTACTCCTGCTTCCTCCCACAGTCCAAAGACATGCAGATTGGGGATAGGTTAATTGGTGACTCTAAATTGACTGTAGGTATGAATGTGCGACCCTCAAGAGGATAAGCGGCCAATCATAAATCTCATAAATTATGAGAGTGACCTTAACTGGATATAAACCTTAGTGTGCCAAAAAGCACAGATTTTTGTGTGATTATTTTCTGAAGAGGCCCTTTTGTTGATTGTGCATAATTTATTTAAGGTGCCCAGATTTTAGCGTGCGTAATTCCTCTAACGCTCTAACATTTTGGCTACATCTCAGTGTTTAACACAGCTTGTCTTGGAGGCAGTGAATCCTCTCAGAAACATACAGTTCCCACAGTGTCAGATCATTTCTTCTCTCATGACAGAAGTGTGGCTGATGTTCTGACCACTATAGTCTGACTTTTCTTGTGGATAAGAAACAAGATGTGTTATCAGAGGCAAAATCGGCAATGTGAACATGGTTATTATTATGTAGAACTGTGGGTAGCATTTTTTGGAGAGTCTGCACACAGATACATTAGAGAGTATTTGTAATATTTTAACAGCTTATTCGATGACATTCAACAATTAAATCTGTTTTATTAGGTGGAGAATGTGACTTTATTTTTTAAAGAATTCTTACTCAGGTGGTTTTTGGCCTCTGCATAATGCATCCAGTGTCACTAAGAGCCCCCCTGGTGACCCAATCCTGCCTGTCAGGGTGGATAATGTGGTCAGGCTTCAGGAGGCTGGGCCTCAGGGAGGTAACCATCAATTCCCATGACCGCACCCTGGGGTGGAGGGTCCTGCTCATCCTTGTCCTGCCTATTACCCTGCTCCCTATGCTGTGCCGCATCCTGTTTCTTATGCTTATCCCCATGCTTCCTCCTTATGCTTTCCCTCCTGCTTCCCTCTTGCGTTTCCTCCTGCCTTCCCCCCTGCTTTCCCTCCTGCTGATCTGCATCAGGGGTGGGCTGAAGAGACTGACTAAGACTGACTCTACGATGGGCTGAATATCCTGCTTGAAACATTGGAGCAATCACACATCTGCCCTTTATCACCTCCACGTCGCAGCAAGTTCAGTGACTCCCATGGCAGCCTAGACCCTTTGTGTCTGGCTGGGCAAGCAAAGCCCCTGGTAGCCTTTGCATCTGGCGGGGCTTTTAGGACCCCAGGTAGTGTCTTGCACTGGGACTTTTGGAAGTGTCTCCTCATTTTTGCACAGTGGATTGGCATTTCTTTCCTCCTGGGGGCTGGCCTTTGCATCTGGCAAGGCTGGCAATGCCACAGGTAACCTTTACGTCTGGCAGGGCTGAGGAAGACAAAGTAGCCCTTATGTTTGGCAGGGCTGTGCATGTAGCCCTTGCATCTGGCAGGGCTAAGAACCTTCACCTTAGTCTGTGTTCAGATGAATACCATACTCTATCTTGCAGCACCAGATCTCTCTCAGACACACCCACTCACGCACACACACACACACACACACACACACACACTGTCATAACAATAACTATGTCAGGTAACAAACTGCGTTGAGTTTGGGTCGGGCTCGCTTATAATTGTATCGGACTCGGGTCGGGTTCGGTCAGGAAAATGCGGCCCGAGCCGCGCTAGTGTGCTCACCCGTGTGTCCGTACGTGTCTGTTTGTGTGAGTTTAGGGCGGAACTCCGCCATGCACGATACAGAGAGCAGAGGAGAATTGTAAATGCGCGACCATGTAGAGACAGAAATGACATGCTGTGGTGTAAAT
>JAPZEB010000001.1:7726225-7753680 GCA_029783705.1 Chaetodon striatus
TGTGTGTGTGTGTGTGTGTGTGTGTGTGTGTGTGTGTGTGTGTGTATGTGTGTGTATTTGACATTTGATCGGGTTGGAAGGTGGGGTTAAGGGTGGAGGTTTATAATGTAGTTGGTACAGCATCCATGTGGTGTCTGATTAATCGGAAAAATGAGTTCTCTAATGGGAAAATTCGCGTGAATGCCCCTCAACTTGGAACAACAACTCGGAAAGTTGTCAGAAATTTTGTTATGTGTTGCTAAGTAAACATCATATATGCAGAAGCATATCGGACAAAAGCAAATGTTCAGTTGATGGTAATAAACTTTTAATCAGTTCACATACTGCATAATAATTTTTGCTCATGTTATTTGTAATATGATGTTAGGTTGTAACTGTTAGCCGCTGTCCTCTAGAGTGATTTAGATTAGTTAGAAAAGTTACTTATTATAACCTGATAACAAAGGTAAAGTAATATTTTAGAGGTTTTAAGGAAGGAAGTCCAGACTTGTAGAAAAGCATACATCATACACATGCTCTGATGAAGGTCAAATAGACAGAAAGCTATAGACAGACAGCAACAAGTTTGTGACAAAATCATTTTGCGATACAGGGCTTCAAACTGTTTCACCATACTTAGATAGCAACATGAATCTTTACTGGGACGTTAAAGGCTTTGAGCATCAAAATGTAACACACGTTTCTTTGTAGCGTCCATGTTTTTCCACAATCTGACTTAAAAGCTCATGAACACACTGAAGGATCCATTTGAGGAGTACATGAATGCAGCATTAATAAGGCTGACATATTAGTGATGTTTGCTCATTTACACACCCAGCTGACATGGAGCAAAATTAGCATCCATTTGGGGTCATGTTTGTATCCAGATGATGAAATTAGCTCTGTTTTTGGTCAGCTCTTTAGCTGCTAATGCTCCTCTGTGTTCATCAGCTGGTCTCTAAATCTGTCTGTTAGGAAAAAGAGATGAATGGTTTCTCTGTAAACTTATATGTAGATCAAAACATCAGATCTGGTGCTCTTGGAAAAAGGGGGGAAAGAAACGCAAGCGAGAAAGAAAATATCAAAAAGCCTTTAATATAGTGGCGGTTCTCAAATGGTGTGCCGTGATGCTAATTCAGGGTGTGCCATGGGATTTTGTGATAACCACACAATATTACTGCAATATTCAACTCTGCCTATCATTATTAGTTATGAATAAATTTTTTATTGACTGTATCAGTATGTTGTGTGCACCCATTCCCTATTAAAGAGGCAAACTCCAGCTAAAAAATGTAATTAAGTTGAATTTGATTTTAAAAATCTTCATGGGGAACCTATTTGTCACCATTTACAGGTGGGAATTATAAGTGTGTGACACATCAGACGCCCTGACTGGCAGCCAGTGTGAGGGATGATAACATTTAAAAGGAGAAAGACATGAGTGGGACAATAGATCGCTTTATTTTATGGAGCAAATTACAACAAACCACCAGTGAAGACGACCTACCACTGAAAGAAAAGAGAAAAAAACCTGTCAGTAGACATTATCACAAAACTACCTGTCTTATTTTTTTTTTTTATTGTGTTGTGTCATGATAAAACTGATCACACATGTTATAAATGTTATTGTGCACAGGTATGCCTTGAGATTTTGGCTTGCCCTTTGGTGTGCCTTGTGCACACAAAGTTTGAAGGAGTTTGAACGAGCCAACATGTTTTGACCACTGCAGGTCTTTGTCAGGGCTTTGGAAATGTTGGGTCTTTTAATGATTTAGCCACCATAATAAAGGCTTTTTAATATTTCCTTCCTCATTTATACATGTTTTTGGAGTGCCTGGATTGCCTTCCTGTGTCTGTTTGTTATTTGGTGCTGAGCAGGTGGTGTACAGTATGTTTTTAGAGCTTGTACCCTGATATTAGCTGCCTGCTGCGGCTGAAAACAACGCTGTAAGAGCGGTGAGGGTGAAGCAAAACAGTTTTGGGCTAGAAAAACAATACAAGGACTCTAAAGACACTAAAATGCTTCATAAGTGGGTCATAATTGTCTGTAGGTTCACTATGAGCAAACCTTTTGGGATTAATCATTCAATATATTGTTTGTGTAAAAGTACAGATCAAGGCTCAGGTTAGGGTTTAGCATTATACTGTCACTGAGGGCCATCACATGTACAGATGTACAGCTGCGTGTGGTTGTGTGTTATGTGGATTGGGGGGTTGAAAACAACAACTGAATATCAAAGGGAAGGAGGAAATATGGAAATATAAATTAATATTTAATCTTCTACAATATCATAACTAAAATCGTACAACTAAATAAACCTCATGTAAGTTTAACTTACAATAATAATCCTATCAGAGCTGCTACTGAAACTGCAAATGATAACAACATTAGTAACAGGAAGGGAGACTCGAGGTGTGTAACGCTGGAAAAAACCCATATAGTAACTATTTTTGGTCACAGTGAGTGTTTAAACTGCACTACAGTGACCGCTGGAATGTGTGTGTGTGTGTGTGTGTGCAACGAGGTCGGTGCAGTTTTAGGAGCACGAGCAGGAGATTGAAAAAGCTCTTGATGAATACTTACAGTGTCTAAGTACAACCTGCTATTGTGGTCTAGCTTTCTATATAAGACCTGACACACACACACGCACACACACACACACACACACACACTGTTATACATGTACAATTGCAGGGCCAGGTCTAGCTGGACTCCTATGGCTCTCTTCCACAGCCATCAGTCAAGTTTAAGAGTCTGGAGACAGAAGCAACTCCCCCAACACACACAGCTGGACAAGGCCGCCATTGAGCTCCATAGTGGAAGCCTTTTAGAAACTGTTTTTATAGTGACTGCAGGGAAAAATCAGCCCGTAACAGCTACCTACAGTGGCCTTTTGAGAAACAGCCAAAAAGGTCTTTAAAGGAAATCATTATAGAAATCAAAATATTACAGGTAACGGCCGTGGCTCATATGTTGGTGAAGAGGGAGTCATGGGTCTTACTTTTGGGTTAGTAGTCTAGCCGGAGCAGTTTAATCATATTCATTATAGAGCCAGGGCACAAAGTGAAGTGTGTTTTGGCCTGTATTTATATTTAACATGAGGATGAACACCCAGACTAACAAACTCTGCTCTCAGTGTATCCACACACACCACTGAAGCTGCTAATCTTCAGACAAGAACAAAAAAAACATCCTTCCTCTTAAAGACAGGGACAAAATGTGTGTATTCTGGTGTGTGATGACAATTTTAGATCCCAAGGACAGGGTGTGTTTCCTCTCTCGCTTTCTATTGTTCCTGCAGCTAACAGCGATCCTTGGGGAGCGGAGCAACCACCAGGACCGTGGAGCAGCAGCCAATGGCAGGGCAGGACAGAGAGGCCCCGAGGCTGATGGGAACTAAAGTCTGTCCTCTTTTGGTTTTCCTGTTTCTATGGAGATTTAAAGTATAACATTCCCCCTGCGTCTTCATGAGAGGACTGTGATCATGTGCCATGGAGGGAAACGGCCTTCATCTGATCATTACTGTTCAGTATGTCCTTGTTGATTCAAGATGTGTGTGTGTGTGTGTCAGTAAAATCACTAACTGTGCTCTCTTGTTGGGATGAAACCCTCCAGACTTTTTGCCCTTCATGGCACATGGTTACCTCTCCTTGTTTCAGTCAGCATAACTGGTCTAAAAGTCTTTGCTGCCATCTGCAGGACTGTCTGTCAAAGAACATGAACAGAGTTTATCCAAGCAGCTCTGCAGACAGCACACTGCTGACTTCACAGCAAAAACAGAGGCCTTTGAGTGTGCAACAAAGAAACTGAATGAATAAATCAATTACCTTTATTTATTTAGCACCTTTCATGCACTGAATGCAACACAAATTGATTTATATATCAGCAAACAGATAGGTCCCCTCATGTTTTTGCATCGGCCTGTAGTTCTCCTGCACTCTCTTGGCACATGGAAGAGTTTTCGGTGCTGCAACCTCACAACTAGATACCACAAAATCCTCCACACTGGACCTTACAATGACTTTGAATTTTCGTATCTCCTTATGTCATTTCCCCGTACCTTTAATCCCCATTTTCAGAGATCGAATGTGGTGTGTTGTATGTACAAAAATTGTCTTTTAAGATTAATGGTAACTCACAATTTCTTATCACTACCTGATACAGGGTGTCTACACATATAACAGAGTTTAAGTTAAGACTTTTTAAGACCGTTTTAACACCACCAAACCTGCAATGGAAATACATATTATATGTATATGTGTGTGTGACACGTGTGAGTACTATTTCCAACTGAACAGACTTATGTCAATTCAAAATGAACAGTAAGGGAAAATGACAATTATTGGGTAAGTTTAATGTGTTTATAGTAAAAAGAAAACAAAATCTCATCGCTGTCATAAATGCTATTTATTACTGCAATTCTTTGGTCTGTCTAATAATTGTCAACAGTCATTGGGTCTGAGACCCATCGAATCTGAATTTAGAGACAATTTAAGATTTTTTTAAGGCCTTATATTAGGAAAACTTAATTTAAGACATGTCAAGACTTTCTAGAGACCTGTAATATGAAATGAGTTTATCCTCAGGGGATCACAAATGTACTATCTACTAATAGAGGCTTTCCATCAGTCAGTAACATGATGAGTCAACTTTGTCATGTCATATCTTGTAGAAAACAACAGGAAAAATACACCATAAATACACATTGTATTGTGTTGTGTAGGCCAGTGGTTCATAACTGATGGGTCACGGTCCAAAAGTGGTTTGCTGGACCATTCTGAATGGACTGCTAGTGTTTTCCAAAACATGTCAAGTCTGTAAAGAAAAAATCCTTTATTTTAAGTACAGTGAATTTCTGGCACAGAACTTTTATTTTGAAGGACTCTTTCCTGCTGTAGAGTGAGGGACTAAGGGAGAGCTACCTCACAGAGACAGCAAAGTAGTTCAACGACATGGTGAAACGCAAGACTGACACTGAATGTATTCAACTATGTGGACCTTGAACTAATGACTAAGGAGAAATCTGAACCTTGTGGCTGGACCAGTTGGAAACCACTGGTGCAGGCAACCATCCATTTCATTCACCTTAAAGGGCAACTTTGTTTTTTTTTTTAACCCGGACCTTATTTTCCATGTTTGATGGAGACAACAATTCTTGAAACTAGTCCAGTATTGAGTGAGAGGGCTGCAGCCAGATGTGAAACAGGCTGCAATGAAATCCCTACAGGCAACTGTGCACCATCAATTTACGTCCAGGCTCAGATTGTCATAGGTTTTTGAAAACATCACTGAAAAAAAGACTCCACAAAGAAACTCCACAAGAGGGGTCTGATTGCAGGAGAGTCTGAGAGAGGAATGCAGGGAGTACAGAAAATGTATCTTAGTGTTATCCAAAAGATTTTCGATGTTATGGCTGAATATTTAGCTGATTTTGACGATGTGAAAAAGTGTGTGTGATTTAAATGAAATATAGTTACACACACAAACAGAGCTGATCAGTAAGAGGTTAGGAAAACATTTCATTTCTCTATAGGATCTTATCTATAATATTCACTCATAATAACAATCTGAGAATGCCATTGTCAAAAACAAACATGTTTAATGGACATAAATTGATGGTAGGGATTACACTGCAGCCCTCTCTTTCAACACAGGTCCAATTTCAAACATTTTCTTTGTCACTTAGACACAAAAATATGGGAGAAGAGGGCCAGGTTAAATACCAAGTTTCCCTTGAAGTGGCATTTAAAATATATTCATGTATTTTGAGACTGATGTTCAGTAACCAAGACAAATATTTGTCTTCAAACTGATACCCATGTTTAAACAGGACACTGCAATATAATGGACCGCAATATTGTCTGAGTGGCAGTGGAAAATTATGACTGATAAATGTTAAGGTTGATTCAGCTTCTACAAACAGACATCAAGTGTACATAAAAGCAAAGAGCAATAAAAGACTTCTGAAACCTCAGATTAAAGAGCTGACGCAGGATGGGTTGTTTTTAAAGAAACACGCAGGAATGCAGTTGTCATTATTTAAAAAAATGTATTTGTATGTACTTACATACTGGTGTCAAAATAGTATGCACCAAAAATGTCACATTGACTCACAATTACAAAGAAAAAGCATTTTCTTTTTCTTCAATTACAAGTATCGAAAAAACTATGTACAGAAAAAAGGGCATGGTGACAAGATAGTACACTAGAAACAAACATACAGTCACACGATGTGGTTTAAATGAGGCTTCTGCAAATAAAGACAAAGAAAAAAATATCTTCTGACCAGCTACACTGTGTTGGCGCTCCGAACTTCAAATCGTATTTCCACTCAAAAAGTAACCACGTGCATCCTCTCCACAGTCCAGCGTCAGGGCGTTTTTAGAGTGTCCTCAAAAAATGATATTTTTTAAAAAATCTGCCAGAGCACTGATTCATCAAAAATGAAAAATATTTAAACATTTGAGTGGAAATACTTTTTACTTAAAACACGTCCTAGAGATGATCTTAAAAAAGTGTTACAGTGGTAACGTGGGACAGACGGGGGGGAGAGGAAACAGGGTGGAGGAAAGTGGAGTCCTGGAGATGAGCTGTGTGCAGAGATCCGGTCCAGGGCTTCAATCGCCACCTCTCTGTGGATGGACACACGGAGACATAAAAGGCAGCAGGTCTTTTATGTCTCCGTGTGTTTCCCTGCTGTCAGATCTTACAGATGGAAAGTACACTAGCTTTCAAAACCCTGGCTTCTTTTCTCCATCTGGAAATTTACATATTGTGATCAAGACAAGACACAAAGCAGGAATGGAAAAAAAGGCAAGATGATGGTGATGTATTGTTGGTAAATTGGGCTGTTATGTGGCCAGCAAGACCAGAAAACTTATCCTCACTTGTGAATGGGTGCTAATGGGGAAAAAAAAAAAATCTATGAATGGCAAACAAGAGCAACTGGACTAGTTCTCCAAATCCTTCAGTCCCTCCAACTGTGAACCCTGAACTCGCTCAGGATGGGATATCAGAGAAGAAGCGACACATTCAGAGCCTCACTGGACTAGCACGCTCACTCTTGCTGCGTCTGGAATCTTCAATTTTGGGCTACAAAAGACAAAAACATCCTCTCATTCAGTTGCGCTGTCTGCTGTTAGCTTTAAGCAATGCAAATCTACCTGCATCCATTTTAGGTCCCTTCTCTGGGTTCAGTTAATTTGAGGATGTGAAATGGTGCCTGTGAAAGGAATTTATGGTTTTTATGGCACTTTGAGATACAATGAATGCCTTGTAATTTGGGCACAACACACAGGTAGCATTGTGCTGTTTCATATTGGAAAAGTAATGTGCACATTTCATATTGCAAAGCTGCGATGAAAATCCATGTGTCACACTGAAAAGATGTGAACAGCAATCAGACACATGTCACTACAAGAGCTACCCTCAAACCACTGAAACAGAAGTGTGAAGCCGCCATGTGGAAAAAGATTTTAACGATAACAGAGTGCGGTGCACGTCTGCAGAGATGGTGAGACACCTCTAAAATGTTTAGAAATACACATTAATCTCTGTAGACTGGTTCGTTCTGCATCTTCCTTCAAGTTACAAATACTTGGAAAATGATGTGCTGTTCAGCATGCCTGTGAGTCTGCCTCTTCTGAATGTAAGAAGTAAAAGTGTGTCCAGCTTCTTTCCAGAGAGACCAAATTAAAAAAGAGACAATGGAGGAGTTTTAAATTGAGAATCGGCCTAAAACAGAGGACAAGAAACTATACTGATGATCTCAGTTCAGCTGATCTTTGAGCAAACGTATAGTCGTTGCAATTTCTGTTTTAGGGTGAGCTGACGTTTGTGAGGTAAGGATTAAATTTTGAACAGAATGTGTCTCTGGTGTATCTGGGGTGGCCGGGGACCAGCTGCTCCCTCTGGGACAGTTTCTCTTTGCCTTTAGTCACTTTTAGCCTTTTTGCTGTCGTTTCCGTTCTTCTCCGGCTCGGCTCCTGCTGCCTCCTCCTCCTGGTGCTTCCTCTTCTTCGTGTCGTCCGGCTCGGCAGTAGACGGGTGTGGCCTGAGGGTGATGATGATGCAAGTCATGTTGTCACATCCTGTCCCATCTCCAGATGTGTCGGGGGCCAGACAGTGGTCCAATAGCTGTCAGGAGGACATATGGGGTTTGAAATTAAACATACAGGAACGTGTTTATTCAGGAACGTCAGGTACCCTGTTTGAGGTTTGGGTGTTCATGTCTGAAGGGTTACTTTTTTACATACAATCGATCAATTTTAATATAGATCGCAGGCCCCAAAATTACATCAAACTGATATCGTATTGGGGCAGACTTTGTAACATCGGCAAATACTGCATCATTGTCCAAAGAATCGATATATTGGATCGTGATTAAACTGGTGATTTACACCTCTATGTATAAGAATGTAACAAGAGCCCTTTCTCACCTCTTCCACTATGGATGAGAGGCGTCTGACTTTGCCATTCTGGTCCGGTTTGATCCTCTCATTGATGAAGTCCACCACCTCCTGACTGCTTAACACATTCCTGCACACAACACGTATGATCAGGATTTAAAAATTCATTCTTAAGGACTGCAGAGTATTCCTAAATATAGTAATATAAAAATAACAAGTGAATGTGGAATCAAAGGAAAAACAGCCTACTGCATCACCATGGCAATTACTCAGATAAACTATCGATGGCCACTCAAACTCACCAGATGCCGTCGCAGGCAATGACCATGAATTCATGGTCCTCGTTGAGTGTCAGAACTTTGACGTCTGGCATCGCAGAAATCATCTGTTCCTCTGGAGGCAGAGACTTGTTCCTCTTATAGAAGTGGTCACCTGAGAGTCAGAGAACACGATAGCCGATTAAGAGAAACTCCTTCTTAAACTCCTACAGAGGTGGTCTTCTCAGAGGACGAGAGTGTGCACACATTTTAAACTGCTGAGTTGCTGCTGAGCGTAATTCTGATGCAATAAATTTAAGAGCTTACAAGACTAATCTCAAAGTCACACACAGGAGTCAGCCATACCGATAGCTCTGGAGAGGTTCAGTCCACCGTTGACCCTTCCGTCCATGGTCACTTTCCCTCCAGCATTTTTGATGCGAGCAAGTTCCACCTCGTCCTCTGGCTTGTGGTCGTACGACATGTCGACTGCTTTGCCTACAGCAACAACGCAAGAGCGTTCACATTTATTACAACAGAAAAACATTGGCAACTGCCATCTGTGAATGTCACTTTATTTGCTGATAGACTGATAGCAGTCAACGTGGTGACTATGGACCGTTACAGATGTTCGTCTGATAAACTGGTGCATCCCTACCCTGAAATCTTCCTGTCATTGGAGTTAGCACCTAAAAATGATCTACATTTATCATGTGCTTAAATATGTTTATCATGAAGGAGGTGTTCAACCGTTTCCACATCAAGCAGCTCAAGTGCAAAACTAACATCCTGCATCTTTTTTTTATGAATATAATAACCAGTCTGTTTAATAACTGTTCATAAGCTTGTTAACTGGAACAGCAGCACTAACAACACACAACATTATACTCTCTTGGCAATGGGGGTGGGGTGGGGGTGGGGGTGGGGGGGTTGTAGACACATGTAGAAGAGTTAAATTGATAGACATTTTGATTCTACACAATTATTTAACCATACAAACACGTCTATCGAGGCAAATAAGCACCAAATGATTTGGACCTACCGCGCTCAGACACCACGCAGCGAGAGTCTCCAGCATTGGCCACGATCAGCTGTTTCCCTCGGATTAGAGCCACAACAGCTGTGGTGCCGCTGTCTGAGCCAGGCTGCAAACACATGACCATGGGAGATGTGACACAGTGTTAAAACCTCTATGATGTTTTACATTAAAGGACAACGTCATCTTTCCATAAAATACAAACCATGTGAATCACTATCACATTTTTCAATGATTAATTTTACCCCATGACTAACACAAACTACTGTAAAGCTCCTAGATATCTTTCTGAAGAGAAAAGAATTTCAGGCAGCCACCTTCATTTACACAAAGTCATCACAAATCACTAAACTTGGCTTCTACAGCAAAGAGACAATCCAACACACTTCAGGCTGTTAACTGGAAACTACAGCAGAGCTCTTTAAATGGTGAAAAACAAACTACTGCTGACTTGGCCGGCTCTCAAAATGACAAGCAAAAATCTTTTTGGAGGGATCTTTGTTAGGATACGACTGACAAATATGTGGAATAAGTACGTAATTAACAAACAATCACAAAAAGGCAGTGATACCAAGCTATTTCTAAAATTAAATAGAAAAGAAAAATAGATCAGACAGACTGAAACTATCGGCGCTACAGCGATAGTATCAGCTTGCTGAGAAGCTGACGGAGCTCTGTGGCTGGCTCCCAGCTTCAGGACACTTAGTGGTGCTTCCGTCTCTTTTCTGAACCTGGCAGCTCCACGGAGCCGGCCATGGAGTCCCTGCCTTCAGGGCAGTTCGCGGTGCCTCCACCTTATGTTTGAATCTTGCGTTCTCAAGAGGGGCACTCTTAGGTACCAACATCTGGCACAGTTTGATTTGCTCAAATTGGTGAATCAGTGCTCGGTAGTCTCGACATATTTCGGTTGGTACCCTTAAAAATGTTGAGTTTGGTTCCCAGCCCCACCTTTGTTCCCAACATTAGTCACGACATGTTGTCTGCACCACATGTAGAAATTTTTTTTTAAAATCACACTTGCACTGTTGATTTGTCAGCTCCTTTATACACACCTCCTCCTTGCCGTCCATTCCAGGTAGGCACATTTCCTCCTCTTCTTCATCTTCTGAGTCTTCCTCTCCCTCCTCTGTATCCTCCTCTTCATCCATCTCACTGCTGTCACCCTCTTCCTCCTCACTGCCATCCTAATTTAAACCAAACAAGACAATGGTTACAATGTTACGGTTAGTGCTTTTCAAGGTTGTCGGAGTGAGAGAGCTTTCATGGTTTATTCTGATACCCTGCTCTCACCTCTTCATCACTGCCCTCTTCCTCTTCCTCTCCCTCCTCAGACTCCTCGCTGTCGTCAAAAAACCTGGACTTGGAATCTCCTGCAGCCTTGGAGGACAAAGAGGAGCAGGATGGACCTGCGTCTCCCTCGGCCTTACCAGCCTTTTCCTCTCCATTGGAGCTTCCGGACCCTCCACAGTCAGCTGCTGCAGAGGAGAAATGAGGGCAACATGAGGCGTTGGACATGAAAACTAGAGAGTGAAAACAACTGAAGAGGAGAGTAAAGGAGTTTGATAAGTGCTCAGATTATGATTTTTATGTACTCATGAAGCTTTTCTACTCACTTTATGATAACTGCTTAACGCAACAGTACATTTCCAAGATAAATTTTCAGTATTTGAACAGGCAGTTTTATTTTCCATTTTCACATGAAAGGATACTCATTTGAATATCTAAATTAGTTTTAAACTAGAACAGTAAATTAAGAAACTTTTTCATATCATGCCATCTTTTTGAAGACAAGAACATTACGTGTTTAAGACGGCTGAATCCCAGCTCTGTACCTGAACCACTGCCTTCACCGCCTCCTGCTCTCCGACAGGCTCGCAGCTTAGACCCACATGCTGCTCCTTCGCCTTCCTTTGCCTTTCCGTTGCTCTCTTCCTCCACATCTCCATTTACTCCCTCCTTCTGTGCTTTCCCACCTTCCCCTTTGTCTGCCAAGGTCTCAGGATGTGAGCTGGCAGCCTTCTTAGCAGCAGCACTGAGAGCAAAACACAAAGTGGAAAGAAAGAGGAGCCAAACACAAGAGTCTTAGACTTTTGATTACTGTTGTTTTACGCAACAATCAAAGAAACCTGCACTAGTAATTTTACAGTAGTACTTCACTGCAAAACAACTATTTGGATTTCAATTAGTCACCTTGTGTTACCTTGAATTCCTGAAGAAAACTGTTTTTCTCGCATACCTCCATGGCAAACAGAGAATCCATAAAAGGTGAACATTCTTCATGAATTGAAGTAATCAGAGTAAGCGTTTAACAACAGCAACACTTTATCAAAATTAGGACTATACCTGACTCAGAATTGTGTCAGTCCAACCTGATTTGGCTGTTCAATATGAGTATTTACCCCTTTGTTCCATTTTCCTCCCCTGTAGAGTTTGAACAGAGCTCAGCAGGACGTTCAATGTGACAATGACTCATGTCATATAGTAAACAAGCTAACTGTGCTAACGACGGCGCGTGAATATGCAACATTTTTGCTGATACTAGAGAACAAACCAAAGCCAGGGACTGTGTCGAATTAAGTTGCTCTGAGATGTAAATTCACCACTTCTAAGCAGGAGTCAGAAAATAACGTTATCTGTGAGCTTGATTGGGCGAAGCCTCTCTTCCTCCTGGTAGCTACCTCTGTGTCCACAGCTACCTGCACTAAAGAGCAGAGTGCTCACTCTGCAGTTTAATCTGGGGAGTGAATCCCCAGAAGTACACTGCACACCAAGTGACCAAAAACAAACAAACAAACAAACAAACAAACAAACTGCTTGACTTAAAAAGGAATCTCAGTTGACTGAGGGGTTTGATTTAAATCTCAAACTTTTGGTGGGCAGCATTGATCAGAACATCCGATTACAAACTGTCACACAATCTGTGCAGTATAATACAAGTCTCACTTATCCAGTCGGATTCTCAGTACTTTCCAAACGCACGCATTTTTGCTAAACTCTTGAAATTCAACAACACCTCTGCCTACAAGTAGCACGCGCTGAGCGTGCGTTGGTATGCGTATATGCCCAGGCATGCTACTCGGCTGTACATGACCCTGTTTGTACTGACGCATTTCAAACTGTAATGTTCTGGGGAAAATATGTGTTTGGGAAGTACTGAGCATAAGACTACATAAATGAGACTTGAATTTTACTGTGCGAGTTGTGTGAGAGTTTGTAAACGGATGTTTTGATATAGTTTTGCTGTTGATAAATGCAGATCCAGATACTTCAATTAAGAAAAATGTTCATCTTTTTTGGATTCTCAGTGGAGGCATGTGAGTAAAACTAAGTTTTTCTCATGAATTCAAGGTAACATAGGGTGAATAATTGATACATAAGTGGTAATTTTGTTGTTAAAGTACTCCTTTAAGCCAAGAAAGAGGTTTCTGGTGGACTGAATATTGAAAATTCTGTCCGTGAAAGAAGTTTTCAGTTGTTCTTATTAGTGTCTTAACATCCCAATTATAGTGAATTCAAACATACAGACCACATACAAACTTGTCAAAAGCTTTAAACATCAAAAATCTAAACAACAAAGCTGCCATGTAAAGCTATCATTACTTCCTTAGTGTGATCTGACTCCTGTTCAAACAGGCGGGTGAGGCATAATACAGTGGTTACTGTATGGGTTGACTTGCATGAGGTCACCACTGCATCATTTTTCATTTAGTAACATTTCCAGGAAGTTCAAGTCCCATCTCACTTTAGGGCTCACAATATTTCTTTGTTGCCATATTAGTGCTAGTCTGTGTAAAAAGTCAAATTAAAAAGAGCATTTGACTACCTGAGAGCAGCTGCATGCTTGACAGCATTGAGGTTCTGGCCATAGCGTACCAGCAGCTCCTCTATGGTCATTGTGGCTTCCTCGTGGAGCAAAGCTGCCTCCTCTGTGTCCACTGAAAGGGAGGGCAGAAACATGGAAACATTTGGATGTTGTCATTATAATTAGGTTTTGACGTCAATGTTTTTAATCCATCACCAGTGAACATGTGTGCACTTCAGGGTGTCTTGTTTTGTTGTATTCTCGTGGTTTGTGTTTAATTTTCATGGTATTTTCTTTAATAATTATGCTCATACTTACTTTTTTCTTGGTTTATGGCATTTTGCTGGATGCCAATACTGTAAATTCTCCATTACTACTGAACATGAATGAGCTTTGTTATATGTTCCTTACAACAAACACACACACACAAAACAAAAACCACATAAATGTCACTGTTATGGGTGTACTCACAGTCATCCTCCTCCGCCACCTTCTCGACAGGAGGCTCCTCAGTGGGCCGTCCAGCGATCTGGATCAGCTCCTTAATGACTTCCTCTGTGGTCATTCTGCTGTCGATGGCCAAGAAGGCATCCTCCAGAGCCTGGAGACATTACACAAAAAGGTGTGTCAAGTCTGGAGTCACAGTTTAAAACTGGGTTCAAGACTGGTGAGATTAATGTTGAAGGTCAGCTCAGAGTGTTCTGAATTTATCAGTATTGTGAAACCGAGGACAAACAGTGACCAGACTGTATATATCACCTCTCATCCCACTTAATTTGTAACTATGCTGCAGTCAAGCAGCAGGCCTCTGGTCGTAAAGACGTCTGCGCCGTCAAAAGACAGGCTGTGCTTTGGTTTCTGTGGCTTCTCACCTTTTGCAGTTTGCCGTCTTTGTAGGTCTTCTGCTCCTTGATGATGTCAGGAAGGTACTTTGAACAGTACAGAGCCACCTCCTCACCTAAATGGGAACAGCAGGTTGTATAAATTCTCAGGATAGGTGTGTGAATACATACTCAAAGAGGTGTGTAAAACAAACAATAAAATGGGGAAAACCTTGGAAACACTTCATAAAAATCAAGAAGGTATAGAACTATGACATCTCTGTTGTTTGTGATGTCAAACATGACTGTTGGGAGAAACTGTTGCTTTTAAAAGAAGATTTATGGGTAGTGTTAGCGTGCATTGTCAACATAGGATCAAATAAAAATTTGACGATGTCAAATAACACTGCCAAGTTAGAGTTTAAAGCCACAATGTTCCCTGCAAAATAATATTAATAGTATACAGTCCGTGAAGATGTGTTACCTCCATGTCCATCATACACAGAAAACATGGCTGTCTCCTCATCAAACTCTGGGATACAGTTGTGAGCATCCTGTGGTACAAACACACAAATGTACATTACAATACATACAACATAACAGCTTACGAATTCATTAAAATCATAGCAATCAGATCTGCTCTCTTGATTAAAAAAAAAAAAAAAGCTATCTGTACATTTAGGACAGGTGAGTCAGAAGGAATACATTGAAAATATTTTTCTGCACATCATTAAACTGAATTACTCACATACACATATTTACTAGGGGTGGGAGGAAAAAAAAAATCGATACAGTATGGTATTTTGTGTGGCGATATTGTATCAATACATGAACAGCAAGTATCAATTGTTTATTACATACATTATTAATTTTTGCAAATACACATTTTAATACAACTTTGGTACTAGATTAATAAAATCAATTGCTTTTTTCACATTGTCTCACAGAGGAATGGTGACTGCTGTCTCACATTGTCCAAACTAGAGCAGCACATAAAAGTCTCACCGGAGCACACATCGCAGACCTCCTACAAAATGCTGCACAAGAATGGGGGACTGTGGTTGTAACAGATGACGCTTCTAAGATGGGTGTTGCCATTCAGTTAGCGGGATACCTGCATGTGATGTGTTTCGCTCACAAGCCTAATCTGGCCTCGCAGAGGACGTTAAATCTGCTAACAGTTCAGTTTGTCAGGTGTATGCAGCATTTCTGACAGGTGTTATGGCGGTGTTGGTCGGTCTGTCTGCTTTGAATCATATTTTGCTGCAATAACAATTATTAAAACTTTTATTTTTTGAGGTAAACCTGATGGTGGCAAAGTTTTCCTGTGGGAAAATAATTTGCAGTTGAAAAAGAATTTCACACAACACTCAGCATATCACAATAATATTGTATCATGGGTCCTCTGGAGATTCCCACCCCGAGCATTTACTAATCAATCTTCCTGTTATTTGGTTGGGAGCTGGTGTATTATTGCTACTTAGCGGTTTTCCTCGTCAGAAGTCACTTAAAGGGGAACTTCACCCACTTTCAAAATTCAGACATGTTCTTCCTATAGCCGAAGACAGCCCAAAAATATACGTTAACAAGAACAACTCTCTCCCAAATCCAAAACTAGAGTGCTGAAACTCAAATGTGTGATGTCATAGGGTAAAGTGTGGAGCGACTCCATAGACAGTGAACTGTGAAAGATGTTCTACATGACACTGAGAGCACCCAGGGGAAAGTTCTGCATACATGGGTACAGTTTCTATTTCAGGACTGAAAATACTGTAATAGATTAAAGGTCATTTAAGTATAAAAAAACCCAAATGTTCTGTGGAGCCACAAAAATCAGACTCCCACTCATTATTTATGGAGCAGCTCCAGACTTTATACCCTCTGACATCACAGGTTTGAGACTTACTTCTGTGATTTCTGGCTTTGAGAGAGATTAGCTCATGTTCACAAATATTGATTAAACTTTCACAGGCCATGGAAATAATATTCCTAATTTAGGTGGTGTTCCCCTTTAACCAAATGAGACAAAGACACAGGATCTCCAAATGCTGTCAGCTACACTTAGGTACTTTCAGACATGAGTCAAACAGCAGACAGCAATTACACGCTGTTGAATGTTGTGGGAGAGTGATTACAATGTAGATCAGCATACCAACAACACCCTGAGGATGATTTATGGATTTCATCCATCAGTGCTGCTGGTGCTCAGGGAGAAGCTAGCAGGAGAACAGTGTTTACCGGCCCCATACAAACAAACCTACACAGAGAAAAGCCTCACATCCCTTCAACCCGCCATTAAGAAATAAAGACAGATTCCACTTCGTTGTGTTTAAGAAGCGGCAACATGGTTGTCTCTGATCCGGTCATTCATTTTCCGCCTCACCTCCATGGAGACGCGCCAGCCCTGCATGGCAGAGAAACCGTAGCTCATGTTGCTGTTGCCGCCATCGAAAGAGGTCTTGGTCGTGTTAGGTTGCGACAGATAAGCCCCCATGGTTGTCGGTTTCTATGGCTTTACACCTGGAAAGAAACATCGCATTTTAGCTTCACACGAAGAGACACACACGTATAACACAGAGCATTTGTCACACTTGAACTGCGTTAACCAGCCTGGCTAGTTACGGTTGCTAGCTAGCTAACATTAGCACCACCACAACAAAAAGTAGACGCATTAGCTAGCTACCATCACCATGCTAACAGGAGCGAACCCGGCTAAACTTCCAGCCCTAACCTCTGCCCCCGCCATGCAAGCGGCTGCGCAGTTGTGGGCAGATCAAACACTGAGGGCCGACGGCTAGCTTACCTCTTGTGACAGAGCAGGATGAGCTGATGAACGGGTCCCAAAGAGAGAGCTTCACATAGAAAAGATTGCACGTGTGGAAGCAAAAGCCGCTATCAACACAGACAGACCAAAAGAAGCTGGAGCTGAGGAGGAAGTGAGCGCGCGCGCATGTCCCTTTCGTTCCAACAAGGGGGCGTGTCCGAGACGTACGTCACACGTCACGATGTCAAGTTTTTTTTTTTTTAAATCAACGAATAATCATTTAAACACCAAACATACAGGCATTGGACAAAAATAAAATTAAACAAACAAACAAAAAAACAAACAAACAAATATATATGTATAAATACATAAAATAATGTAAATTAACCAAGATCAACATTGAACTGATCAGTGCAGTTCCACTGTAGCCCATTGAGAGATGAGATCCCCCAGCAAACTATGTGGTGGAAAACAGACATTTGCAAGTGATTCATATTTTCACCTCAGAATTACCTGTGGTTTAAGAATAACAATGACATGACAATTTGTGCCATTTGCTGTATAAGCCCCTGAAGGCAAAATCCATCTCTGTCATGGCTTTCTTTTTCCTTTTTGTTGTGATGGTCAGTTGCAATCTATAAAAAATTATAGGTTATTATACTTATTTATAAGTCATTGAAACTACTTCATTAAATTAGAATATTTTTCTTTCCTTGGTATTTTTGTCATGTACAGATATGCACTCATGATTGCTGAGTAATATGAATATATTGATGTTTTCCAATATATCTTTTTAATTTAACCTTTATTTAACCAGAAAAAACTCTTGAGATTAAAAATCTCTTTTTTCTGTCTTGGCCAGTCAGCAACATACAGACAGACAACATAGAACAAAAATGCAGAATAAACAAGCAATATAAAACAGAAAATAAGATTACTATATGTCAAGTCTCTATTTGATCATATGACGATGCAATATATAGTAGCTAGTTTAGGCACAAAATCTATCAATATGAGCAAATCTTAAAGCTAAACAAGCAGTTTTTGTTGTCAGCTGAGTTACACCATTGCACTAGGTGGCGTGTCTCTACATTATGATGAAAATGGACACTGCAATTTACATTTTGGGTCAGTTCCACATATAGCATGCTTATACAGCTTAAATACCTATTAGCATGGCTTAAACTAGTCCTTAACAAATGCACTATTTACTCTTGTTAGAGTATTGTTAATTATAACTACAATACCTAGCTGCCTAGCCGTTTTCAAATAATAAAACAAGCTGTTTGTGGCATTTTTCTTTTATCCTCAGTGGCAAATCACTTTGTTGTTTCAATTTCCAATTCAGTTTTATTTATAAAGCCTGATGCAACAAATCACAATTTGCCTCAGTGGGCTTTATAGCATATGGCATACCACTGTCCTTGGACCCTCACAGCAGATAAGGAAAAACTCCCTCCAGGAAAAACCTTTAATGGGAAAAAAAATGGTAGAAACTTCAGGAAGGGCAACTGCAGAGAGAGAGATTCACAGCAACAATAACAACTATAACAATAATAATAGAAACATGAATAATAGTTTATGATAGTATACATGTTATATGGACATTTTAAGATATGATAGATGTGTTATAGATGTAGTCTATGTGATATTCATATGTGTATAATAATAGTAGGGAGTGCTGAGTGCCACAAACAGGTTGGAAAAGCATTAAGAGACAGTAAGAGATTCAATGTTGCTACATATTCCTATTCTTTGTTCTGCATGAAACCCCCAAATTTGATTTAATTATCAGTTTTTTAGGATGGAGGGATGTATATTTTCCCAACATGGTTTCCATCCTTTCAAGTTTTTTGTCCCTCAACACCTTTAGTTGAGAAAAAGTGAAAATTAATTTGATAAATTCATGATAATATACCATATCCACAAATCTGACTGTAAAATTAAAAAGCCTTTTTATATTTTAGAAAAACTAATCTCATTGACAGATGTGGTACTTTTGTGTTGTTGAGTGTGTGTTAATCATTTTATACTATTTGTTGCATTTATATTATCAACATTATATTGTATTTATTAATATTATTACCAACAATATTACTATTATCAGATTTAGTTTCCGGGTCCACACGCTGTACCGCTCCATACCAGCAGGTGGCGGTGAAGCGCTGTGTCGCTGTTTGCCAAACGCTAAAAAAACATGACAAGGAGAAGAAGGAAAACACTAAACGTCAGCAGTTCAACATGGCGCGGGAAACCCGGGAAGAGATGGAGATGGATACTCGCGGAGAAGTGGGTGAAGAAGCAGAAGGTCTTCCTCTGACGACTTTGAAACTGTACGAGACGCAGTTTTTCGGCTTCACCCCGCAGACATGTATGTTGCGGGTCTACAGCGCCTTCCGGGATTCCCTGTACGACATTTTACCCGTGGTGGAGAAGGTGTGTGTGAGGCAGCTGAGCAAAGGCAAGTCGGACGGGGCCGAGGAGGTGATCCAGACCCGGGCCCGGGAGTGCAGCCGGAAGCTGCAGCAGTTTCTGGAGAAGCAGTTCAAGAAGCTCTCGGAGCGGATGGAGGCGCTGCTGGTCGACCGCTGCTTCTCCATCCCGCCCAATGTCCTCCTGCCCGAGGACCAGTCACACAAGAACTACCCCCAACACATAGAGGTGGGTGGAGGAGTATTCAGATGTAGCTCACTATTGTAACCTAAATTAAGTCTGACAACCCACTGTTTTGTTTATATAGCACACAAATAATGTACTGTGTGAACTGTATATATCTGGACAATGTAGACATCTTTATTTAGGCCCTTATGGAAGTTTGCCTGAGGTGAGGAGTTGTTACTTGTCCAGTTTTTGAACATGTCAGAAGGAAAAATGACAACAGTTTCCACACTGGTCACTCAAACAGTTTCAAATTAATGTGTGTGGTGTGATACAGGGGCGTAAATATGGACAGTGCAGGCAGTCTGGTTGCACTGGGGCCCATGGGGATGGGTGGGCTCTTTCTTTTTTTTTGTAGGGGCTTTATTGTCTTCACAATTTATTGTTGCTTATCTGTGAAATCAAAGTAAATAAAAGGTTTGTTTCCACTGAGGAAAACGCTTTTCAGCTTACAAACATAGACAGGAAGTCCTTGTCTACGTGACGTGTAGTTACATTTGTGGGGAGGTGCTCGTCAGACTACGACATAGGGTGCTGCGTTGATTCAACGCAGAAGTATAAATCTGGCTAAAGTAGAAAACGGGCACTTGTGAGTGATTCAACTTGCCACCTCAGAAATACACCTGCGTTTAAAGAAGAACACATGTTAAAATATGCCATGTTGATGTCTTGAGCTCTTTGTCACATTCTGTGGGCCATTCCTGAGCAGTTGTTATGGTGTAGCAAAGGTGTTTGGGTGGACGGAGCGTGTCAGGTGGCATCCACATCAGTGCCAGGACTCATGGTCTCCCAGCAGAACATTGCACTTTAATGAAATGATCAATGATACTCACTTTATCAGCCACTGATTTTCATGTTTTGGTTGATTGGTGTACAATGTAATTTGGAAAAATTGATATCATTAGTTAGTCTGTCAGAGGATTGAAAAGTTTATTTTCAACTCTAAAAGGTTCCTCCATACATGTCCTGATCACAGTCCTCACATAACCAAGTGTGATAGATCCAAGTCAATAAAGTTTACGTCATCTGTTTATATCAAATAGTTTTTTTATTTGCCACAAAAGGGTTAGATCAGTATTAATGATTGTGTGTTATCAAATATGGCTTATTTCTACTTCTCATAATGTCCCTGATTATGTTGAAAACAGGGAGCTAATGTATCTGTCTGGTCCTGTTCCATCCAGGAGGCAGTGAGGCTGGAGTCGTCCCTCGCTGACCTCCAGAGAGCCTACGAAGCAGAGGTCTGTGCCAGACAGGCCCTGCTAGCTGAGTTGGAGGAGCAGAGGGAGGTGCAGAAGCAGCTGGAAGGGATCCTGACGTGGATCAGAGAGCTCCAGGCAGCCTGGGTAAAGGAAGGTAACGGCAGCTTCCATGAAAGTTTCCGGCTTGTGATGGAGTCTGTAAAGAAGCTGGAGGAGGCCGTCGGGGAGGTCTGCAACAAGGCGCCTCATTGAACTGGACTCAAGTTGATAAATTTTGTAGACAGACATTACTGCTAAACTTTTATCTATTATCTTATTGTTCTTTGTCTGTTCTGTTTTTATTCTGTCTGATGGAGATAATTTGGAAGACATTAAGCAATGTCAACTACTGAATTATCCCAGTTTTCATCTTGTTTATAAATAATAAATCACAAATGAATTAATCCTCTAAATTATGTAAATATTGTGAAACAGCTGACATTACTGTTCCTCAAGCACAAAGCTTCTGTTCAGACATTTAGCCAAGTAAAAAACTGGTTTTCACGTTGGATTGTACTTTTTGTAACATGTGCTTTGATGACTTTATGAACATCTATCATACTTCAATCTAAATAAAGCTTTGTTATCTTTTTATAAACACACAACAGCAACATCAGCAAACCTTAGTTTACCTTTCCACGATGTAAATAATGAAGCAGATGGTGGTTTCTATCGTCTATCTCCTCACACACTCAGTTTAACTGTCTCCAAAACTCCATCTTCTTAACACCTTATATTTTCTTAACTTTATCTGTAACTTGAGGGTGGTATATTTGTTTCATTCTTATTTCACTGGATTATGTTGGATTGTTGAAGTGTTTATAAGAGCTACAGTTTGAAGCAGCAGAGGGCGCTCTTTACTTGTTAACATCACTCAGCCAGTCTAATCCAGCTACACTTATACTGAGGGCCTGTTTTATGATCAAACACACACTCAGATGCCACTTTATTAGGCACACATTGCTAAAACTACCTTCATGAAGGTAGCCTTTGTTGAAGGACAGATGTATTAGACTGCAAATGCTCTTAACCAGCAGTGACCCTTAATGTCCATGATCTACTCCCAACAGTGTGTGATACTGGATACTGCATACTGTGTGTTATGTATTGTACTGCCTGTTTTGTTGTACTCATGACCACTGTCTGTATCTCATATTGCTCCTCAGGGACATTAAAGTTGACCTTACCTTAGATAAGTGAGCCCAACAAACTGGCAACTGAGTGTAAGTAACATTTTAATTTTAAGGGCCTTCAAAAATCATGGTGTTGCAACTAAAAAAATCAAAGTGGGAGACACTGGTGCAACATGCAAAGTACATTTACAGCTGTGGAGGAGTTAGTATCAAAACTATCTGTTTTATTTAGCCTTTCTTTGAAGGTTTGACATTAAAACAAGTCAAATACTTATACATTATTTAGAATTTTAATACAAATAAACTAGTTTACTGCACACACTAGGCTGTAGACTGTGCAAAATCAATTTGGGGTTTGATGTGGAATAAGTAACACTATAACGTTAGGCATAGAAATGGACAGAAGCCCGATGCTTCTGATACTTTTTGGTACTTTTGCTATGCATCAGCTAATAACTATTGGTAGAATTTGGTGTTTGAGGAGCACAGTGTGTGCCAACTCTCATTCCTCTTCTCTAAAAAAAATTACCATTGATATGTGACAGCTCCGACAAATATTAAATCCATATTTAACTATAGTTACCACTGGAGTGAAGCGACTAGACATCATCATCAACAGAAATGTCAGACTGATAAAACGTACAGAGAAATTTCACAGGTGTAAATAAAATGAATGATGGCTGAATTCCATTTAGCTGCTTCAATTGCATGTCATAGTTTCATGTATGCTGTCATGGCTCACTAGGACGTGTGACTAGAACAAAGACATTGTACCACGTGAGCTTCTAATTATTGTTTTTACTACTATTGTTACTATTTTCTGTTATGCACACTGAGTTTATTACATGTGAAATGTACAAAGACTTTTGTGCTTAGTGGAGGGCAGCATCTGCATATCATCATCATTCAATGTACCAGTCTGATTTATTTCTTGTTTCTGATGAACACCGTGCAGTGTTTCTGGGTTTTCCACAGCTGCGTGGATTAGACCACTGGGGGTGCTAGTGTTCATCTATTTGTCTTGGGTAGTGTGTCTGATGCATCTCACGAGGTCATTACAGCTGTTTCAAAATGTGTCTTTAATATCTGTTTGCTACCTAATACAGGTTAATACATTCTGAGGGGAAACGGCAGCAGAGTCTCAGGGTGGTGTAGTTACTGCAGAGCAACATCTCCAGACTGAATATTGACTTGAGAAACAATTATTTGTTAAAGGTTTGACTGGTGACTTATTAGCTCACTTATGTAGCTGTCATCTGGGTTAGACTACTCAAAATATTTTACATCATCTGAACTCCAGACTCACATGAGCGAGTGAAAATAGCTCTTGTCTGTATTTTGATACCAAATACAAATAATCAGAAAAAAAGTGTTATCTAACTTAATAACGAACTGTTGTCGCTATGGTTATAAAATAATCATTTGTGTAAAAATGATCCATAACATGAAGCCTTCTCAGGGTTTAAAGTTAATGGCTTTTTATTTTATTTGTTGAAGTCAATTTTTACTTGCCTCTATACATATTGTGAGCTGCCATCAAATAACAACAAAGACTAAAGCTAACTGTAATGAAAAAGACCCTGTTTTCGCCACCTTGCTTTCAAACTTGCGGCAAACTGCACAATGCACAGTTTGCCACTCCTGTGTCCAGGAACATTTAAATGCTTACTTGGCCTTTTAGCTCATAAACTTTGTCTTTACCCTCCACCATTTTCTCGTGAGTTCCCAATTTGTACCGTGCATGTACCGCACAACTCTCAACAGAGATGAGAAGGAAGCGAGATGCCCCACTCCTTATCTACTTCACATCATCAGCGCCGGAAAAAACTGTGCTTAATTCTGTTTCACCTCTTGCCTGATCAGATAATGAGCTGCTAAATTTAGTAGCCCAATGTGGCATTTTACTTGCCCGGGCAGTCACCTAGTCCTCATAGTTGAGCCCTGCTTTTAAGTGTAATATTTAGAGTCTAGTTAGTTGACAACTGTCACTGTTGTTGCTGATGTCAGATTTACAGCCCCAACAACAACAATTTAAACTGAAAGTACATAAACAACAACAACAAGAGGTCCAGTGTAAACAGTAAACATTTGTTTTAGCATTCCTCGTGTGTGTGTGTGTGTGTGTGTGTGTGTGTGTGTGTGTGTCACCTGCCTGTTGTTACTCACGGGAGAAATGATCAGTCCAGATGGGGAGGTGTGAGAACACTGTCTCTGTTTGTGCGTGCAAACATTTCTCATGATAATAATCTTATATGATGTAACTGCATTTTGCTCGAAGCATTTTTTGCACAAAACTCTAAAAATGACAAAAGACCTCAGTTCACATTGAAGAATCCACTCTCACTTGTCAAACCATTTACTCTAAAATCCTCCTCTATCAATGTCTTATTCAGTTTTAAAGCTTGTGTTTTCTCTGCGCTGTTTGCAATGAGCCAAAAGGACAAAACCACTGTACTCACAGTTGTAAGGACAGTGAGGCACGGCTATCGTATTTCTTATTTTTCCTTTGGCTTGGCAATATTATTTGAAAATCCAATCCAGAAGTGCTGGTCAGTGGTTTCTGTGATAGAGTTGTTTTTACATGGACAGCTTCCAAACAGTCTGTGCTGAATATATCGAGCCTTATGTCAGAATAAGTATGAGGATGACTTTTTGTTGTGTGACACAAAACCGTAGACTTTCCAAACCAATCTGCTCTTACAACTGAAGTGCCACAGACTGAGACCAGAGACAATATACAGAAAATAATAAACACAAACATGATACGACTTGATGGTGGGATTGTTTTCAGATCTTAGAACTGTGAATATAAATGTGAATATAAATAGTTAACTTTATCTCTGAAAAAGAAGTCAGTGTGAACACTGAAACTTTATTGATTACTGACTACTTTACATCTCATATCCAGTCGTTTAGGGGAGCTCTTATGGTTGGATTCTGTCCTCTGACTTCTCTATTTACTGTATATTTGACTTAGTGAATGACTTTTAACTGAGGCATGAAAAGAATAGATTTCACCTTATTTTCTCTGCTGATAGCCAGTGTTGCAGACAGTGTGAAAACTATACCATGAATGTAGCATGGAGCTTACTTCTTTTTTTTTTTTACAGGAGTTAGACTAATTGTGGCTCTTGTTGCAAAGAAACATTCAGAACTTCATTCACACTTTACTGACCACCTTCACACTTGAATCGCATGTCAATATTTTTCATGATGCTGAAGATACAGAAAAATAGAAAAGCATGGCAAAAAATAGCATATTGTCAATACTGTATAATCATGTTTTCAGGGGAGCTCAGAATCTGTATCAGACAGGGGAATTAATTTGGTCCAGTCATGAAGGCACTATAAAATTCACAGTAAAAACAAAAGCACACACTGAAACCATGACAAAAACATACTGAAACACATTTGATCATATTAAGACAGAATAAACTGTCTCGTACTGTCTCATAACATTACGCCCTGAACTTTGACCCTCTTTCTCATACAGTTTGTTCGTCGCTTTGGAGATAAAACAAAACGCTGTTCATCAAGCTGGCCAGAGACGGCGGTCAACCTGGAGAGATCTGTTGTTTTTACTTTTGAAATGTGTGTAGTTTTAACTTTAATGTTATGACTTCATACATCGTAGATTCTAACATATTAGATTCACCACAGTGAAATTACATCTGCAGTTTTCTGTCATTGTTATCTTCATAGTTCTGCCCTTTTGTTGGTTATATTTATGATTATTTTGTCCATTAAAACAATTAGTATTCCTGTCATTACTATTCTACTGGTGATCATTTACTTTAATTTGCTGTCAGTCGTCACTGCGGCTTCTGAGAGCTGTCAATGAGCTGTTATCTGTCTGCGCTCAGTTGATGTGATGAATCTCCCGCTCTGCAGAGGATTGTGGGTAGCCAGAAAAGCATGCTGGCCTCCATACTGCAAAATTGGATCAGATGTAGTAGAACATCCTGGTATTTTTGGCATTCTGCATTTGACACACTGTGTATTGGGACATACTAAATCTTTATCCTGCATACTATATAGTGTGGTAGTCTGGGTGCTGGAACGCACAGCATCATTTTTCCTGCTGTCCTGATTTGTCGTTGCAGCCTAGCTTGGTCCTGTTTGCACATGTTACTAAGTGCAAAGTGAAGGCTAAAAGACAGAAGTACGAAATCATGAAACATTTACAAAATCCTACATTTTACTTTAAAGTACTTAAGTTTGAGAAAAAGTACAGCCTGTGCTGCAATTTCCTGACTTTTGAAGCGTCACAGTCCCCTCAGTTAAGCTTACTGTCTATTTCTAATCCAAAGTATTTGTGTGTTGTAACAATCTCCATAGTCCCCATGTAGCTCGTACCCAGGTTACATAACAGCAACAGGAGGTTGTAACCTTTGGTCTTGGATCATATTTTCAGGAGTGACTCCATAAAGACGACTCTCCTGCCTGCATTTTAGATATGTGGTGCCTTGATTTTAAAACCTCTTAACATCTTGTCATTTTCTGCTAAGAACATCCCCTTCTGTTTGTGTAGTAACAAGAGGTGTGTGTGTGTGCGCGCGCGCGTGTGTGTAAAAGATGTCGTCAAACATTATAAGGGCACAGCTGTACGCAGCTGTCTGCTGGCTGCACACACTCTGAACACATGTCTGGATCCCGCTCGCAGAGAGAAAATAAAGTAATCTGAAGGGAAAAGAAAAGTCCAATCACAAGAGAGAGCCAAACAAGTGTCAGAGAGTGTGATGAAAAAGTAAAAGTGTTTGTGTTTGAGGGGAGGGGAGACAGAATAGAGACAGAAGGTCGAGGAGGGAAGCGTTGTCATCATACAGCAGAGCCCCAAACTTTCACACTGATGTCCTAAACTGCTTTGGCACTGAGACTTGATGTGGTCGCTGTTTACATGTGAAAACCACATGTGTCAACCCTTGTATTATAAGTTGTTTTTAAAAAAAAAAAGATCACTCTGATTTGGTTCATTTATATATTTTCCTGTTGCTGTTGTCGGACATCTCAGTAAGTGTAAAGAGCTGATTTCTGGCTCATGGTCATCCTGACAAATAAATATAAAAACAAATACAGGTTTAAAACAAGCAAATTGAGTTTGCTCAGTTGTCACTACGCGATCTTAGTATGAAACTGGTCAGCTTTAAACAAACTAGGTCATCTGTTTGAAACATATTCCGTTTTTTTCCACTAAACTAAAACAAACAAAAAACTGTTTATATTCTGCGTTCTCCACCAAAACACACTGAGTGCATCCTTGAGGTCTAATAAATTAGCTGAATTGTTTTTTCCTCTTCCTAAAAGAACATTAGCAAAGTTGATTTATTAAAAATATTTTAATTCCTATGTTTTTCT
>JAPZEB010000001.1:7763924-7777696 GCA_029783705.1 Chaetodon striatus
ATTTCATATTGACTGTCTGCTGATACTGAGTGTAATATTTCAGCTCATGGCATCATATCTGTTTCTGGACTGCTTTTTTAATACCGCTGTTGTGGCAATGTCAGCACTGCCTGGATTATGTTCAGAGACAAAATTTCTTTCAGGTAACAAAATGAAGGTTACGATATTGTAACCCTAGTTCTGTTAACACAGACGGAGCCCTCTGCTGAGGTCCCAGTGGAGAGATGTTGGTGCTGGACTCTTGCCTAAATGCTGATATGCAGGACACCGCTGAGATGTCATCATCTACAAGCAAAGCTGCTGTCTCAGTGGGGTTGACTGGAGGTGGCAGGGGAGTGTGGCAGTTGGAGCTGGGGTCTCGACGTCTTCCATCTTGAGCTCCTGCTCGCTCTCATGGCAGCAAAGCATCATGTCAAGGTGTCTGAAGTGATCCTACTGCTGCTGGTGTCTAAACTCGGGCAGCGCCAGGTAGGCCTGGCAGGCTGATGGCTGCTGATCACCACTCTCTGTGTGGTCTGTGCTGAGGCGCTGATGAGGTTCTTTGTGGAGGAAGCTGCTCAGCTGGCAAATTGCTGTTGCTTGAGAAAAAAAAGGGGCCGTGATGTGCTTCCTTCTATACAATGGGGTCCACATGTAGTCAGGTAGGCATGTCCTGATCGGCCAGTGACATAATGCAAATCTTCGTTGGCGAATGCACACTATTGATTGGAGGAGTATTACCTAAGGTGTCCAGCAGAGGGCAGAGCCTGTGTGACATAGAACACTACGCTGCATAGGCTATGGCGGGAGATGGCTTGAGAGGATATCGGGCTTACAAAGTGTCGGACCTTAATACCAGAACTTAGGGTTTGTGCTTAGACTCCTTTCTTGAGTTTAGGCAACAAATGCACCTTGGTTAAAGTTAGGGAAAGTGATTTTGGTTAAATGTTACCAAAAAAGGAAATAAAAGATAATTCTGTAGTTACTATGAGTGGATACCGTATTGCGAGGTTGCCTATGTTGGCACAAACCAACTGAAATACGTTGTCAGTGAACCAAACTGATACGTTTGGTATCAACATTTTTGCAACTCGCCAGTTAGATAAGCAGAATTTCCTTATAATGTTTAAGCAAACACAGTTCACTCTCATACATTTTCCTCAAAACATGTCACTGTTTCAAATTAGTTGTGTATTAACGTAAATTCCAGGAGACAGGGTTATGTGTTTTCATTAATGATGCCCACAAGACTTCATTTATAAGTCAATTCTCAGTATGTGCACTGGAGGTTTCAAATTTCCATGTCACAAAAGGCTGGGCAACATGAACATTATTGAGATATGAGACTACATATTGTCTTTGAGTTTGGATAGAGCTGTATAGTAATACGGCATAAATGGTGTTTTTTGTTCCCCTTGCGGGAATTGCATTACAGCAAAGTGATGTAAATGTATCAACTAATCAGATTTTTGTATTTCTTTTAACACTTGCTTTAACCCACTTAGTTGTTGTATCCCCATTATTGATGATTGTTGATCAAAAATCTGTGTCACATCAGAGAGGCTGTCTCCCAGTCCTAGCATTAATGAAGAACTTTTACAGAGATTTAAAAATATCAAGATCAGAACATATTGCCCAGCCCTAATGTCACACTTGAATACAGGACCGTAATTTGCTTACAAACTGGTTATGACACAACATCATGTGCGTATATACATGTGTTAAATTCAGGTTTAAGGTGAGCTCAGAGAAGCAGCAGATGACTTAAAAAACATATTCCATTCAGCACAGTGAAACTTTAGAAATGTAAGTGCAATAACAATAAGAAAAACACATTAAACAAAACACATCACATTTAAAAACTGCCCATTAAAACAAACCTTTAATCCCAATCTTCCACTATTCCCTCACTACACCCCTGTTGTGACGATATAACCAGTGCACATTCAGTTGCATTGATACAAGACACAGTTTGATTGGATGTTTTCGTAGGTGACCATAAATCCAAACAACGCTGATCACCAGACTTTGATTGAGATACATTATGTGAACACTGGGATTATTTCTATGTTGCACACAGAAAAAAATGCCTGCATGTAAACAGGAAAATGAACCAGTTTTTATCAAGTGGAACAATGTGTATGAGCCTGTATGTGTACAGGACATCGATTAAATGTCAAAACATGTTCTTAGAGACCATCTGATTTGTACTCTACATAAGCTAATAGTGAAGTGTATTAGTGTGTTGTCAACATGCCCTGATTACATGCAGGATATAGAGCTGAAAAGTTATAATATCAGAGTGTTTGTATGCGAGGAAACTCTCCCTACAGGAGGGTCTGTTTGTTTTGTCTTTTTTTTCTAAGTTGTACGGCTGCTGGTGTGTTTGTTCATTGTTGGTCCAGCCTCCTCTCTCCCATCTGCTGCTACTCATTAGCATGGAAACAGGACCGGGAGCGTTTTCACACATACACACACTGGCCATTAATCAACAAGTCAGACCAGGGTCCATTCCCACACATACACACCACACAGATGAAAACAAAGAGCATACACACACAGACACAGCGCCTAATCACAGAAACATCCCAGAGCACACTTTAGTAGGTCTCGACCACACCTCTCGTCTCAGCTGATCATACCTGGCAACCAAAATGTTTGTCTATCAAAGCTGGCAACCTAGTGATGTCTCAATTGCTTTTTTACTTTAAGTGATGACTGTTCCCTCGTGGCACCGTCACTGAACACAGGGACATTTGTTCCCATCAGCTGTTCAGTTTTTTGTCTTCATGGGATGAATTGGCAAGTATTATGGTGTGGATTTGTTGTCTGATTTGTCTGGACATCATGAATGGCCACATTCAAGACAAGAGTGTATTCCCATGAACTGACTACCTTTTGTAAATGAGAGTGGTGTGTAAAAGCACACCAGCAAATCGTGTTGCAGACAGTGAGGACACCAAGCTAATTTAATATTTGGAAGCACAAGTATCGACTCTGAAATTAATATAACAGAAGAAGATTTAGTGCGTTACAGACAGTTGGAACATCAAGAATAGAAATATATGAGGGAGTCATAAAAGCAGGGAGCAAAGGAAGTGATGAGGAAAAGATGACAACAAAAAGCTAAGACACAAAATCAGAATCTTGAAAATGTGCAAATTCAGAAACATCACAAGCTGCAAAATGACATGTTTATGAGGTAATGCAATTTAAAAAGTCCCACGTCTCAGATTTACCCATACAGGAATGTAATATATATAATATATGCCCCTATATCAAGAGCCATATAGGTTACTATATTTTATTATCATTAGCAAACATCCTCTGCATATACAGGATTAATAATATATATATATAAACATGGTAAAATTTGTATCTATACATATATAAAAAATATCTATTTGATGAATTTTTATGTTATTACATGTTGCTACTATATATGTTCACAATATATGTTTAATTCATATATTTGCGTTTCTGAAAACAACATACAAAAATTCTGTATATATTTATTTGTTCATTTTTGACATACATGTCTATCATTTTATATTTACATATATATTATCAATAAATTTTGATGGGCATTGGGATGGATATATGTAGATAACAATGTAAGTATATATTATATATGAACACATATTTGCATATTTCAATGTATCTATATGATGAATTTGTATATGGTATTGCTTGCTGCTATCATACATGTTAATGATTTATATTTAATTTATACATGCATATTTATAAAAACAACATATATACAAAAATATGTATGCTTATGTATGTTTTTCTTATTAACTTTTTTTTTTTTTTTTTTTTTTTAAATATTGTAGTGACACTCACATTTCCCAGCATGCTGGACAGAGTGGTTTGTAGTTGCTGTTAAGTTTTCTGTTTGCTGTTCCATGATGCAAATGTCATCTTTTTGTTATAGTCTATGGTTTGTCCGCTCAGAACATGATGCTTTGTTAGTTATTGTCTCTTGTGTGTTATAATTTAGTGAGTTGACTGTCCCTTTTCATAACCACAGCTGTATTTTCCTACTGTGTCCTGAGTCTGTTGTTCATTTGCTGCATGTCAATAAAGGTTGTCAGTGTTCAAAGCTACATCATGTTCTCTGAGAAGCTGGAATTGTCACCATATTTTGTATTTAACATACAAATAACGGGCTGTTGGATGACTCAGCAGGTTACAACAGCGGCTTGCCTGGAGGCTGGGGCTCAAGGCCGGGTTGTGACGAGTCACCAGTAGGAGTAGAAGAACGCAAACAATATGTGCACACTATGCTTTTTATAAATAAAATCTATATGTATGTATAAGTTGCATATTACACATACAAATATACATATATGCGATAAAGATAAAACAATACATAAAACACATACATATTTGTATGGGCTGGACATATATGTCAATCTTTGAAATTGTTCCATATATAGTTTGTACATATATGTTTTTACTTATTATGCACATATATATTTCATACATGGAAATTCAATATATTCTGTGAGGGTAAAGGTGTGACATTTGGTGTGACATTTTTTTAAAATAAATAAGCAGTGGAAACAAGATGATATTGTAGATTTAACTTTTTAAAAAAAAATCCCTGCCATCATGCATGAGCTCAAGATAAGAAACGTATTTTGACTGAAGCAGAGACAAAACTGCTGCAGTCTGACCAAGAACAAATAAAGGCATCATGGCACACTGAAAAGCTTGATTTGAGATGAAGTTCCTTTACGTATTGTGTGTACTGTGATTGGAGTCTGTTAACACCTCTTGTGAGTTTCAATCTGACTCGTGACTTTTACAACATGCAACCTTTTTTACTGTGTAATATCAAACAAACATCAGTTCTTCTTCCTGCAGACACTCTTGGCAAACACTTCTTCCTCTTCCCTTCTAGACTGAATTTCTGTATGATGGCTGAGGTGTTGAAGTGACATCCTCACTAAACCTCATTCTGGGTAAATAACATGGAGAAATAACATTTTAATTTTAGCTGCCACCCCAATGTTAGATTTATGTTTTGGTAAATGGGATGTGGCACCAAGGAAGTCTCCATGTTTACCAAAAAGCAATACCCTGCAGACATTGAAGAAAAGGTTCTTATACTTTCCCAGCAGAGTTAATACTTAATCTTGAGTCTCATATCCATTCATCACACTGTTACTGGTCATAGTCACAGAATTTAAATACACTATATGCATCCATCCTGTAAAGCTTTGCAAGACTCATCTTTACAAAGTCATACTTTGCACAGAACAAACAGAACTTGATGTCAAAATGCCAATTTTAAAGACATCAAAATAAATAAATGAATACATAAATTTCATTTGTTGGTTTGGCTGTGCACAGAAACATGTTGCCTTAAGTCTGAATTTTTTATTCACTGTAAGCATCATATATGTAGCTTCACTCAACTGTTGGAGCAGAGACAGGGTACTCACAGATTAATGACAAATTAAATTTAATTTAGTTGAAAACCAAGAAAAAGCATCTTAGGCTGTGTTCAGAGGCCAAGGCATACATAAGTGCAAACGAGACATTAGCCTCTCAGGTGGCGGAGGTTAGCTGCTTGGCTTGCTAAAGTCTGTAGCGAGCGTGCTCTGTGGACCTAACGATACAGAAGATCCAGGAAATTTTACATCCAAGAAATCAAATTCTTCTGGCTTCATGCACCACTGTGCAACTTTCATAGGAATGAACGGGGCCATGCCTTCAACACTGTATCTAGTTCTTTTTATATATCTGTGTGGACTTCCTCCATTCTTTTTGTTGTTTGTGTTTTGTGTTGTTTGCTGTTAACACAGCTCACAGGTTTTTAAAAATGGAGGTTGCCGTTGCTGCAATGGCTGTGTTCAACCAGTCAGTGTACACTTATGCCACTCATGATTACTCTTGTGCTGGGAGAGTACCTACTTTGAAATAGGACCAAAAAAAATCCATCAAAGTAGCGTTCTAAGAGTTACAATTATTTTTTTGGTTCTTGCAGTGTGGTCACAACAAAAAGGGGGCTTCTTAAAACTATAAAAAAAGTTTCTCTGGTCCGAAAACGCCTCATCTAAGCGTCATTAAGCTTTAATCAACTGTGAGAAAATGCAGCAACAGAATACTACACATTAATTACAAATCAGTTGAAAACCATGATAAAGCGTCTTTGTGAGGTGTCGAGCTCCGTGAGTCAGCTCATTTTAGATTCCATGGGTTTCCAGGGTTTGACTCTTCCTCTAAGAGATATTCCCTCATTTGTTGTGTTGATAACACACCGCTTCAAAATTTCCCACAGGCTTTCAGCTGGTTTGGTTTGGCATGGGAACATCCTCATCATTCATTGTTAGGTTTCTGCACTCATTCATTCAGACTTTGCCTCTAATTTGTCAGCCGTCTGTATGTGATCATATAGTGCGGTTATCATGTTTTTCTCACGTCAAGAAGGGGCATTTAATTGGGAAGTGAAGCGTTGAGAGCGAGAACATTTTGGGGAGAACATTGGGAACCTTGTGGTTGTCGGGCAGAAGCCTGATCCCAGACGTGTCAGGAAATATCCCACACCACCTCAACAGAGAGAGATGTGACCACAATAGAGAAGAGCAAAGGTCCGAGCATCCTGTTGTGCTCTGACCTGCTGAACAAAGCAGGTAAAGCTGTCGTGTCTTCTTACCTGCTGCAAAAGAGCTGAATGGAAACCCAACTCATCAGAGGGAGAGATACAGAGACATCTGCTGTCTCTCTATCTCTCCCCTCCTGTGTGTCCTCTGTGGCAACATCTGCTTCCTCCGCTGCTCTTTCCCATCATGCAGTGGGCGTGTCCTTTGTGTTGCCCCCCCAGCTTCATTGTTCTAGCCAATCATTGTCCTCGCCAAGCTGTTCCCACGATGCACCAGTAATGACCAGAAGGCGCTGCTGATGGGAGCTGGTGTCTCTGATGGAATGACTCTGTCTTTACAACCACGTTAACCCCCAGGGAGAGATGACAATAAACAAAATAAAAACACAAACAATCCGCTAACATCCACTCAAAGTGTTGAGGAATGCGTTTTGTTTTAAGAGTTTCAACTTCTGATTATAACCCCTCAAACTGTGATTTAAATAAAGAAGACATGTATGTTAATGTCAGGAAAGGAAAAGGAAATCTAATAGAGTCATGTGCAGATATTAACAGAGTCAGAGGAGAGAGACAATCAGGGAAAGAGGAAGAAAGAGGGGGAGAAAGAGTACGTGAAAGGGAGAGATGGAGCTCTGGGAAAGGATCAGAGCCTGGTCCCTGGGGAGCTGCGACAGATGAAGTAGCTGAATAAGCTGTCTGTCATTGTGTGACTCGGGCTGCTGTGGTCACTTCGTTTGTTCAAACTCAACAATGGAGGATGGCTGAGAGAGAAATCTCTGTTTTCCCACAAGATTTAGCCCCAAAAATCACTAGTCAGTGATGCTCTGTGTGTGTGAGGATTTGTCCTGGTGGCAAATTGAAATGCTAATAAAAGACTGAAGCGGAGAAGAGTCAGTGAAGTGACTGAGTCACTGTTATGATGCTGTTTCTTTTGTTGTGACCGAAACTGCTCATCAGCAAAAAAGATGAAGGCTTGAGGAGAAGAAAAGGCTTGAGGTGTACTTTGTGTCTCAACAAATCAATTTACATGTAGAAAAAACTTTTTGTGTTCATGTCATGTATTTATGTACCGTGGCATTTAAATTAGAATCTTAAACTTTAGTAAATAAGTAAATAAAAACACATCAGTGAGCCATAAACAGCAGAGCAAATCTAAATGTTCACAATCAAGTTTCCTTCAATATGCAAGTGTCTTAAAAAAGATTTTTAACTACACCTCTTCATACATCAGTTCTCAAATGTAACTCAATATAACTGCATCTTAAGTGGTTAATGATGAGCTCTTTTATACCACGTTTAAACAAATATTACTCCATGAAGCTTGTGATGCTTTCACCATGAGGTTTGCTTGAAGAAGGAGTTTCATAGACCAGTGGTTCCCAACTGATGGGTCACGGGTCCATTCTGAATGGACCGCAAGTGACTCACAAATGTGTCAAACTTGTAAAAAAACACACTTTATTTTGAAATATAATGAATATCCGGCACAGAGCTCTTATTTTGAAGTGCTGTTTCCTCCTTTAGAAAAAGTGAATAACAGGCAGCTACTTAACAGAGAGCGCAGACTAGGTTGAGACATGGCCAAACATAAGTATGACGCTGAATATTTAAACTTAGTGGATCTTGAACTAATGACTAAGGACAAATCTGGACCCCGTGGCTGGACCAATTGGGAACCACTGCTATAGACCATTATGTCCCACATGGTTAATCTTTGCCTATGATAGAAACATAAAAAGGCCCCCTTTTTGGCCTCTACACTGAGGATGGATCACTGTATTTGATAATAAACAACAACTTAATGAGACATTACTGCGGTCATGTTTAACAGAGCTAACTGGTTATGTTCACTCTTGATGTTTGATGCAAATCTTCTTCAGTTTTGCAAATGGTTGTTAAATCTTTCTTTTATGAGCTTGGTAAATGAAATCACTCTGATTTGCACTTCAGCTCAGTGCATGAGAAGAGAAATGGAAATGAGGAAAGCAAACAATCCACAAAAATTAAGAGGGCGTGAGATCAAAACAAACTTGTTTTATATTAGGAAAATTGATTTTTTTTGCCATTGAGCTCATTTTTAGAAAGGGTTCATAATTGTTTTATTGTTTGCCAGTGCATGGCACATATCATTTGCTCTTCCAACACTGGGTTGTGTTGGTAATGCACTAACTTGCTTACTAGCCTGTTAGCCAGTTAGCACCTGCCTGCTGCTATGGAGAGTTATTTCCTCTCACACAAGCACTAGTTGGCCATTAGCTGTAGTCTTAGTGGTTTGTTCAAGTGTAATTTTTTGGAGGAGACAGGCAGCGTGAGGCTATGCAACAGTCAGCCAGTAGTCCTTTCATGTTGGTTTGGTGTGTCTGGTTCTTAACGCAAGAAGATGGAGGGATGGGAAGATGAAGGAACGAGGTTTAATCTGTGCACCAACATTATATGGCTTTGTTGAGTTCTCATTCTCATTCTACAGTCTGTTATTTCTGAAGAGCAGGCCTCTGTTATAAATGACAGACAGTTGCTGTGGACACACTGATCATAGGCACTTAGTGGAAACAATAAGAATCATTTTAAAATAAATATTTTGTGTCAAATGATTGATTTCTATAGTAAATAGCTGTGTAGTAAGTGGGAAAGTGTGCACCGATTGGGTCATTATTTCTCAAATAAACCCTGTCAGGATGATTAAAGACCCCTTCGCTTCATGCTGAGGTCCTGCATCACCCCTGTTTTGCAACGATGACCTGCTAAATGTACATTATCCATCACATATTAAACAGTTTTAAAACAGATGTACTGTCAGTCACACCCTTTATTCAGCCACCAATCATAACTCATGAGGTTAATTTCACATTTGCACATAAAAGCAAACGTTTAATCCCAGGCTTCCTGAGGACCCTCCCCATGCTGGGGCCCAGAGTAGTAAATTGCACTAATCCTCTCACTAGTACACCCTTGTATATAAACGTCTGTCTGTGTATGATGCTACAACTGAACCTAAACACACGTGTATATTTATGCCTTCATTAGCAGACAGGAAATGAGCTGGGGAGAGAAATGAGCATAAACATTAAACAAAGGCCTCCAGCTCGAATTGAACGGAGGATGTTGTCGTCCGTGGTCGGCACCTTAACCCTCTATAGGATACGAGGGTGCCCCAGTTTCTCCAGTTCCAGCCGCTTTCAGCAAAATACCGTTGTGTGTGTGTGTGTGTGTGTGTGTGTGTGTGTGTATGACAGGTGACCAGTGTGTGGACAAAAGAAGGGTCAGTGGCCAAGTGTGAGCTCTTTTCTTCCCTCCCTTGTCGCCCTCTTCCCAGCAATCTCTCTCTCTCTCTCTCTCACACACACACACACACACGAACCAACGGACATTGACATGCGTGCTTACACACTGACACACACATATACATTCAAACAGATCTGTGAGAGGAGAGAGGAGGAGAGGAGAGGAGCGTATGAATGGACAGATTAATCAGATTATAGCAGAGACACACTTAAACAGCCTGTTCTCTGGATTAGCTACGGTCCTGCCTACTCGCTGTCAGAATAAAAAGTGTGTGTGCGGGGAGAGAAAGACGGGGAAGAGAGTAAAAGAGACAATATATTCTCCAACACGGACATATGCTCTCTGTATTTTCAAATTTGTGTTGATATCTTGTGCTGCTTTTGTCACTGGTGGTGCCAGTAAATAATGCAGGCTCTAATTCTGCAGCACGTAGATTTCCTCAAGAGCCAACGAGAAGATGGAAACTGTTGAGCACCATATGAAAAAGAAAAAACAAGTCCATATGAATGTGACTGATTTAATAAACACTTCTGTACATATTTTACCATGAAGAAGTTTCGATTTCCCCCTCAGAAGTTCAAAGAGTGCTGTTCTTTATGCGCAGCAGGGCGGCATATGGCAGCCAGTGACCAGGGCTTTGTCTGACTATTGACACCAGAGAGATGCAGAGAGGGAGGATGTGAGTGTGTGCGACTGTTCGGGGCCGGAGGACAGCCTAACAACAACAAAGGACCAGCTTTAAGCCTGTCTCCTGTGATTTTCCAACTCAGCGAAAAGCTATTGTGGCAGTGAAAAAAAGTTAAGTTAAAAAGCTTAGCATGGTATGTGCTAACAACTGCCTGCCGCTTGTGTAATACAAGCAAATACTTTTTGAGCAGTCACAGTCGCAGTCTTTGGAAGGGCAACGGTCCCCGTGTCTACAACCACTGGGCAGGTCACCGCTCCAATATGTTGCTCTGTAACTTGACTTACATTTACTTTGACTCTGTGTCCTCAGGGACGTAGAAGTGGGGGGAAAACTGGAACTGATTACCAAGGGCCCCAGTGGGAGGGAGCCCTCGAAAAGCCTGGAATGAAAAGTTTGGTTTTGTTTGCGGTTTTTTATTTCTAAGTAATTAGTGCCATACCTTACTTAGAGTTGTCAGAATAAATCATTTGAAAGACTTTGTATGAAAAAAAAAAATAGTGGAAGCTCCCTCTTATCCTTAAAGGCACAAAATGCCCCTGCACTAGGATTCTCTCTAAACGCATCTAGACCCACATAAGTGACTGCTCATGCTGCTGGAGCACTAACATATAGAAATCAAATCAAGTTTATTTATATAGCACATTTAAACACCCGCAGTTGACCAAAGTGCTGTACTAAATAAAAGAATGACATACAAATGGACACAAATATAAAACAGAATAACAATGACATACGTGAAAAACAATACAAAATACTTAAATATTACAACCACTACAAACAAAAGTATAAAGATTTGTCTTAAAAGTGTTAATGGAGGGGGAGCATTGGACTGAGAGCAGAAGGCTATTCCAAAACATTGGAGCTGCTGCCCCAAAGGCACGATCTCCCTTACCCACCAGCGTGGATTGTTGGACAGTTAAAAGACACTGGTCTGAGGATCTAAGAGGTCAGTGTTGGAGTAGGGGCAGAGAAGTTCAGCAATATACCGGGGTGCCAGCCCATGTACGGCGCTAAAAACAAATAAAAGAACCTTAAAATCAATCCTGTATTTGATGCAGCCAGTGCAGTGATGCTAGCGCTGGTGTACTGCTGTCTCATTTTCTGGCTCGCTGCAGCGTTCTGCGCCAGCTGCAGACGAGACAAAGATGACTGGCCGACACCCAGGTACAGAGAGTTACAATAGACAAGCCTTGAGCCTTAATGCAGTGGTTACAGTGGTCATGTCATTGTGAGAGATGATGGACATGATTTTGAAATGTTTTGTAGTTGAAAATAGCAGCCTTTCACCACAGAGTTGATTTGTTTGTGAAATTTGAGAGTAGAGTCAAAAATGACACCAAGATTCTCAGCATGATGTACAGTATGATGTGAGTGGTCCTGAGTGGCTGACTGTGCTGTCTGTGGTGTTGCGCTATAGGGCCGCTACGAAGTCCCTTCTTTATTCTTCCTTTGTATTTTTAAGGCCCAGACACAACAAACTGACCTCACAGAACTAGCGGCTATGAAGGCCCCCCTGCTGTGTTGCTTAATGTTGCCATGTCTCGGCCAAAAAGTTTCACACGAACACACGGCAAAGACTACAGCTGACGGGCAACCAACACGTACATTCTGCGCCTCCATGAGAGGACATAACTCTCCACACCAGCAGACAGCAGGAGTCTGTATTTGTCATTCAAAAAGAGAAACTGGACCACCATCTTGACACTAGTTAGCCAGTTAGCGTCATCCAATGTTGAAAGAACAGAGAGAATTTACCCTGCACCATTGAACAACACGAACCATCATGAAATGTTTCTGCTAAAGAGCTGCAGAAAAATGATTTTACCTCATGTAACAAGTTTGTTTTGGTCTCACTCTCTCTTGACTTGAGCTCTTTGTTTACTTTCCTCACTTCGATTTCTCTTCTCATGCGCTGAGCTGAACTGCCAGTCAGTGGGATTTAATATACAGACGGGCTCTGTCGTCACTGACGCAGATTCAACATGCTGAATCGTTGAAAAAAAAATGCCAACAGTGGCTGAGCAGGGGCAGTGATGTCGGAAACACTGCACTGACTAGGGCGACAGGCCTCATGTCACTCCAGTGTGTGATTTTAGACAGCAGGCCAACATTGCGGAAGCAAAAGAGACGAGCACGACACATAACACATCAACGTCTGCCTCTTATGTGACATTGAACATATGCTTCAGCAGCACTATAAACAACAACATTAGCATTCACATTGTAATAACAATCATTTACCGTCTCTGTTTTATATGGCAGACGATCTCGTCCTCTGCTCGGAAGGTGAGGAGCTCTCTTACCTTATTTTTTTTACCAATTTGCGGACATTTATAGCTGCTGTTCTTCTATGAGTTAGCTGCTGACTGCTATTAGCTTCGTTTGAATTCTCCTGCGGTGGGTCGCACACGTAACACTTCCTCAAAATGTCACACCCATGCCGCCAATGATCCCGTCCTGTCGGCTGTCTGTTTTATACAGACAGAGTTTTGCTGCTGTTAGTACCTCTGATGTTGAATTAAAGGCGAGACAAAGCTGTCCCCCCTTTCTGCGATTGTACATTTTAAATAGAATGGCAAGGTGGTGAGGCAATGAGGCAGCATTCCCACTTTTGAGAGGTAGTTTAAAAGGGGCTATGGCTCCAGAGAGGAAGGGCGGTTAGCCCTCAGACAGCGCATATGCACAGGACCCAGAATTTGGTGCTATGTCCATGTTTGTCATTACGTGAAGAAATAAATGAACCTAACTAGACTTCCTTTCTTTTTTCTCTCTTAATGCCACTCAAACTTTAGTCAGCGAGGCCGTGACCTGCATTTGTGTGTGTCGGTGTGTGTGTGTGTGTGCTAATGTGCTCCATGTCGACACTTAATACAGTTTGTTCTCTGTAATTGTAACAAATTTCTGTTCATCTGTCATCCAATTTCACTGTCTTGTGTGCGTGTGTGTGTGTTTATATGAGACTGCGAACCAGATGAGTTTCTTTGATGACTGCTTCTACACTCCCAGTGGTCGCTAAATGACATACACACACACACCGACACACACAAACACACACAGAGTAGTCAGGCAGGGGCAACTGGGACTAAATCCAGACTGGTGGTTTCTCTCTCCAGCTATAAATACCCCTCTGCTTAAAACAAGATCACATACACACACACACACACACACACGCACACACACACACACACACACACACACACACACACACACACA
>JAPZEB010000001.1:7836704-7860282 GCA_029783705.1 Chaetodon striatus
AATTTTCATATGTTTTTTGGGCAAAAATCTTAATTTGTAAAGCAACTAGTAACTTAAATGATTAAATATATGTAGTGGAGTGAAAACTACAGTATTTCCCTCTGAAGTGTAGCAGAGTTAAGGTTGAAAATTACATTGGACTAAAATACTCAAGTCAAGTAAAAGCCCCTAAAATTGTATTTAAGTTCTTGAGTAAATATACGTAGTTACATTACATCACTAACTGTTCTTCTCTTTTTGGAGAAGGTTCCAGTTTTTATCCCTGCATTTTGTTTCTGAACGTTTTATTCTGCACCATGATCCTATGTTTAATTCTCAAAATTCTTGTACACATACACAGAGCTGTTGTTCTGTCATATGAAGCATCACACTGAGCCAAGACGGAGCCTCAAAAAATGTATACAGAAAACCCCAGAAACGGTCATATACTGTATTAAAATAAATTAAATATCAATACATCAACAGATACCTGCCACGACCCCGTCTGCACATAAAGCACGATAAAGCAATGACGAAACTTCATGTGTATTTGACCTGCAATTTTTTGTCTCGAGTTGTTTCTCTGTCAGCAGCAAGAATGACAGCTCTCCATGTTGATCAGTCCAGATGGAGTAAAACTAACTATCACTTGTGCTGTCTGTATAATGTGTGTTTTGTTATCTCTCTAAATGAAGGGGTCTTGACTTTCTGGATCCGAATAATAACAGGCTGCCCCCTCTTGTAGCCCCTGTGTAAGTAGTCTGCTCAGTTGTACTGTAATTGTGACTGTGACTGGGTGTGCCGTCACTTGTGACATCCCTGTGATAATAGCTGATGTCCTGATAATTGGTGTTATCCATAGTGCTGTCCCTGTAATCTGGACTGTCCTACATGAGGAGTCGTCCAGGTGACACTTAGCCTGCCTCCAACAGAGACCATGTTTGATCTGTCACGACTGGCCATCGTGGCCTTCACATGTAAATGACACTGGATGCAGTGATGTGAGTACTCATCACACCTGCCGGGAGTCTTCATGTGGTTACCATTTAAAAACTATTTAAATTAGCCTTCATTTAAATTCCGGCCTTTGATAATCAAACGTCTAAACCTCAGTGTCATGCACTGCAGACATACGACAAAAATACAAGTCAGCATAAAATAAGTAATGCAGCAAATCAAGTCCATTCATATTTTTCAGACGAGGGACAGCAGTTTACACATATTATATAGAAACAACCCAGAAAACTGCGCACCACACTACATGATTTATGATGATGTTTTGGTGAACAATTGGATTTTTCCAGGATATATTCTTTATATATACACAAAACATGCACTTAAAAAGCCATCACAAACCTGATAGCAATTAAGTTAATTATCAAGTTTATACCATAACCAGCACTTCTGGCGTGTGCTTACCACTACTATGTTTCAGTAGCAAAGATAAAAATATTTTTAAACCTGAAACACACACACAGGGAGGAAAAGAAAGAATAAATACTATAATCTCCATAACATTATGGACAATGACAACCCAACACACTCAGCCACATGTTTCTATTTCCTCTTCTGTGTCTTCAGAGCAGAAGCACATTAAAATGACTTTTATGACTAGGACAGTATTGTGTGTCCTCAAAGTCACCCCAGATCTTGGTTTATTGAACCTTCTGAACAGTCAACACAGGGACAGTGAAACAATATGTAGAGGTCACAAGAAAAGAGCAACTACGCCATCTAGTGTACGCAGGCAGGAAGCACAGCGCACAGCTGAATAAAAGTCCTAAATCCATAATTTGTAAGTTACATTACCGCCTCTATTCTTATGTCTACATAGTCTGATATGTTTTTGGTTTTTTTTTGAACATTTTCAAACAGATACATGTGGTAAAAATAAGTGAAGACTGTATTACATATAGGCTATGTAAAAAAAGTATACATAGAAAGACTGACCAACAATGGTTACAGCCATCCATTGTTAATAACATGAGTTTAAATAGTGTCTGTATTTGATTTGTTTGTATTTACATTTATATGCTCTTATTTGGGGCTATAAGGAGTGTGAAGTCGTTCAACTCTTGGACTACTATCACCAAGTTTGAGTAATGTAATTATTGCAGGCTCTGACAATTATTTACTGTTTGTATTTATGTACCATTTGTAGGTGCTTTAATGCTCCAATATTGAAGTCCTATTTATTATAATTTAATACCAGAAAATGTGATACTGGTGTATGAAAAATCAAGCTATTATTTTTTGTCACATTCCTTTACCAAATGTGATTAAATGTGGTTAAATAAAAAAAAAAAATAGTGGAAAAATTACCCAAATCTTTTACTTAAGTAAGAGTATTAATGCCAAACTAAAAAATACTGTGTTACAAGAATAAGTCCTGCATTCAAACCTTTACTTAAATATTAGCATTAAAATTATACTCATTATGCACAAGGGCCCATTTTGAAATAATGTATATTAGATTTTTGCACAATTATTGATGCATAAATGTGTTTAAGACAATGTTACAGCTGGTAACAGTGGAGCTTATTATAATTACTTTATATACTGCTATTTCTGCATCACAATTTGTTAGTTAATTCAGTCTATATTTTGTATCAATAATCTAGTTCTGTAAAGTAACTAACACTGTCAGATAAATGTAGTGGAGTAAAAAGTAGGCTACAATATTCCCTCTGTGATGTAATGGAGTTAGGGAGGCAATAATAGACAATATCAGGTACGTCATCAGAATAGGCCAACATACTATTTCTTATTTTGCACAATGAATGAATATTACATACATTGATATTATTACATACATACTTCTACATGGAATAGAAGTATGAAAAAGCGAGAAATGGAAATATTCAAGTACAAATAATTCAAAACCCTACTTCAGTTGGCTACAGTAGTTGAGTAAATGTACTTTTTCAATTCAGCTTTATTGAAAACAGAATAATATTAAGTCAGATATCATAGGGAGCAAAAACTGTCAGAAATACAAATGAGACTGAAACTGACCAATGAAGAAAAACAAAACAAAACAGAGAGACAGCATTTAAAATCAAATAGTAGACAAATTACTATAGACTGTAAAAAATAATGGACATAGCTACCTCGATGGCACACATTGGTTTGTGGACATAGATTGTAAAAATTCCCAAAAATTAATTACCAAACAGCAAGTTATGATGTGTGGTTGATATACTTTTCTTGTGGGTGATTATTTTGCAAATTTAGATTTGTGTATATGAAATTTACCTTACAGTATCATGACGTTTGTCATAAAAAAAAATCAACCAATTAACATAACTTTTAAAATAAAAATGAGTATATGTACCTATTCCACCAAAAAATAAGTCAATGACAATCTTTTATTTTGAACTAATGGCACTTCCTTCTGTCAGCTTGAACCTGGCGAGGAGAGCGAACCTCGATCGTTGTCTGCCGACGAAAGGACTTCGCGACGAAGTACATAAAGAGAAAACAAGATGAACACTGTGGAGAAGAAGCTGGCGGATTTAATCCGTGAACACCCCAATCTGTACGACCAGACACGGCGGGACTACAAAGACAACCTGAAGGGACATCTGTCGTGGAGGGACATCGCAGACAACATGGGGAAGTCTGAGGAGGAGGTGAAGCTCAAGTGGAAAAATCTACGTGACAAGTTCTGTAAGGCGAAGAAGCGAATGGCCAAGAGAAACTTCCCTCAGCTGACAGACGAGGAGAACCCGGTGGAGAGGCCCGTCCCGGTGCTGTACAACCAGCTGGCCTGGCTCAGCGCATATGTCAAACCCAGGGTCGACGCTGGCACAGGAGACACTGACGAGGTGAGCTCACCTGTCTGTCACTCACTGGTTTCTAATGTATTCACGGCTTTGATTTTAAAAGACTAGCTAGGTGACTTGTTAGCAGTTAACTTTGTAGCTAATTATAACTCTAACTTGGGCCTCATGCTAACAGCGGACTAACTCTCATCATATTTACACTCAGTATAAATTTAGACATGGCACAATATCCCTAACGCTGACTAAATATATTTTTTATTGAGCTAATCACGTGATAACATCCAGACAAAACAATAGCACCTTCATTAACGTCTGCCTCTCAGTATATCCGGTTTACTTTCAAAATAAAAGCACACAGTGAAAACCCGTTAGTCAATAGTCAGTCAACATAGGTGGGACAAAACTGACTGCAGGGGCACTGTGTGTGTGTACTAAAGAAAATAAAAACACTTAAAGCAACAAATGTTATTTTTGTATCCACAAAATAATGGGAAAAATAGTCAAGCCTGAGATATAGACTTTTAAGGCTGAAAGATTTGGTTTAGTTCAGTTTATTTGCATGTACATGTACAGAAAATACAGCAAAAAGAAATCAAAAGTTAAAACAATGCAGGAGAGGTTAGAAGGCAAAAATGGCTTATGAAGATACCTCCCCTATTAAATAGCAACAATCATACATAAAAGAAAAAGATAACGATGAAGATTGCATAATTGAAAAAAAAATCCAGACTGAGGAGTAATACAAAATTGTTAAAGATGTACAATTTTTATAAAAAAAAAAAAAAAAAAAAAGAATTAATGAAGTGTTACGAGTAAAATCACCAACATAAACCACCACGCACTGAACTCAATTACTGTGATTTTATTGAGACTGAACAACACGTTTCGCCCGTGGCCTCTTCAGGTTCGCTCAACAGAATCACGTGAGCACTCACAGGTGTGCTAAATATACATGGGTCACATGACTAATTATCACAGTTATTTCACTTTTCTTTTTCAATATTTTTTCTTTCACATTCTTCAAAAACATCTTTCAAAAGATAATTTCAATACAAATCTGAGATGTTCCTGAGGCCGACCAGCATCTGATCCTTGAGACTGTGTAGAGGGAGTTCTGTTTAGTGTTAAGTTTTAGGAGTCTTTGGAAAATAGAGTCCTTTTCAGACGTTTTTTGAATCACGATTATGTAGATGATGATTCCAGAGATGGAAGAAGGTTGCTCCAAAGAGATGGTCCTCTGTATTTCAAGGGATATTGATTAAGAGAAGTCTGACAAAATGGAAGATAAAAGTCCTCAGAGTGTCTGGTTAATATGAGTGAATGTCTGAGGAAGACTTTAAAAAGTTGTGGAAAACACGAGGCGAGTCATGAGTGAAATGTACATGTTTATACATGAATACACATGTCTGGTATGTGCAGTATTACAATATATAATATGAAGGTAAATTAAGCTACAGTAAAAAGTTAAAATACAGGAATGATCAACCAATGAATGAAGATATGAGATATATCAGTCATTTTTTAACACACTTATTTGGCTGTTTAGGCCTGTGTGGGTGTGATCAGATGGTCTTGAGCAAGCGTAACTTTAAAAAAAAAAAAAACTTTTGGGGTGTGCGCAGCCTTTAAATGTTACTATCAAAGAGTTGTAATATTTACTGAGTGAGACAAGTTACAAATGAAATGTTGGTGCTCTCTGGTGGACAAACTGTGTTGTGTCTAAATTACCTCAAATATATTGAATTGCGCATCATTTGTGATTTGTTCGAACTTGATTTTTGGAAAAAGTGACAGCCCCCGTGGGTATGTCTTGTATAAGGGACTTTGATATGTTTGGCTGTGATCAGCAAAGAAATTAAAGCATTGTCATTGTCTGTTTTGATCAGTAATTCTACATGCTGTTTTCCTGCCACATAGGTCGCTGGAAGTGGTGATGACACAGAGAAAGAGCGAGATAAAGACGAGAAGGAGCAGCACTGTCCCATGCCCGTCGTTAGTACGAGCTATTCTCTCGCTGAGTCCTGTTCAAACAACCATCAGGAGATGGGAGTCTCTCTTAAACGCAGAAGGCAAACCACCACAGACACTGAGATAAGCTCTGCAGATGCGCTCACCAACCTCAGAGATGAAGATGAACTGTTTCTGCTCAGCCTTCTGCCTTCACTGAAGAGACTTACCATTAAAAAAAGGATGGAGGTACGGATGAAATTCCAGCAAGTGCTCTACGCTGCAGAGTTTGAGGACTAAAGGGCTGCTATTAGACCTTGTTATTCTCGGTAATTACACTATGTCAGAGTTTTCTATTTATCAAGAGCTTTATTTCTTAATTTGCAGACAGAAAAAAAAAAGTCTCACATTTTGTGAGATGAATGTAGGCGATGGAGCCACCCTATTATTACTAGTTATAACATTAAAGTAAAATTCAGTTAACCAGATACACGTGCAGTAAAATCTAATGCAGTCAAATCCAACAGCTCCATAACTCCCTCCTACGGGGCAACATGTGCATTTGTACCTGTTAAACCTGGTTACTAAGGGTGATGAAAAATTTGAGCATCTGTTTAGCGTCACTGGTTGATTTACTTTTGCATAAAAAAAACACAATAATGCCACAATAAAACAATTTTGTAATATTATAATATATAATATGACTGTAACTAGTACAAGGCAGTGCATAGGAGGCTCGCTGTATGCTATGCAAAAAGTGTCTTAAACTCGGCATGATGAGAACGAAGGCAGTGGAATCCCACATACAGCGCGAGAAACATTAAATCACCAAGACAACCTGCCAACAAATGCCAGGTATTTCCCAGTTGTTTTACCCTCGTCTCTGCCACATCTACTTCCCTATCTTCGATACCAGCACCAGGGTCAGCCGCAACTGATCTCCAAAAAACAAGTGTACACCTACACAGAAAGCAAAGATACTGTAGTGTCTAAACACAGTAACAAAACACCAATCATATGAGTGAAATGAGGGAGCAGGGGACATATCCTGTGCAGTGCTGCAAAATGGTTCCTGACCCTAAGGAATTGATTTTGGGTCATGCTTTTCTTTTCTTCAGTTAAGGTTATTGTAAAATTGGTCTTAAATTCCAGGCCAAGTAGCATTAAACAAACTTTTTTTAAAGGCTCTATTTGCAACATCCAGAGCATTTAAGGTAGATTGTGCAGGAACTGGTTTTTGTGAAGGCCAACCCCAGATTTACTCTTGTTTGATGTGTCGCCTTGCTATATGTGTGTGTGTTTTTCAGAGCGCTGTGGGGCTATACATTAGAAAATACAGGCAGAGGACAGAGTCTCTGCAGAAAAATACATGACAACTCTCACCTAGTGGGTTATAATCACAGCAACAAACCAATATTTGCTTTGTAAAAATATACTAGATTAACAGCATGTTCACACTGGACACAAAAGCAACCTGATATGTCAGTTGTCGTGCAGCCGCCAATCAGCAGTCGCCTGGCCGTTCAAATGAGAAGCGCATTTCTCTGCATTGGTCATCAAGCCGTTCTGCTCCTTTGCTTTTTTCTAATCACATGTAAAACTCTGTCTCTATCAGCTTGTGTGAGGTGTGTGTCTGTGTGTTTGTTTGTTTGCTTATCTCTGCCATTCTCTGATTAGACATAACTGACAAATATGTGGAAGAACTGGATCCATACTTTATCATTTATTGTAATTAGATCATTTATATCATATCCTTCATGTTGTTTATAACAAATTATCAGTGTGTTTTCTGCCAAATTCGCTCTGGGTTTGCGGGAAAAAAAGACCAGATGCTTAAACTATGGCTGCATCATGAACCAGCCAATGAGCTCAGGGCTGCAGCACGTCCAGTGTGAACAGTCCAACTGGTTAACACGTACGCCAAAAGGAAGCATACATCGGTTTGCTTGGTGCTGCTTCTGCATCCGGTGTGAACCCAGCGTCATGGTTTCCTGAGCAGAGGATAAAAGCACACTAACTCTGTGTGTTTAAATCCGAGTTTCCTTGTGGTTGTTGTGGTAAGCTGGTCCGGCTGTGTGTACATGTTAGTGCATTTTACTGGTGTATCTCACCAGAGTGCCCACCCTCTGGTCCATGTTGAGAACTGTGTCTAGACAACTCACATACTCTGAATTTCACATTGAGCCCCTTTAAGTTGAAAGAAACAGTGAATCCCATCCAAGTTAGTAAATCTGCTCATCAGTGCTGCCTGCTTCTTTTCAGATTATTTTTGTAGATTAGACAGCTTTCTGACTGTACATAAATATCTCCTGTTTATCTTTCTAAAGGAGTCATTTCTACTGTATATATTTTTATAAATAAATATTTTCTCTCTCCAGGAAAAACAGTTTATTGCTTCCTGTTACTTTTGTTAGACTAGCTTTTAAAAAGGCACTCTATCATCAGATCTAAGAGTAGTTGCTGCCGCCATGTGTTGGTGTTTTACAACAGAGGCACAGTCTAGTTCAGGATGTACAGAAATGGTCGCCCCAAGTCCAGAATTCTTACCATAAATTGTAACCTGATAGCATTTCAATTTAGAAACACAAAGGATATTTTAATCTATTGTGATTAAACTCTGAAGTTTATTCATTTGTTGATGTTTTATGGTAAAAATGCTGACTGGGCCATTGAGTATTTGTTTTTAACATCCACCCAAGTGTACAATAATCTCTTTTGTCTGTCATTGTGCTGCTCAGCCTTTGTGTTGGTTTACAGGAAAGCATTAGCAGAATGAGCCTTATCTGATATTCCTCTGAGAGTCAGACTACACTCTGAGTGCAGTGATACTATTTTATTCTCTTAGCTGCAAAGTCATTCACCAACACACACACACAAACACACACACCAATCCCTGGTCTGTGTCAAAAAGGACCTCCCTCTCTGTTCGTGGATTGGTGGGTAACAATAAGCCTGACCCTCCTCTGTCACAGAAAGCACTGTTCACCAACATGCGTATGTTTTCATTCATTCATGTTTTCCATTCATACGAGCAGTGTATTAATGGTAACGTGTGAGCTGCTGTACTCTCCAATCCTCTCTTCCTCCTGTCTCAACCTCACTGTATTTATCCCCCTACGAGCCTCGTCTCCCCTCCCTCTCCCCTCTTTGCTGTGTTACTCCCAAACCCCTCCCCCTCTCTCTGGCTTCCTGCTCTCTTGTCATTGGGTGTTGTGTGGGGTGATGGTTGTGGTTTCTGTTGGTGATATCTCCACAGCGTTTACCGGCTTACTGCTTCAGAACTACAGAAGCTCTTTTTTTTTTACAGCCTTTTAATAGAGATTAGATTAGACGAGATAGATAGATAGATAGATAGATAGATAGATAGATAGATAGATAGATGTTTTGAAAGAATATGTGAAAGAACATACTTAGAAGACATCTGTATCTGTTCATCATCTCTGTGGAAGTACTGTTACCAGCTGAAGTGTCCATCATGGGACATCTAGGAGCCACTAACTGCTGCCTGTAGCTGCCACAGCTGGACTGACACATCTTGGACTGCACATTCTGCGAGGAAGTCGAGAGATTGAGCCCATCCTGAGCAGTTTCCTGAGCACAGACTTATCATTTCTGGGACCAGACCACTGACAAGCTGCAGAAATAAGGATCAACCCTGTGCTTTCTACTGCCTGAGGTGAGATGAAATAGTCGCACGATAAAATACTGTACATGTTCATAAGGGACGATGGTGTGAAACATATAGCTGGTGTACAGTACATGTTCTTCTGCTATATAAAATTAGCTCCCATCACTTCTGCTGTTATAGAAAAATATAATGTCTGTTTGTTTTCTGCTAATCAAAGTGATATCAATAAACCACAGTTTCAGAATCAGTGAGCACAGCACCACTCCAGCACTGCTGCAGAATGAAAGGCTTGTTACTACAATGATGCAGCATCTCTTCACTCCATTGGTGTGAACAGGTTCCACTGAGGAGCGCCGATTGGCTGCATCGGCTGTCATGTGGAAGGGTGTGTTCCTACAGGGATTAACATGGTCATATGGTACAAACATACCACCCTGGAAGTAGCGTGTTTGTTTAGGTGTGGTTCGGGGATGATGAGAGAGCAGAGAGAATAGACACACAGAATGGTGGAGGAATGTGGATGCAGGGCGGCAGGAGAGAGATGGAAAGATGAGATAAACTGAAAAAGAGCCTGTCACATGTACTGTTGATTTGAAACCAAAATGAACGGCCGTGCAGGCTGCATGCAACAGATTCTGAATGCAACATATTAGAGCTGCGACAATTTGTCGATTTGTCAACAACAGAAAATTAGTTGGTAACTATTCTGATTATTGAACAATTGTTTTAGCATTGTTTAAGCATAGAAGCAAACATTTGCTGGTGATATGCGTCTAAAATGTGCACGTTTGATGCTTTTTTTGTCATACATGATAATAAACTGAATAGCTTGGAATTTTGGACTGTTGGTCAGATAAAACATAGCATTTAAAGGTGTCATCTTGGGCTCTGGGAAATTGCACAGGGCGTGTTTCACAATTTTCTGACATTTTATTGACAAATTGAGTTGAAATACATCTAAGCCCAAATGCTGATGTATTTAATTGTTCGTTGTTGTTATTGGTGAATGTATGAACAGCATCACAAAAGCACAGGAAGGCAAAAAGATGAAGAGGCTTACACATTTTTAAGAGAGTGACTCATGGGATATTGACAGGGAGGCCAACAGGTAGCAAAGTAAACTAGAGTCAAACAATAAGTTAAAAAAATCAACATATACAGACACAGAATTTGTGTGAGAGGCAGATAACAGGTCAGGTGTTGTCAAACTTTTCTATGGCAAGGCCCCCAAAATGGTTAGGCCCCCCCATGGCTGGTGGCCGACCTTTTACAAGGTATCTTTAATTAGGTTTTATTTGTTTATTTTCAGCATTTTCCCTCCTCTTCCCTCCAATGTGCTGATCCCCTCCTGGCTGAGCCCGCCCCCCCCACTGTGAAAGTCATTGAATTAGGTAAACAGAAAAAGAGACAACAAAAAAACAAATGGACATCAACAATAGGGAGGCAGCAGCCTGAATTTTGAATTCTCCGCTGAATGCAGCCATTGAGAAAATGAACACAGGCAGTATACAGTCAGCTAAAGGGTGTACGTACGGATCTGCAAGAAACCAGTCATATGACCTCTGGTCAGCCCTCAGCTATTAGAGAGAGAGAGAGAGAGAGAGAGAGAGTATGGCAAACAGAGGAGGAGAGGCAGAACAAGAGAAAACGACAACAGAAGAAAAACATCAGTGGTTCTTGTAAGGCAGTTTACTGGAGCCTCCATGCTCTGACAGTCTATCTTGCTGCGTGTTGTAATGGAGCTAATGTTCATCAGCTGGTTTGGTCGAAGGCTTTTACATCCTCCTCTTACATCATGGTGATGTGGAGGCCAACTGGAGCCGTTACTCATAAGCTATCACTCAAAGAAAAGGTAAAACCTCCCTCTGTTCCATGATGTTTAGTTTTGGTGGTGACTTTATTGTTTTCACATCAAATCAAGATTTATCAGAGTTCAGTAGAATATCTGAAGAAGAACCGCTTGGCATATATTATTGAAGACAGCGAAATGTCTCATGTGGCGTATGTGTGAGTGGTGTTTGTATCAGTGAGAAGAAATGGGAGGCGAAGATGTAATGGTCTGTGACAGAGACTATAGACAGGGACTAACCCTTGGGTCTATATTAATAGGTATATTTTGAGACAGTGTAATGGCCTGATAATCAGACTGAATGGCCATTCAGGAAACTGGCTTAAAATGCAAGTGGTTAGCTGTTTTTCAAAACAGAAGTTCTTATCTATCTCAAAATTGTGTGCATCCTGGTAGGCCGGCGGATTTGTACCACCTGTGCCGGCTTGTGCCCAGCCAGGGATGTTTTGGCATTTAACAAAGCTGGGATGTGTTGCAAAGTAACTCTTGACACTATCCTTTGTTTTGTGTTATAGAATATGGGAGCATATATGGCAAAAGTATTTTGTGCTGATGCTGAAATTTGTTTTTAAACTCTTCTCTCTGCTTCTAAGATCTTATTCGCTCTGTCTCCACTGTCTGTTTTGCTCCAGGCTGTCTTCCTCAGCAGAAGCCCAGCACATCCTGAGACTGGCCAAACTGGAACACGCCATATTAGAGGGTCATCTAGTTCCAGGGAATCAGAAAGTCCAAGGAAACTTGTCTGTGTGGCACCAGCTCAACAGAAACCAGACCAAAGGAAGCCACTTCAGGACTCAGGGATCTGCTTGATTTACTTTCCTCTTCACAACAAGGCAGTGCGCAGAGGAGAGTCCCAGTCACCATGTACTCCCCTCAGAGTCTCCACCGCTGGGGCATCACTCATAGTGAGAGCATGGAGCGGTTAGCCTACAACCAAGGTAGGCTGGCAAGTGTTATTTTTATCTATAACCCTAGTATGCGATGACAACCCCCGTCAACTCCTACTGCAACATGGTCTCATAAAACGTTCTTGTAATGACTCACAGACAGCTCAATACCAATCAGTGGATCCACATCACTGCACTGACACAAAGCATCTCTCCTGCCTGCTGTACATGTCTTTCTATTGTAATAAATTCACCAGAAATATGCAGTTTACATCTTTTTCACTCTGACCCTAACCCTTATTAATATACAGCAATCTGCGTGTTATCCACTGGGCCTAATGTCAGTGAAAGTTAATTAAGAGCGCCTATAATTAAATAAAGGATCATCTTAGTTCAGCTGAAGTCCTGCAGCTGATCAGCACCAGCTGACTCTTACATATAAATGAGTCACCCATCAATGCAGACAGTGAGGCGGCATTTATACTCTGACGAGCTTTAGCATTATCCAAGACATCACTAAAAGGGTTGTGAATTACTCATGAATTGCTATTCCACCAATGCTCCACCATTGAATCAGGCTTTCATTCAAGGGACATGTACACATATCTGCACTTGCAGGACTGCCAATAGGAATGCCCTCGCTCTGAAGTGACCTGTGATTGGCCAAAGTGTCCCACCACGGCCCGGATTTTCCAAAGCCTTTAAAAGAGCTGAGAGGAGGTGCGAAAGTCTAGTGTTCTCTCAGACCACTTGAACTTCAATATGCTCAAAGTTCATTAATGGGATTTTTGCCTCATGGAGCCAACATTAAACTGCCTACCCCAGCTTTAGTTGACTAAATGGTCTGTAATTATTCTACAATTTGGATAATGGGTGGATGATGTATGTCAAAATGTTCCAAATTCACAGATTTCAGCTTTGACAATTTTCAATATTTGCTTCTTTTCTTAGTCCTGTGATAGCAGACTGATTATCGAGACTAGAGACTATAGACTAAAATAAAAATCAGAATAATAAAGGAAATAATCAAGAGATCAAGTGATAATTAAAATAGCAGCAGCCATGAATTAATGTAGCATGCTTGTTTCACTCAAACCTGAAACAGGATTTCCAAAGCTGACTCATCTTGACTCTCTTCATGTACGTCTTCCTCCTCTTAACTGGTGCCTGTGTGGGTGTTAATTGTTTCCACCGTTATGCTTTTAAATTCTACTGAACTCTGTTTTGCATTGCTATTTAAGACATTTCCTCTGTGGGTTCATCATATTACATTGAAAGAGGAGCCAGAGTGAGCTGTTTGGAAATAGTGAGGTCACGATGCCAATTCCCCTGGCAGAACCCCACCCACCTGAGAGACTATAGACACCAACCAAACCCTGTACATACGTATTTGTTTGAGTATCTAAAGAAATCACATTTAATTTGTTAATTTGTTTGACTGTTTTATTACATTATCTGTATATTTTATCTCTCAAAATGCTTTTTGAAAGTCATCATTACATCACTGTGGTTATTTTAGGTGGAGCTGATTTTAACTATTTTATAAACAGTCAGGAAAAGTAATCTATAATCTCTATCTATAATTTACCAGACCATATGTTTTCTATGTAAAATCTTCATTTGTTGAATAAAAAGTAACTATAACTGTCAAAATAATTTAAAGTAAAAAGTATTTTTAGTAATATATTTGTCTGTGAAGTAAAAGTATAAAGTGAATAGATTAATTATTTGTAACATTGGGGGGCGCATTTTTGGTCGACACCCTCTGTGACCCAACCATCACCGCCACTGTCAAAAACAAACCATTTTAGAGCATTTCAGAAAAAAAATCTTAGATTGGGGGTTCTCAAAGCTCTGATGACTGGATGCCATTTTATGGAGCCATCATATGATTGAGGGCCACACAAACCAGCACTGCCCATCAATTTTTTTTTATTACATACTAACACTAACTACTAAAACTAAACTATCACAGTCAACAGTGATATAGCCTACATAACACTCATGTTACATTGCAGTTTTAATACATTTGAAAGTGATGAAATAGAGAGATAGTAGCAGCTAGGGTTGAGCCAGATACTTGGATGAAACGAGTATCCAGTACAAATAATGTACATTTTACAAGTACGAGTACCATCCGATTTGAATATCCGCACTTCAGGAAAAATCCTCATGTGGGTAGCTGTGTTCAGTCTATTACTCCTCTGATAAAAAATAATCTGACGCTCAAATCTGAGATTGCTCTGGAAATACTTTTCTAATGAATAATAAGTATTGCAATTTCTGATCAACCCATGTCAACTTCAGGTTTTAATAACAACTTCCAGTTAAGTCCCACCCATTTTCATTTTAAACCACACCCACTTCAAGATCAAAGCCTGCCCATTTCAAGTACAGATAGGGATACAGATAAATTAGTTGGTAGAACAGACACAGGTACAGATATAAGTGTACTGGCTCACTCGTAATACTACTTGCAAATCACACGCAGAACTGCAGTACACCCTGTTAGAACCAGCAGTAATAATCCATCCATCCATTTTCATAACTGCTTATCCACTTGAGGGTCGCGGGGGGGGGCTGAAGCCTATCTCAGCTGACAGTGGGTGAGAGGCAGGGTGCACCCTGGACAGGTCACCAGAGTATTGCAGGGCTGACACACAGAGACAGACAACCATTCACACTCAATTTAAAGTCACCAATTAACCTGCATGTCTTTGGACTGTGGGAGGAAGCCGGAGTACCCAGAGAAAACCCACGCTGACATGGGGAGAACATGCAAACGCCGCACAGAAGGGTTCCCTCCTGGGATTGAACACACCCTCTTGCTGCGAGGCCCCAGTAGTAACAATAATAATGGCAATTTGTTGAATGTATCCATGATTACGTTTGCTGAAGAATATTTCAAATGGCAGTGTGTGGTTGCCTGTTGTAGCATAGCAAAACATTTGTCTTCTTTTTTTTAAATTAAAAAACATGGGAGCCGGGGGCACAAGTAAAGTGGCCTCAAACTACCTCAAATTACAGTACTCCAGTAAATGTATATGGTTACATTTCACTTTTGCAGACATATTATTGATCTCAGTGGGAGCTGCAGCTATACTCAGAGTAAATGTTGGACTTTTTTTCTAGACTCACATATCTTAAAATAGCTGTCTGGGCTCTCTTGTCTCCAAGCCTCTCTGTCCTCTCCACTCAGTACCATCCTCTACCTGGAGGCTGCCGTGCAGTTCTCACTCTTACCAGCAGGGGGCGGCACGTCCACAACACAGCAGCCGCTGAAATCATTACGTAGTGCTGTCTTTTGTGTGTCTTGTGAGCCCGTGTTGACACCGCCCCTCCGGAGGGTGCAGCGGGACCGTAAGAAGCCAATTGTCGGTTAGGTCTGCTGGCTGTAAACAAATCTGTACACCACCGCGATGTACGGAAAAGGCTTCAGTCCCGAGGAGCAGCTGTCCGCGCTGTCGCCGCCGCTGCTGCTAACGTCCACCATGTAGACCGACGCCTACGGTTTACAGTCCGGGGACGGATCGACGGTTGATTGTTGCCTCTTAGCCAGACCTGTCATTGCTCTAGCCGGTGTTACCGCAGGTATTTTTATCTTCACGGTTGTCATAATGGTCGCCGGGTGAATTGTGCATCAAAGCTAACTCGCTAACGGTTAGCTAACCGTATGAATCTGGCTGTTTCGGTACCGAGCGGCACCAGCTATACTAATTTCAGAGGTACATGAACATGGCATCGCCCGCAGAGCACGACCTGGCGCTGTCTGAGGCGGACAGCAGCAAAGAGAAGGCTCAGGTGTTTGGGATTTTGAGGCTGCAGGAGGAGAAATCTGGGGAGAGAGCTAACAGCAGTAGCACAGTGAGAGGAGGAGGAGGAGGTGGAGGAGGAGACGGGCGATGGCAGGCTCCTATCTTCGCTTTGGCCAGGAAAGCATCCGAGACCATTTCAGGGAGCATTCACGTCCTGCCCAAAGTGTCGGAGCACAGGACGTCTCTGCCCGGGGACTGGGGCGTCCAAGGTAGAGTATTATCAGCATCATGAAGGGAGTGTCAGGTTGATAATAACATGTCTGAAGACACCCAGAGACTGATTGTTGAGGGACACATGAGTAAATGTGACCTAGTCTCACTGTGCTTATCGTTATCAGCCTCCTGACACAGATCAGTTCTCCTCTGAGATGTTCAGGAACAATCAATCATTCAGTCAGCTGCTAATTGGAGCACAGTTAATAGTGTCAGCTGGTGTGTGTAGATGTGACAACCCTAACTGGTGCATCTCACTTTCATATCTAACATTGTCTCACCAATTATATAAGATAGAAAAGCAGCAAATAATCACATTTAAGAAGCTGGAGGCAGCAAAGGTTTTGCATCTTTGCTTGACAAGTGAATCATACTTTTGAATCCACCAATATGTGCAAATTAGTTTTCTGTCAAGTGACATCTTCTGCAGTTTTAGCAGAGCTCTGGGCTCTATTTGTTCTCTGTTTGTGCGTCCATCAACCAATCTGTCAGCAGGACTCCCCACACACTCTCAGCTATATTTAGCTTTGACAGATTTCTGGTGTCCATCACAGACTCGCATTTGTATTATGTAAACCTGGAATCACTTGAAACAACAGAGCAGTTGTTTCAGGCATTCAGTGCAATTGAGCTTCCTGTTTGTTGTAATGTTTGTTGTTGTTTTTTTGTAACAAGAATGTAGAAAAAAAAATTGGGAGAATAACCTTTAAAGAGAATTTAAAGGGGAACTATGGCCATTTTCAAAATTCAGACTGTTCATACCAATTATCTAAGACAGTCAAAAATATTTGTAAACATGATCAACTCCTAAATCTAAAAACTACAGTGCTAAAACTCAAATTTGTGAAGTCATGTGGTATGAAGTGTGAAACTGCTGTCCGTGTAATTGCACTCATTGAGAATAACCCATTTATGAGGGTTATCCTGCTTATCATCATATTCGGGATATGGTGTTTACACGAGCACAGAGAAATCAGGCTATTCATATTCCCCATATTCATCCCAGTTTCTTTGGAGTACTCCAGCTAGCATACTTGGGTTCCTCATAAATGGGATACTCCAAAAACTTGATCATAAACGGGTTATTTATGGCCATGACACAGAGAGCGCACAGATGAATGTTTTGAGTTATTGCGTACATTTTCTGTTTCAGGACTGAGAGCACTACAATAGAATAAGGCTCATTTGGGTATAAAAAAGAAAACAAACTTTCTTTGATCCACAAAATCAGTCTCCCATTCATGTGTATGGAGTAGCACCAGACTTTATACCCTATGACATCACAAGTTTGACACTTCTCTGGTTTCTGGCTGAGAGAAAGTAGCTCATGTTCACAAATATTGATTTAACTTTCTTGAAATTCTAAATTTCAGTGGCGTTCCCATTTAAATCCCAATAATTGCATTCAAACTCAAATCGGCATTGAAACATCCAGACACTTAACGTCCAGTGTGCAGGATTAAGTGGCATCTAACAGTGAGGTTGCAGATCTGAAATTTCTCCCGTGTGCTAAGTGTGTAGAAGAACTACAGTGGCTAAAGTGGAAACACAAATATCTAGAGCCGTGTTTGATTTGTCGTTCTGGGCTACTGTAGAACAACATGGCAGACTTTGTGGAATAGGACCTGCTCCATATGTAGACATAAACGGCTCGTTTGGAGAACAATGACTCCTATTTCAGGTGATTATAAATTAATGAAAAGAGAGTTAGGAATATTATATACCATTTCTACCATTAGCTGGCCCTGAATACTACACACCGACTGGACCTTTAAGTGTTGTGGCTTCAGTATTCTCAGCTTTTGATGTACTACAGTAAAAGTCACATGGCGACACAGGCAGTCAAAGGGTTATTGTTTTTACCCATATCCCCAGGACTCACAGCCCGAGGGCACCCAAAAGTCATGCTGCTCCCAAGAAATCATCTGTTGATCTCTCAGCGTCTCTGCCTCTGGGCCAACCTGCTGGGGCAATTAAAGCTCCTCTACTTTGCTAGGCAACATCTTAGCACTTTTTCCACCTGACATTTTTCTGCCCTACCCTGGTGTTTGGCTACACATTAACTCAGAGGGCCATGTGTAGAGCATTTAAAAGCGCAACTCTTTGGGACGTTACTGTCACAGGCTGTAGAGTTTTTCTTTTATGGAAAAGCTAAATACTACATTTTTTTGTCCGTTCAAAAGCACTACTGCCATTACATTTACTGTACCTCCTTACACAGTCAGCAGGTTTCTGATAATGACCAGTTGTAAGGCAATAACCCGTACTCACAAGACTGAGTATGTTAAATGACTGGATTGGATGTGATAGTTCATTGAGAGAGGACTATCCCTTTGATTTGCGTCTGTATTTAATGCATAAATAAAGGAATAATGTATCAAGTTTTATTAAATATTATGTGTTTTCCCTGCAGTTTTATTGTCACTTTCAAACTAGAGATGTTCTGATACTCTTTTTGTCCTTCTAAATACCGATAAATGTACTCATATTAAAGTCAACATGCTATTCTTAAAATGATCATAAATCCCTTATTTGGAAAAAGCAATTGACTCCATGTTGATTTTAGCAACTTTATCTGTAAAATAAAAAAAGTTCATACCATGTATAGCGAATGATCTTTCGTAGAAATTACTGTGTCACCATTCTTTAACTCTGGGCCAGGTTATTTTAAGCATATTTTAAGTTCTGCGTTTCTGTCCTGCAGCCCTGCGAGACCCCATGGCCATGGAGCGAGCCAATCTGCTGAACATGGCCAAGCTAAGTATTAAAGGGCTGATCGAGTCGGCTCTGAGCTTTGGACGAACTCTGGACTCAGACTACCCTCCTCTCCAGCAGTTCTTTGTCGTCATGGAGCACTGCCTCAAACATGGCCTCAGAGGTAAGAGGAACCTCACAGCTTATTAAAATTTAATGTCTAAGCTGCACAGTTGTGTTTGCCTCACTCATTAAATGCATCATCCCCAGATTTTCATTTGCCAGTATGTGTCTCTCTCTTCGCTCTGCAGTAAAGAAGTCCTTTCTGGGGTTTAACAAGTCTCTGTGGGGTCCTCTGGAGCTGGTAGAGAAACTGTGTCCTGAAGCGGCAGAGATCTCCGCCTCTGTACGAGACCTGCCCGGGCTTAAGTAAGGAGTACATTTAACTACACACACCTGTGTTCACACACACAACTTAACCTGACATCAAGCTGAGGGAACATGAGCCACAGCACAACCACACACACTCTCATGTGCCAGTAACATGAGAATGTGATGTGAGCCAGAGCAGGGAAATACCTGCATGTGATTTACTTTCACTTCACCTTTCCTCTTCCTGCTGCCTCACTTCTCCCCATTTCTCTGCATCTTTATTGTGTCTGTGTAACTGCTGGAGCCAGTGTGGACACATTTTCCAAAGACAGACAGATTCAGTGTTACATCTGAGGTTGAAATTAGTCATTATACTGTCAGTCTTGGGTTATAGTCACCTTTTTAAAATCAAAATCCGTAATGATGCTGTAGTGTATTTGCTGCCAGTATGGAGCTGATTGTGTAATCAGCATTTTGTTTATTTTTCACTGTTACTTCCTGCTGTGACTGTGACTTAAAAGTATGAGTGTTCATAGTGCCTAATGTGGGTGGTAAAAGATCAACCTCAAAAACCATACTGGTGCATCCTGCATTAATATTCAAGTGGTGTCCTCCGGTAGCTTTACTTTCACTCATGCACATGACTTCCATGTCATGCTTTACTCTGATGTTCAGTTATCAGTCACCATATAGCAGAGCTTCAAGGCAGGAAATCAAGTGAAAAATATTCAGGTCTCGTCTGATCCAGCAAAATGAGGAACAGAGCGTGTTTCCTTTACTGGTGCTGAGTCAGACCAACGGACATGAAGCTGAGCAGCATTTTTCAAATACCAAATAGGGCACTGCAATTTTTTTTCTCTTTAAAATACTGTTATACATTAAAATACAGTTTCAGTTGCTGAGATGACACAACGGCAAAATGAATCATGGTCGTCCAGTGAGATTGAAGTCTAGAAAAGAATGGAGGGTTAATAAGATGAGCTCATGTTAGATGTAGATAGCAATTCACACAAAGCAGAACCTAATTAGATCTAAACCATAGCACAAAACAAAGCCAAAGACCAATCTAACAGTGTCCCAGCACCACCGGCTTTTGAGCCTATAAACTTCCTACAAATACAATGTCATTACCTGTGTCTTTTGTGTGTGTGTTTTTTTCCAGGACTCCATTAGGCAGGGCCAGAGCGTGGTTGCGTCTGGCTCTCATGCAGAAACGGCTGGCCGACTACCTGCGACTCCTCATCACCAGAAAAGACCTGCTCAGGTACACACATATGTACATATGGTGACACACACACACACACACACACACACGTACACTGTAGCAGCAGGTACATTTGACTTGTTCAGGAAAATATAGCTTCACAGAATAAATCTTTTTATGAACAAATATAACTTTGCTACAGAAACTAAATCATAAAAAATCTTGATTGACAAATCAGGCCCTTAAAAGTTAAAGGCCTGCACACACTGAAAGAGTCTGATGCTGAACCACAGAGGTACACCTGTTGTTTTAAAAGGTCGAACATGCATCAAAGGATTTTGAGGCATGTCACACTGCTTTGAATCCCCCCACTCTGACCTTGTTTCAATTTTGGAGTGTCAATTGAGGACTTAGTGACCAAAGTCAGTGAGGCAAAGGTGAGGTGGACAGACAGAGAGGCAGACGTGCAGCGAAAGGGCATATCAGTTAATATTAGCCCAGCTAGCTTAGCTCAAGTATTTATAAACAATCCAAATGCAATTCTGCAACAGCAAGTAAAAACAACTACCACTGCTAACAGCCATTGGCTACTACCATAGATTTTATCTGCTGGGTTTGCACTTGTCAGATTATAAAAAGAAGAACTATAAAAGCTCACACCCTTGGTAGTGACGTTAGCATAACAGACCCACAACAAATCATCTTTCATGACACATTAAGTAATTAGCATAGTATAGATTTATGATTGACCGTACTTTAAGTGACTTTAGCCCACCTTAAAGAAAAAAATTAAAGGTAAAATGACGTGGCTGGTACCCGGTGGCTCTCTTGGTGTTGAACTGCCAACTGAAAGCAGCAGCACACATACAACAGTTGTCCTCCTGCCTTATTTAATGTCATAGGCTACTCAGAAATATATAGAAAATTGCTGGGAGGTATTTGTAAGGCAGACAAAGAGGTATCAGCCAACCTATAAATAGCGACCTTTTTCTAAAATACTGCTGGTGCTTTGATGTTGGAAAAAAATCATCCATTTGTAAACTAATGATAAGATATATGGTCTGACATTTATTATTATTCTTAATTTCCTGATCAGAAATTAAGCCTGCACTAAAGACATTTCTCATCCACAGTAAAAACACTACTGAGCTAAGCATGAAGATAAAGCCACTCCCTTTTTGTTTTTACCAGAGCTACCGTCAGTGTTAAAGAATCTGTTGTTTTTCCTCCACAGTGATTTTTATGAGAATTCAGCGCTGATGTTGGAGGAGGAGGGAGCGGTGATAGTGGGCCTGCTGGTGGGCCTGAATGTCATTGATGCTAACCTGTGTGTCAAAGGCGAGGACCTGGATTCTCAGGTAACCACAGCAGCCTTGAGACAATATGTAGACTATTGGACTAAACAAAATCTCATTTACAACAGACATTAAGATTTAGTCTTAACATTGGTATAAAACATCTGGTGTCGTGGCTGCATTACAGCTGGTATGCATTACACACTCCTTTTTACTATGATTGGATCTAATTTTCTGCTTGCACTGTTACTCCACTTTCTGTTCATTCCAGTTCATTGACACAAAACACTGACTCTGTCGTCAGTGACTCTAGTTTTGTGAAGCAGAAATGCAGACAGGAATTGTCTGTTTCGTCACATTGTTATCTTGGCACCAGGCAGATGGACAGCAGACGCTGTGGTGTCATGTTTCTACTCCATAGGTGGAGACTTTGTCCTGAGTGCAAACACATTGTCTCACTAAAGCAAACACCCTGACTGTGTTCACACCTGACTGAATGTGGCTCAGATACTTGTAACATGAAGTAAGCTGGAACTGTGTTTGTTTAGATTCAATGTTTGTCTGTTCACAGGGTAAAGCAAATTATCACAAAGAGATTGTACATTTAATGGCAGGTGTAAATTAGGTCTCATTCCAGTCCTGAAGCCAAGATGATGAAATCCATTTAAGATAAAACTAATAATTGGGGTTACTACTTTTTAAGGCAGCAACTAAAGACAGTTTTCGATATCGATTAACCTATAATTAACAATAAATTGTTACACTATAAAATATCCACACAAAAAAATAGTGGAAAAATACCAAGCACAGCTCCAAGAGCCCAGTGCCCCAAACCCAAAGATATACAATTTACAATATAATATTCAATAATTTTTAATATTGAAAAAGCAGAAAATTTTTACATTTGAGAGGCTGAAACTAAAGAACATCGATTCAATTGACAAAGTGACGAAACAACTAATTTCCACCTCTGCTACATTTTAATTATGTATCAACTTATGAAGGTTTCTGTAGACTGTGACTCTGTGTTGGACTGTGGCAGTTTCTATGGGTGTGGTTAATAGATAAATTAAGACGATTAGTAAATGCACTGTATATTAACTGTATACAGTCACTTTTTCAGTAAGCATCTTGATTGTTTTGTGGATGTTTTAATAGACTGCGTAATTGTAAACATCCCTGATTCCTGTGAATGTTTTGGTGGCTGTCAGTGTGTAGGATTTAGTGGCATCTAGTGGTGACATTGCAGATTGCAACCAACTGAATACCTCTCTATCACCCCTCCCTAAGGTGAACTTTCAGTGACTTTCAGGTAATGTAAAAATGCCAAAGGCCCTATCTAGAGTCAATGTTTGGTTTGTCCGCTCTGGGCTACTGTAGAAAGATCGCGGTACAACACGGCAGACTCTGTGGAAGAGGACTTGCTCCTTATGTAGATATGAAGGGCTCATTCTAAGCTAATATAACACAACCATGATTACTTTCAGGTGATTATACACTCATGAAAACATGACTTTGAATATATGTCATATTTGTTACACTTTCATTTCTGCCAATTGCCCTTGAAGGCATGACTCATATGCTTCCTTTTGAGTGATCTTAACTAAGCTTATTTACTTTTTTATTTGAGGTTGGGGTGATCGACTTCTCCATGTACTTGAAGAATGACATTGATGACTACAGGAGTGAAGAGAGGTACAATCTTTTATTGTCTCTCCCTTTCTTTAAAACACTGGGTCTCTTCGGCCATCCTAAATCTGATGCAGAGCTCTGTTTTATATCTGTTTCCATGGCAACAGGAATAGCCAGATAGCATCCATCTTGGATCAGAAGAACTATGTAGAGGAACTTAACCGACAGCTCAAGTAAGACTTTTGTTTTTCTGTGTGTTTTGTGTACCTGAGCAGTGG
>JAPZEB010000001.1:7882325-7893683 GCA_029783705.1 Chaetodon striatus
AATTCTGAGTTAACCATGACATTAATGCGATTAATCGCGATTTAATATTTTAGTCGCTTGACAGCACTAATTATTATGTGACATTTTTTTCTGCCTTCTCCAGTCGCCTCACCCAGCACATCTTACAGATATGGACTACATAAACTACCACAGACTGTGGAGTGGCTTTTTTTTTTTTGCCTCCACCTTTAGATCTGACCTCTGTTTTTAGTTTGTCTTGTTATTTCAGGTATGGTCTTGTTTAAACTTGCCGCATTAACCGCAGCAGCAGTATGTTGTAACTTGCTGTATTTTCTTCTCTTTGTGACCCCAATGACGTGGTCACCAAAAAATATGTGCTGTCTAACCTCCACCTCACCTACCAGCACCTCCATTTCTTTGTCAGACAAATTCCTTTTCTCGCTCTTCCTCTCGGGTGTTGTTATGATTCACCGTGAAGACACACTCATTAGCAGCCTCATTTCTACACATCAACATTCATGAGGCGCTTTGTATTGACCATTTCTGGTGAATGTGGTAGTGTAGAGGGCCAGATATAAAGCTGATCCACGTGCAGACAATTCCAAGTTGATTTGGGATTTATAAAAAGGAAATTGTGCCTTGAAAGGCGGATGCAAGGATTTATAAATCAGAACATTTTTTTGCTGCACACCACTTTCAGCTTTTGTGCACACATGCATTTTTATTACGGATCCTATGCACTATTTCATAAATGAGACCCCTGGTCTCAGTGTGCGTGTGTGTCCTTACTTTAGCGACGTCTCCCTCTGTGGCACGGAAAGGTAAACCCCTCATATGGACAAAATGGCCGCTGTGGAAGCCTGAACAAACATCACTCTGACCACCGTAACCATGTCCTCCCATCCCTGAGCCAAAGCACAAAGACATCCACAGATTACTCATAAAACACTTAATAATGTAGACGACAGAAGTAATCTGATACATAACAGCTTGTCATTACTTAATAAGGAAAAGAAGTAAATATGGTGTTTAAGTTATGAATATTGTTAAATGAATTAAATCTTCGTATAACCTCCCACAAGGTCAAAATTTGATGCTTTACAAAACCCAATCCTAATTCTGTTTATTCATGACCATGATGTAAACATTTAAAAATGTTTGGGGAGTAGAAATTTTTAAATTTGTGTCAAACGTTCATTCATGTGAAAGAGAATTTTTTTTTTTAAACCAACACATGAAATGTAAACTAATAAATTACTGGAAGACATTTTAGCCTTTCAGGATACTTCACTGTTTTGAGGGTTTAACATCTGTCAGCATTTCTAAATGCCAGACTGTAGAGGGTAAACAAATGTTGGACTTTACCTCTTCCTCCCCTCTCTCCTCTCACTCGCTCATCAAACATGCCGTTGCCAAAACAGTAGTTGTTGAAGCCATTGTAGCTGTCAAAGCCACCGTAACCTGGACACAGAGAAACAAAACACAACTGAAGCAGAGCTCATTCTTTCACATCACAGACTGCTCCACAACACAGACGACAGAACTGAAAAACAAACTTTGCTTCCTGCTGGCTCAGACAAAGGAAATAATGGCACTGATGCCCGAAATACAGTTGGCAGGGACATGGTGCGTCACATAGGCGGGGCAGAGTTTTTTACCTGTTTCAGACTTTGTCTTTGTAGTGTGTGGTTGCGTGCCAGCTTCACTGTGTACATACTGAGTTTTGCCAAGAGACAATCTAGTTGGTTATGCAGGGTTATGAAGTTTAGGCTATATTAACTGGTGCTGAATCAATTAATGGAATTAATAACAGATTGTTTTAACTGCAGGATGCATTGATTTAATTTATTAATTTTCATATGAAATGTAAAACCATCCACAGATTGTGCTTGTTTTTACCTGCAGTACCATAGAAAACTAAAAGAAAGGCTTCTGCATGATTAATTATCATCGCTTTGTTCTGCTGTCTACGACACTGACCAGTTACACGTTTGCAGCCACAAATATACACAGAAACACAGAACTCAGCTTACCTCCTCCATAGCCCCCTCCGCTCCTCATGGTGTCCATCAGAGCTCCTCCACGGCCAGGCCCGGGCCCAAAAAACCCTCCTCTGGCACCCCCCATCATGGGTCTATCGTAGGGCCCCGGTCTCTGACCACCCATTCCCCGCCGGGGCAGCTCGTAGTAGGCTCGGATCTCATTGCGACTACTCTTAAAAATCTCTATGTACCTGCAAAGTGATAGGCCCATGAGGTGGAGGGGGGCAGAGGAGAGGGTTAAGGAGTAGAAATGGCTTAGCTCAGGTTACATTCATAGATATAATTTACAGAGAGATAGGATAAACAAACAAAAAACAAATACTTTTAATAGTGGTCTAAGTAATTTTAACCTGGAGCTGGGTGTCTGAATGACTTAACAACCTCAACACAATGTCATCATTAACTGGGCTTAGGGCTGTAGTGAAGGATTTCACCTCTTACTATTTACAATAAAGAGAATCCATACAGGACTTTTAGGTGTTGCATTGATCATTTTAATATTAAGTACTGCAGAGAGAAGTTTGATGATTTAATGGGAGAGGCTGCCTTGACTGACCTCTGCTATACTTCTACACTTAATCCCCTCTTGCACAGTAAATTATCTGTACAATACATGTATAAAAGGATATAAGGAAGTGCCAATAAAATGATCTTATGTACCCAAATGTTGCTCTAACACAATTAAACAGAGCTCCCAGGTCTTAGACAAGTAACAGCAAAACTGTGCATGGCATAAAATACTCACACCACCTTTAATATACAGATCAGATACATGACCTTTCATCTCATTATTCAACATGTCACCATTGTTACAATATATAAACCCATTAAACCCATGCCATTATCATTTTAATAAATATCACATGACCCACCCAATTAATTTACCCACTTTACCATAATTATTCTAGCACACCATCCCATGCTTATCATTCAACCATAACAGAGCCCATCCCATTAACACCATAATTACTCTAATATGACCACCCATTAAAATACTGCAATAGAAGCCCAACCCAGTCCAGCCCGTCCCTTTCCCGTCTGTCCCACCTGTGCCCTATTCTTTCCTTGTGTTTCCCCAGAGCCTTTTCTGCTATCTCCTTTGAGGCAAACTGCACGAAGGCTTCCCCTGTGCTCCTCCCCTGGTAGTCCACTGGCAGAGTAATCCCATTTGGCACGATTCTCAACCCTTTAACCCAAGCACACATAGATACATAGGTCGGTAGGTAGACTGATAGATGTGTAGAATAGATAGAACAATACCCACTGCATCACTGGAGCTTTCAGGATTAATATAAATGTCATAACGGTGATAAACATCAGCTGTAGTATCTGATTAGACTGTATTTAAAAAGGGGCATTTCAGATGACTGAATTTGTTATAAAATTAAAGTGAACGCAGACAAAAAAAATCTCTACACAACTGAATTTAGGCGACTGGCAAAATTATTATTAATTAGTGTTGAGTGACACTGGTCCATTATAATTCTTAAGTGTTGATTATCTTAGATAAAGGCTGCCAGTGAGCATAATCACAATACTGACCCCAGATCAGTGTCATGGGACTGTCTGCCCTCAGCCAAACCAGCCCAGCCCATCCTATCTTTTTTATTCATCCCTTTAGGAGGCATGATAGCCAGGTCATATTGCACACACATGCTAAATAAAGTGTGAACATAGCACTAACATAGCAAGAGGCATACTAACAGTTCATAACAAGGACTAACTGGCAAACACAGTATGACTACACTACAAGAACAAACATACATTAGACCTTTGGGCCATGACACAAAGACATGCTGACTGACTTCAAGTCAAATTAATATCACTTTGTGAAATCCAAAATGTGAAAAAATTATGTTAATCGTTGGCAAATCTGTCAATGAACTTTGAATGTAGGTGTATGCTTATGTTGCGGTGTGCTGTTGTGGGACAATCTGCAAAGTCGAAAGCACTGTAATTTGAATTTTTCATGATACAGTCAAAGTCACATTTTTTAATATCATGGTACTCTGTAAGCCAGAGTCTGTAAATGTAAATTTGACTGTTGTTCTACCTTTGTAAAAACAAACTTGGAATTAGAATAATGTTAAAGACGCTACTATCTGATAGAAATTCTACATACTGTGGCTTTTAAGGTGCACTATGCAGGACTGTTGGTTACCGTTTTTAAACACACTCACCAACAAAAGTGAAAGTAAAAGCCAATCCTAGATTTACTCTTGTTTGGAGTTTCACCCCATCGCATTTGCATGTTTTGGCGCTTTGTCTCTTGGATGCCTGCTGTTTACAGTCTGGCAGTTGGTGGCTATAAAACCTGACCACGCCTAAGCGCTGTGGGGGTACACGCCCATAAATGTCACGAACATAGAAAATAAGAAAATACAGGCAAAGGGCAGAGTCTCTGCAGAAAAATGAGCTGCTGCCTATGGGTCATCTGTGATCATTGAGGGGCGTACTTCTGTATAAGTCTACAATGTTTTCAGAAAAATCCTGCATAGTATATCTTTAAGTGCCTGGGCCTTTAGACTTGGGACAATAAACACAAATAGTTGAACGTTTTCTTAGACTTATTTCATTGGAACTACTTCTTGGCCTTACTTAATAATGCCTACAGAGTCATTTTAAAAGAAACAGCATGAGGAGGAGAGAGGAGTGAAATGTATACAAAGCCTACATGCAGCTGACTTTTCTTTTAATGGTTTTGTATCATTTGATTGTTTTGCACTGCAGGCTAAGAGGCTCTTTTGTACATTTAAAAGCTACAGTAGCTGCAGTTCAGTCAGCACCCTTACACTCTGGTGATGACAGTCAAAAAAAAAAAAAAACTACAATGTGTCAGAACAACTATCCATCAGATTAACATAAACGGTGCAACATCAGTACAACTCAAAAATGTTACAAAGGTTTAAATGTTGGAGTACCTGAGAAGAACTGAACAATCTCCTCCTTGCTGCAGCCAAAGGGAAGGCCTCTAAGTCGCAGCATGCAGCCGCTGCAACTGTCATAGTCAGCAGGACCACTACGTTTCAGCACCCAGTCCATCTCACTACGGTTTGACTTGAACACTACGTCAGACACAGATAAACACACATACACACGTCAAGCTCTGAAAGGACAATTAAAAACAACCTTTTTTTTTTTTTAAGGCTTAAAGCATATTGCACCTACACGCAGACACACAACACACGCCGGGAAATGTCTATTTGTATGGGTAATGTAACACGGATGAGTCAAGAAACAATCTTTTATAATCATGGCAAAAGGGAAACAACATCTCCAAAGTAAACTGTTGAGATGACAAGTAAGTTGCACTTTGACTGTTGCTATTAATAGTGTTATGTAATGCAGCAATCGCTCAAAAAGAAAGTTGACACAGGTAAACACACACTGGCACATCAGTCTCTTGTGATCACTTATATTGCTTACCCTCTATGTATCGGTGTCCCATGTATTTACGGTCCTTGGCGAGGGCATTCTTGAAATCCTCTGATGTCTTCAGCTCAATAAATGCCTCTCCACTGGGACGGCCTTCTTTAGAGTAGGTGAAACACACTCCGTTTACTTTCCCAACAATGTCACAGTCTGTAAAAAAAAAAAAGGTAAGAGTGATTAAGATTTCCTTAAAAGGATGCATACACAGAAACATTTCCTGTCATAAAAGAAAAACTCACAATAGAGGGTACGACTGGATCAAATATCATTTGAGCTGTTTGGAGCTCCAGAGAAAAGAAACGAACACGATTATTCTGTGATTCACCTAAGATCTTGACTTTGAAACATAAAGATGAGGTAACAGCTTTGAAAAAGTTGAAAAACACAGGTTGTTTCTGTGCGTAACAACAAAACAGGCTGTAGGAGGGAGAGAAGACTCTTGGAAACAAATCAAATGTAAATGAGGCCAGCCAAATTCCACTCAAACCTATGCAACCAAAATAACAATGCTGCCGTGCAGCCCTGAAGTCACTAAAATGCACTGCAGGTGTGTAAGTCCAGTCTGAAACTTATTAAGACCTTTAATGCCTCAGGCTATTAAGATAAAGTGTGTGTGTATTCTTACCAGAGAAGAAACTGGCAACCTCCTCCTGGGTGCAGGACCATGGTAGTCCTCTGATTCGAACCACATAACCCTCTTCATTCAAAGACATCCTCACTGTCACAGAGAAAACAACACAGGAGGAACACACTTAATTACTGTGTCAATAATTCTTTTATAAACACACAGACACTTGGCCTCAGCCCATCACAACATCACTGAAATATGTTGTGCTTCCAGTATCCCCTGACCTCCTAACATGCCATAGTGTGTTGAGTCCTGGGCCCAAACCTAAGGACTAAATTATTCTGACTATTGTATATGCAGGTATCTTTAATAAATATATATGTTAAACAAGCTGCTTTAATAATGTCTTAAAAGTCTAGCGTTAGCTAACTTACTATTAATTATGATATATTAGGAAAGCCTTGTGTTATATGTGTAAAGTACATTATAATAAGAGCATTCAACTACAAAATATGCATAACACTGACAGACATCATCAGCACATCATCTCTGCACGAAGCTTACATTAGTGTTATAAACAAGTTTTGCAATCTGTAGGAAACTAAGCAAATACCAGAGACAAATGCAGTGTATCCGGAATTATAAACAGTATGCAATAACAATACCTTAGTAGGAAATGTCTGATAATTAAGCGCTATAATGCATGTCCCTGCAGCTGTCACAGGAGTCATATAAACTAACGTTTCTTACTTCCTCCTTCCAACTGTGTCTCAAAGTGTTGGTAAAACCAAGAGCCTTGCTAGCTACGGTAACCACAGTTCAACTTCGACTCCCTAAGACCTTTCCAAACATATCCTAACCAGACTTTATCTATTCTTTAGTTAAGTTACTTCTTTGCAGGTCGCCACAGGAGGACATTTGTCAGCCTGGACTCTGGGTTCCCTCAAGATGCTAACGTCTCTCTGCTGTCAGGCTGACGTGCTAATGTTAGCTTGAGCACATTAGCAGTTAGCAGGCTAACAGCTACGGCTAACTGTAGGACACTGACAGCGGTCAAACGTACAGGGCAGACTAGTTCAATTCCCAACGGTCGTACGCCGCCACTGGGCAACAAAATATATCCCCGGACAGAAATATGTCAGACGACAGTGACAAATGTCTGAAAACGATTAAATTATCTCACAGTCGCCTCTCGTCCCCGGTCTCCTGCTCCTGTCCCGAGCCTCAGGTGTCACTACCGTTTCCAGCAACCCCGCTCAGGTATGTTATCGCGAGACTTGGATACGAGGAGGGGAAATGACCGTTTGTACCGGTTATCTTTTTAATAACTACCTACTTATTATTAATAATAATAACAACAGCAGCAGCGGGGATGAGGTTAGGATATAAAATAAAAAATAAACTTATAAGAGGAGGAGTTAGGGGAGAAGGAGTGTAAGCGGCTGTTATTTCTGAAAGTTTTATCAAAACACTATTTGCACTGATTGATAGGCTGCGTGCATTTACATTACCCGAAGGAATCCTGAATATTTAATGAAATATAGGCCATTAATTCAACCCATTTTTTTTGTATGCCCGTTCAGTTGACCAATTATTTTACCCATGTATATTTCTACTGACTGTTTACACCCCTTCACATAGCCTATTTATTACTTCTCATTATGCACGTGCATTTACTACATTCCTGTTTACGCTCACTTTATTCAACAGCAATATTCTCTACACAAGGTAAACAACATTACTTCAGTTATATTTCGGGCACATATTTACCTTGCTCTATTTAAATCTTAGCTTTATACTTTTTTATTCTCCTTTTCTAAAGCCTTTTTAATGTGTATTGTTAGAGGATGCCGGAGATTTTTATTGCCAGTGACTGCTTCACTGTAACTGTTGCTCTCATGAGACTGTTGCATTCAGCTCGCTTTAAAGACCAAAACATGCTGATTATTTAATGATCATCTACAAAAGCACATAACCGGACATTGTTTGGAAATTGCAAGAAAATTTGATCCCTGAAAATGCAGATTTAACACTCATCAAAAAGCACTTTGAACTATCTGGCAACCACAGTTGATTCATTAACTGTTATTTTATTTTATTCTATTTTTTTTTAACAGATCTTATAAGGCCTGTACCATCACAGATGACAACAACAAACTCGTTTCCGACACTATAAGCGTCTAAAGAGTGGTCATGCCGCTGAAAGCATTGGCTGCAAATCTGGCAACCACTGAGAAGGTGACGGTGAGGGGCGGGCGCCTGTTAAACATCTGCTTGAAACCAAACAGACAGGGTGTGAAGTCCATCGACAGCAGTGGGCCGACTCTGTTAACCCTCCTGTCCTCACTGGAGACTATTTCAATTTCATGTAATTTTCATATTTAGCCTAAATATAATGGAGATTCCAGTATTTACCCTGGATGCCTTCACCAATTTACCTTTTAAAGGTAACCCGGCGGCCATTTGTCCACTCATGCATGTGAGTAAAGGTTATTGTGCAATCATGCCATACTGCAGAGAAGCCTATGGCGGCGTGCATTAGGACTTAAATAGATAAAGACACTTCAGCTTTTTGTTTCTAAACTGTATATTTGGGTGTTTGCTCCTTGTAACATTTATTGATTGAAGGGAGATTTTCAGTCAGTAAAGTTTACCAGTTTTTGTTGCTCATATGTTACATGATTACAGAATTTGTTGTAAAATTAACATGCAAAGTTATAGCACCCTGACATGTTTTTAATCTATCCATCTATGTGCATGTACCTGTGTTTGAAATGATCACCTGTCACAGGTGAAGGTGAATATTTGTATATTATGTGTGTGTTTCTAACAGGAGCTGACTGATGACTTGTATCAGAAGATAGCAGCAGAGATGAAACTGTCAGAAACAGCTTTCATCACCAGGATCAACCCCTCTGACAATTTTACAACAGGTCAGATAGTACAGGGTTAATTATATTTCAACCAAAATCTCCATCTGTAATATTTTTATGATCCTTTGCCCATGTACAACCCATGTATTGCTGAGGCTCTTTGACTGGGAATAAAACTGTTGCAAGCAAATAAGTGGATACCGGGAACAATAAAGACATGTGAATATAGATGTAAATACCTGCCACTGGCCAATAGAAGTTGTAACACTGACCGTAATTATTAGTGCTGGATAGGAAACAGTGATCTTGTCGTGTTAAGAGCTATAACACTTGTCTTCAGAATAGCATCATAGAACAAGCCACTTGCTGTACACGTCCAGCTGGCTTGACCTAACATACTGTATACAATATGCTAAATGGGAACACCTTTACATCCTGTGTGGCTATGAGTACCACAAGTTAGCACAACAGACACAGAACTCATGGGATAAAAAACACAAACAATTGTACCATCAGAGGGAAGTGCAGGTTTTTTATTTGCAAGTGTGGGCGACCCTCACTTACCGTGTATGTCCTCGCTGTAGGATCTGTTTGGAAAATCCAGGTGCACTGATGAGAAGCAAACAGATAAACATTAAATTACTGCCTCTGACTTCAGCAGCTGCTTTAATAAAGTCATAATGACCATGTTAATCATTGCAGGTAATCAAGTAGCTGTAAGAAACAAAGGCAGAATGACAAGTCAGTGATAAAGGAATACTTCAACCCCCAAGTGATTTTTATTTGTGTGTCAGTTAGCTTGTATTATGCTGAATTCATGAAGAATAATTTAGTTTTTATTGAATGCCTCTGGTAAATTAATAAAATAATAAGATAAAAAAAAACCCAGATCTGACGCAGAACTGAACTAAAATTCAAACTTAGCGATGCTGTCTTAACAGCCAAATTACAGTGACAAAAACAGTCATTTTACCTGGCTGAACATGGAAGTAGCTGGTCTACCACTGCCTCGATTCGTAGCTTGTTTTGTTATTTTGTGGGACTTTGGTGAGTTCAAACTAACCATTAAAACACCATCTGGCTTTGCAGAGAGCATGACTAAGTTTCACTTTTAAATCAGTTTCCGTTGAAGAGGGCTGTCTGTTTGGGAAGTATTGAACATACAACTGGATAAATTAGACTTTGATTAAACTGCACGAGTTGTGTGAAGGTTTGTATGCCAGAAAAACTGTTTTCTTCACAAATTCAGCGTAACACCAGGTGAGTAACTGATTTACAAAAGGTCATTCAGGGGGTTAAGTATTCCTTTAAAGACATGCTGGCTGCAGATTAAAGAGACATAGCTGTGAACCTCTGTGCAGTTTGCTGAGGCCATTTTTCCTTTATGTGTGCAGAAAAAAATACCTGTCCTCAGCAGTCTGACAGGTACGTTAAACACACAGCTAAGACTTGCATTGTTAGGAATGGGAGAACAATGCAATGAGCTGTCAGTTAAAAATGCAGCATGCAGTCACTCAGTCTCCACACAGAGGAATGTCCGTTATTTACACACAGCTCAAGAATCTCTTAAATGAACATTAATAATTTTACTAAAGTCACCATATATTACTGTCATTTGATAATGAAACTAACTTCATACTGTATATGCACAAGTATTGGCTACAGTTTACATGCTATAATACTGCAAATAACAAATATTGCATGTGTAAACACGTCACTGTATGAATGTAAATAAACAGCATTAGTTTGCTATTATACGAAAAGACTAATCTCATGCAGTCATGCCAAAATAAGTAATATAGCCTCAAGTAAATACGATTCAGCCTCAATGGTTACACATGGTTAAAGTGTATTTTCCTGCAGTTAAGCAGTTACTTATTGTGCACATTAACATAACACATCTACATTTTTTATTCATGTAAAAAATGGTCAATACATAAATCTTATAGGGCAAAATCTTGCTAAATTTGAAGAAAACCATTTTCTCTAATTATTTTGGATAATGGCTGTGTTTAAATTTAAGGCTCAGCGGACAGTGATGTGTAGACTACATGTATAAGTTCTATGTGTGTTAAAGCACCTGTCTGACATGTGATCAACAGGGTCACGCTTCAAACTTCGATGGTTTACACCCACCAATGAGGTGAATCTGTGTGGTCATGCCACTCTGGCCTCTGCAGCAGTGCTTTTCAAGCATAAGAGTAAGTTACAAAGCAAACACACACACACACACACACACACACACACACAAGAATCTATAAAGTTAAACTGAGAGGCATGTTGAAATACTTTTGTAATGATTCATCATCGCCCCTCCATGTAATACAGCGCACCTAAATACAAAAAAATGATAAAGTATTTTTAGCCAACACACCCACATCCGTCAGTTACGTGTAAACACTTGTTTATCAGCAGTGTTGAGGAAGGTTACTTTTGAAATGTAACATTTCTGTGTGTGTGTGTGTTTTTAATAAGCTATTTA
>JAPZEB010000001.1:7904944-7916605 GCA_029783705.1 Chaetodon striatus
AACAGACAAAAATTGATATTTCTATCGACATTATTTTTTTAAACTCTGCATTAACAACCAAACTGACCCTGTCACATTTAACATATCAAACATTTCAGTTTCAGTTTAGTTTATTTAAGAAGGGACAGTGCAAATTAATAAAAACACATGGTATAAAAATGCCAGAACGTTGACCTTAACCACAAGTATGTCTCCTGTTTTACCCTCATGACCAATAAATACAATTAATGTACTTAAGGCAACAGTTAATTTCTCATTTTATCACAACACACCTCATCTACACTCACGCATACTTTACCTAGCCTCCTGATTTTGTACTATCGGCGGCAGCTGCTGGTGGTCTCCCACCAGGACGAATCTCTTGGCATAGAACAGCGGCCCCAGACAGATGGGCTGACTGATTTGCGAAGCTTCGTCTACGATGCAGAAGTCAAACCGCCGACGTGTGAACAGGGGATGTTTGATGCCCATACAGGTGGTTGCCACGACCAGCTGGACAGAGAGAGGATCCATATTGAATGGTAAGAACTTAAGTCATTTTATTTAAATGCTGTCAAGTCGCAGTTATAGTTTACATCCATGTCTGACCAGACTCATATGTAGCCATGACAGTTGACAATGGTTAAAAAATGCGTGATTCTGCAAAGAAGCATCATACTCTAAAAAATGGATGCTTCACACACATCTACAACGCAGCAGCACAGACGATCTTTACAATCATCGGAGTTTCAAGATGGACGTCCAAGATTAGTGTCACCAGTTCAGTGTGTGACCAAAAGTCTCCCCTTCTGTTCCTTAGTTATGATGTTGAATAATGTCAGGAAAGTGCTTTTGCAGAACATTATGATGTCACAGTGAAGCTAACCTTTGACCTTTTAAATATAAAATGTCATCACTACATTTTTCCTAGACATTTCCTTAGACATCTGTGTGAGATTTTGTCATAATTCATTCTTGAGTTATGGCTAAAAACATGTTTTGTGAGGTCACAGTGACCTTTGACCATCAAATTCAATTCATTTCATTTCTGAATCCAAGTGGACGTTTGTGCTAAATTTGAAAAAAATAAATAAATAAATAAAAATCCCTCAGGGCATTCTTGAGATATGCCCTGCCTCGCTGGTGCAGAGGCATTAAATGTTGATTTCAACTTATATGAATCAAAGTTGTTGTGATTATAATATTCCACAAACTAACTCACCTCCTTGTTATAAAGCTGCTCCAACTCTGACAGAGTGTGAAGGCCCTTCTTTCTCGCACTTTCCTCTGTGTACGGCAGGATGTCTGGATGAATCTACAGCAGAGGACAAGAGAGAAATCAAAGCAAGTCAGAGGAAACAGAACAAGATGTCTACAATTGAGTTTTTTTAAAATGTTCCTCTTTTTGTTTAACTGTTAAATATTTCAAAATACGATGTTCCTATCCAAACATATTACTGTATAACTTTAATAATATTTAATAGTGACTTTTTTACTACATGGGAGAATTTTTAAACAACAGATATATCTACAAAATGACACAGACTTATTTTCTGTACTGTACTTTACACACTGAATAACAGACGTCAAACCATAACACACCTTCTGCCCTTGCCCAAGACGCAGAAACCCAACCCGGAAGCGCTTTAGCTTCAGTAGGATGTTGTCAACAGCAGAGTGGGTGTAGCTGGTCAGCAACACACTGAACCCACATGCGTGAAGGATGCGAACCTGAAAGAAAAATGAGGAAGAGACAAAGAGCAAGAAGTAAAGAGAGAATGATGGAGGGTGCCACATGAGAGAGGCAAGAGACAAAGGTGGGGGGATGGAGGGTTAGAGTTCAGGTCTCACTAGGGAGCAGATAATGTTGATTTATAGCTCAGGTGAAGTTTATTGATCATGGTTAGGAGTTTACCAGGGTGCAGATGGTTGTGGTTTTGCCTGTGCCTGGCATGCCGACAATGAGTGTGTAGTCTTTGGATAACAAAACCTTCTTCATGGCCTGCTTCTGGGGTTTGTTGAGACCTGCAAGCATGCATAAGCACACACTAATGTATGAACTAACAGGCTTTCAGTTGGAGACACATTTCTCAACCTGGGAGTCACCAAAGTTTTATGGAGGTTGCAAGGCCTTCTTGATTTTTAAGACAGGGGTCATATTTAATGATAGAAAAGGCGTCCCTTAAGGAAAAAGGTTGGGAACAACTGATATAATAAAATAATGCACAATAATGGGTCATTAATTTCATTTTAGAAAAATTTTACTGATTTAAGTATGAAACTACAACTCCGGCAACTGTGCAAAATTTCTGGGAAAGTGCATATAGTGTCTTTTAGTTTTAGGTTGCTTATTCATAGCATTGTCCCCTAGGATCATTGAGGGTAGAGTAAAACTGAGTATAGAAAAGAACAAAAGAAAGTAAACGAGACAGGCAGAGACTAAGAGCAGAGCAGCTTTGTCACCTTTGAGGATGTTGGCCACAGTGTCCTTGGCCTCTCTTGGCAGGACAGAACTGAGGTTGGTAATAAACTCTGGAGGACGAAGGTCAACGACCAGTTCCCTCAGACGATCACTGCACAAACATGAAGTGTGTGAGGCTATTATTGTAACTGTCACCTGATTCATTTCCTGGGTATAAGTTAGTTTTGCCATGACATACATGCTGTACTATGCTATTATAATTTTTATTACTGCATTTTACTGTTCCTACCTGTCCTGAGAGTTTTCCATCAGTCTGGAGAGATTGGTGAGGTGAGTGCTGAGGCCCACCACACCTTCATCACTGTCCAATCGAAACAACACACCTCGGAACTTTTACAGGTCCCTATAAAACACATTAAACAACGAAACAATTGTGACTCAGGATAGTGTGTTCAACTGAGCAACTGGGGAAAAATGTCCAAACAATTCACTGTCCTGTAGTCATCCTTCGGTTGAAATACTTGGTTCTTACCTGTCCAATGTGCAGCTGACTGATGTTCTGCTGACCTCACACAGGTATCCTGTTGCCAAACCAACGAGATGACCTTCCTGGTCGCTAACAACGATGCGATCACCACTGGCCAAACCACTGCTGGCCAACCCCTTCTGTGGAACCACACTGCTGCGCTGGAAACAATGGAGGAAAACCCCTTCAGACGGCTCGGTCACTGGGCCACTGAGCTGCACGTTCCCCACACAGCTCCCAGTCTTCTCACTGGAAACACAGGTCAGAGTGAGCAAATACTATTAAGTATTTTACACAGTATGAAGGGGCTGATTTTATACAAGATTCTGGGGGGATCTGACTTCACATGTCTAAATTTGAGCCGTTTACCTCTCCTCAGGCGTCTGAAGCCACACGCGCTTTCTGCCGTTCTTGGCCTCCATGCTGGCGGCCTCAAGGCAGCAGAGCAGCAGCCAATGGGAGAAATAGCTCAGATGTGGTGGGGTCATGTGACCTGTCTCCTCCTGCAGGAAGTCACGCACAACATCCTCGCAGACATCTGCAGAGCTGCCACTGACCGCCCTGAAGGAAGGTGTTGAGAAAGGTTTAAAGTCACCATCTCAACTTATTGTATAAACTGGGTAATGCCAATGCTAAAATTTAATACTTGCAATTTCCATGGCTTCAAATGCTCTTAAAAAGTTCACCTCTCATATAAAGCACAGTTTCTCTTCTGAGGACAATACTGGCAGGTCCGTCTGTCGGTCAGGATCTCAGGAAGTCGAGACAGACGGCTCTGCTTCGCCTCTTTCTCCACACAGTTGTGAATGTGATGAACCAAGGTGTTCCTCAGCTTCAGCAGCTCTGTGATAAACAGAAAGGTCAGCAATAAGGGAGACGGAGGAGACGCTGCTGTGAAAGAGTGTAGTAAGACAAGGCACCATCGTGTCGTAGCTCAAGAATACATAATTTATTTGACAGGGGGACTGCGTGTGTGTTTAATCATTTATAGAACATTTATCATTATTGATATAAAACAATATTTTGATATGATTGTTCACAAGTGGTGTTGGGCACTTTGGTTAAGCACTTGTGGGTGTACTGTACCTCTGCGGTCCATGTGGCTGGCCACTACAGGGTGCAGGTTGCCCGTTTTGAGGTAAAGCAGGAAGCCAGCTTCAGAGTTGTATCTTTCCAAGCTCATCAGAGTGTAAAGAATCACCTACACACAGAAAAACAGGTCAATATGGATATTTTGAAACCACACTTGTGCGAGTCAGTTGACCTACTATCAGTGTAAATGCCTTTGCACACCAAGTCTGTATTTTTCATATGCATTTTTTAATCTGTCATCCGCTAAAAACCTTGCACACTGAGTCTGATGTGTTTTATTGTTCTATTTGTTGCAAAAATTTGCAATATGAGACAAAATGTAAAGAGACATTTTCTGTCTTGCTTCTCTCTCCTTGAGGTACCTCCCTGGCTGCTGCCACTCTTTGGCCGCATCTTGCATTTGGCACTGCAGCTACCTGAAGGGGCTGAGCTATCCTCCCTCTCTGTCTCTACACTGTTGCTATCTTTCTGTCTGTGTGCGGTCTTCATCCTCTATTATATCCTCTTCCGAGTCATCATCATCGATCTGAACATTACCATCTGAGCTGTTTAAAGTAAGCTATGTGTTATGAAATAACACTAAGCACCTTGTTCCTCTCTCTTGTTGCAGATGTCCCGTTTACAGGTTACACCACATTTTCTTCACTGCCTGTTGATCAAACAATTCTCTAAAGGCTTTGGACAAATGCCAAAATATGTGGAAAATCAAACCTGATCCGGAAACTTTGAAGTTCTGCGGTCAGAGTGTAAACGTGATGGACACAACACAACATTGTATTTGTGTTTAAATATACAGCAATGTCAGACCAAAAGTACAGACTTTGTGTGCATAGGTCTTAAACCTGATTTCACCTGACCCAACCAGTCGACACATGTGTGTCCACCTAGTAGAGAACGCTGTGGTCCACCAACCTGACTGCGATGCTCAATCGAGTTTGACTCTTTTCCAGTTTTCAGCTCCAGGGGCACAGTCTTCTCCTCCAGGGTTCTACTACTTCGTGGTCTTTGGATTTGAACTCGTGCCGTCACATCGATTTTCCCTTTCAGACCAAATCTCGGTGACCACACATTCTCCTCTATGTCTGCCAGCTCTGCTACTGTGACAACAGTTGACGAGTCCTGACACCCGCTGGGAGCTTTGCTGCTGCTGGGCCTGAGGACATCAGAGGCAGAGACAGAGACAGAGACAGAGACAGACATATAATCAGCTCTTTAAGGTGATAAAACCTTATTTTACCACTGTGTTTAGATAATTGGGCTTTTTCATATGCATTACAATGATTATTACAAGATATGTTTATAAAACAATCTGGTAGACTCTGGCAGAGCCAATTTAGTTTTATTAAAAAATCTGTAGCGCTGTGTGTGTGTGTACACATACGATTTGAAGCGGATAGCTTTTGGGATTGGGGTGCTGAGGTATTCCTTTGCCCAGTGTTCCAGTGAGGGCAGATAATCATGCAGTTCCTGCTTCATCTCTTCCTGACTCACACCCAAACTGTACCTACAGACAAGTCGACAAAACACAAATATAACTAAAAGAGACAAAGAATACCCACAAACGCATTAAGTGAAAAACAAAAACATAACTTACAACAAATTGTTAAATCTACAGGAAATATTCACAAATAACTGTTCTGTTGTTTCTTTATTTCTTGACTCAAGTTCACTGTTATGAACAACTGCAAACTGTATCTTTACACACAGTTACACACAGCTAAAGTCCTGCAGCACCCTGTGGGGTTTTATCTGACCACTTACATGTCTCCCAGGTACTGAGGACGGCACAGGGCTTCATCTGCAAGTTTAGACAGTGTCTCCAAAGAAAAATCTTTAGCTGTAGCTGCTCTCTGGAAGACTTCATGGACCATGGTGCCGTTCAGCATTTGTTTGGATCCACCGTCAAAACTCTGCATCACAGCAAACAGAAAAAAACAGGAGAGGGTAAAGAGTATAGCGTTGTGTTGTAGTGTGTGTATCTGTGCTGTTCATTTCAAGATGAAATTGGAAATTTAAGAAAAATAAAATCAACCGTAACATAAAAATTAGGTAGTGATATGAGCTGTATTACCCTGAACATATCTCCCAGTACTGCGCGCCTCATGCAGCGGATGGAGCTCGAGATGCTGGTACCAGAAATGAGGCTGTCAGGTAGTAAAACCAGGAAACCCTGCTCCCTGTCTATTACCCAGGATCCACCATCAGAGCAGCCCTCTAGATGCACCACATCACCTCGACAAACAGGCGTCATCTCCCTGGAAACGCACAAAGAATGAAAATTTTATACCCATACAGACACACAAACATGCATATTGAAGACCTTATGTAGAAGCATCCAAACAGTCCCTGATCATCTCATGTGGTCAATTTATCAGACTGGAAAAACAATTACAAAGCACATCATATATGAAAGTACAAGCACTCATTCATAAAAAAGAAATGGCAAGCTAAAGGTCCAATGTGTAGGATTTAGGGGCATGTATTTGCAGAAATTGTATGCAATATTTATCATTATGTTTTTATTAGTTTACAAACAGCTGAAAATAAAAATTCTTATTTTGTTACCTAAGAAGGAGCTGTTTGTGTCTACATACAGAGAGCCATTCTCATTTTTTCATCAGCCTCAGCAGTTCTCCCACATGGCCGGCACACAGGAAAAGTTTTAGTTCTGCAACTTCACCACTAGATGCCACTAAATCCTACACAACAGAGCTTTAAAAGGGGACCTGTGGAGCATTCTTGTGAGCATAGGTTATGTTTACATGCTGTGTTTTGCACCAAAGCTCATTGTGTGTATCCTGTCATGTCCGAAACCTTTTATGAACATTTGAAGCCCTGTAATATTTACTTTCCTATCTTTGTTGGCTCCTTGCTACATTTCTTGGAGCATTACGTCCACCTGTAGGGCAGCGATACAGTATGAAACTATTGGTAGGACTGTGTATTGCAGTTGTTAGGAGTCTTGGGTTGTCAATTAGCAGAGCAAAGTGCATAACAATGCTGCGTCTGTTCAGCTCAGATGCTGTGTGTGGGCCTGAGACTGCTATGATTCCCTCACACTCGATCACCAGCATGATGTCAAAATTAAAATACAAGAAAGAGGTCATAAACGTTGGTTTCACCAAAGCCATTTAAAATACAGAGGGGAGGCTTCAGTTTGTATTATGTGGCGAGGTGATCAGTAACGAGAGCTTATAAATGAACAAATTAGACAGATATCTCTTGACAATGCATGCTGAACATCAGAGCAGGTCAAGGACATTTTTTCCTGCAAAAGAAACTTTCAAAAAACAGTGTTTTGACTGCAGAAAAGTTAGTCAGTCCCGTGTTTGTTTGTGTATCATTTTAATTGTGTTTGTTAGTGACTAATGTGAAGCTGCAGTAGCTTGCTAACATGACCTGTCAGTGTTAGCTAAAAGGGAACCAGCTCATAAATTAACCGCTCCACAGTGCTACTAGACGTCAAAAACTCTACAGGTTATCTTTGAATACCACAAGAAAAAGGACAGAATAGAAACACATGCACACATCAGCATACAGCACTCATTAAATTTACCATCCATCTTTCAGCAGACATGTCTCAGTTGGATGTAGAGATCTGGAGCACGAGATGGTCAGTGCTTTGTGGCCAGGCCTCTCCTCCACATCTAAAACCCAGTAGCGGTTGTTGAGGCCTCCAGACAGGATGACATGGTCTGGCACCTTACTGCAGGAACAAAGCAGTACATAGTTATGTTTTATCAATCATCTGCAGTGCAGCATTTCTAAAAAAAAGAAAAAAAAAAAAAAAAAATTCACCTTGACGAACAATATAGGTACTGCTGTTATTAAAAACTTTACAGTCACAAACTCACTTCAACTATGAGGCTACTATCAGCCCACAGACAGATGATCTGACACAGTGAGACAGGAGCTTTACAGCAGCTTATCTGTCACCAAGTCAAGTGCTTGAACGCATATATAACACGTGTCATGTGCCCATTTCTGACACAAGAAAATTTATCATCACATAACCTGATTAAACTATGCAGCAACATTGTCCAAGCAGGTGTGTATGTGGTTTTCTTACCTGGGCTTTTTGGATTTATCCTCTTTGACAAGACCTTCATCGTGATCCATCTGCTCCGCAAACCAGCTTTCATCCAACCTCTCTTCTACTGGACACGCTGACGTCATTCCTGTATATTTTTCTGTGGGACAAAAAAGAAGAAAAAAAAGAAGAAGAAGTTAGCACGAAATTAAAACAAACTCAAAGAAATGGTTGAGAATTAGAGCTGCAGGTGTACTCTATTAATATAATACTGATATCAATATACTGTCATTGTTAAATAAATAAAAAAACTGCACTCTATATTTATAAGTTCATAAGACACTTTGCTTCAAAGAAACCCTTTTGAACTCTTGCAGATGTACTCAAGCGGAGCCAGGAGTAATCACATCTGCTTTTTTTTCTTTTACTTAGAGCCAGAAATAGTGTAATATTTGATCATGTAAACAACATGCAGTTTTTTTGTTTAAAAAAAAAAAATCATTTCGTTGGTGGCAAATAAAATTTCAGCTCTATCAGTGTACCTCCAACTCGCTCCTGATCCGATGGTGTCACATTATCTGCGTCTTCAGTTGATGATGTCCTCGCTGTTCTTGGAGCTCCCGTCTTTACGTCAGTCTTTTCCTCCTTGGCATTTTTCTGTGTCACAGGTGTGATGGTTTCACTTGGTTTGTGCATGTGTGTGTTAAGAGTAGCCTTATCCAGACGGGTGTGTGGGTTTGTCTCGGATGCTTTCTGATCTGTTATCAAAGTAAAACCTGATTTTTTCTCATTCACATCTCTCTCTTCTCGATGGTTTCCCCACTCCCCACCACAGATTCTGTTGTCTTTAAAAACTACTTCAGCGCCTCTGTTGTGACCCTCTGATCTCTCTGACTGGCTGCTGGAGAAATGAGGTGTCTTCAAAGGGCCGATCACAGGTGTTATTACTTTCAGGTTGCCACCTGTAGGGCTGAGGGCAGTTTTCTGTGCTGGTGCATTCACATGTCTTGATCTCTTGGCATCCTGAGACTCCTGAGGAGGGCTGATGAGTCGTTTTACAGGGCCAGACAATCCCTCTTCCCTCTTGGTTTTTCCTCCCCCCTCAGTCATAACCCTCCGTACACTCTTCCCTCTGGCGCGTGGACTGCGGCAGATGGGGGACAGTTGGCCGAGCTTTGCCAGGCTCGCCACCTCTCTGCTGGTCTGGTTTCTGGAGGGAGAACAGCAAGCAAGCCTGATCTGACTGTTGGGGGTCTCAGGCACAGAGAGGACAAGATCTGGCGAGGAGGGCAGGAGGTTTTCAAGGTCCCCAAGGATACTCCTCTTTAAGGGGGAATGGCATCTGAATGTAGACGTTTCACCATCTTTGATGTGAGGTTCAGTCTTGGCGAGTGGAGAGCCAGCGACAGATAATTTTGTGGAAGATGACAAGCCCTAAAAACAACACAATCAAATAAGCATTTTTAGATATAACCTAAAAATTATTAGCAGATTATTTATATAAATCAGAGGAAAATACAATAGTGCCTTACAGCACAAGAAGAAACAAGACAAGGACGAAACAAAAATACATAAACATGTAAAAGGGTAAGAAGAGACAGGAAAGGAAATAATAGAAGATAAGTTGAATAAGGAGACACAATACACAAATGTACGGGATAAAAGGAATTAAATGAGAAAGACAGTAACATCCTTGGCAAAAGCAACTTCAAGAGGAGAGTGAGGACTTTAAGAGAAAAGCAGAATGTGCTGCACACACAAACAAACCAAAGAGCACAGAGCAATTAAACATGCTAGATAATATATTGATGTGATATTAATTGTCTGGGAATTTTAATTAACTTTCATTTTAATTAACTTGAATTGACTGATTTAACGTGATGCATGAAATTTATATTATGGAAAAATAACCTTTGAACTCAGACTTAAGACAGCCTTATCTGAAAAACATTGGAAAGGATAAATTGAATTCATTAAGCCATATAGAACAGACTTCAAATAAAAGTTGTACGGTAACTTAGTGCTGGCTGATGTACCGAATTAATCAGTGTGCTGTTGTTTATTTCCTGAATGATGTTAATTCTGTGTACCATCATGCTGTGAGCCCCTAGAGATGATGCAATCAATGGGAAATTCAATGTAAAACGCCTAAACTAGATTCTCCAAGAGGTGCTGTGATGCACTGTGATACTGCTAAAATCCAAAGATATGTTGTGATGCAGTTGTTCAATCGTACCACCCAGCACTACCGTAACTACCCCTGGTGACCTGCTACACTTGGGGTCCTTTCTTTTGATTACTGTAATTTACTTATTTATACTGCCTTGTTTTTGTTTGTTAGCTAGTTAGTTCGTTTGTTTAAATGGTGGTGTTTAATTGTTTGTCTTCACATTTGTTTTTTTCTGTAATTATTTGTCTATTTCATTGTCCGCATGATGTTGTCCAAGCGGCTTTGTACCTGATAATTTCTTTTTTTTGAATTTGAATTAAAAGAAAATTACAAAAAATATTAATTGTCTGGGAATTTTTAAATCCTAATATGATTTTATATGTTGTCTTTTCCTAGTGTTAAAGACTGTACTGCAGCTACTTTTCTGAACTTGTGACTGTGTTTACTGGGTTAAATGAACAGTATATCCCTCTACCTATCAGAGTGCTATATGCACGTTACTATTGATTATCTCCCAATGTTTTCATCTGTCTAAATCAGTGGTTCTCAAATGGTGTGCTGCCATGCAAGTCCAGGTGTGCCTTGGGATTTTGTGATAACCACACTTTATTATTGCAATATTTAACTGGGCCTATACAAAAAGTTATAGATGAATTTTTAGTTGACTGTATCAGTATATTGTGCACACCCATTTCCTAATAGAGAGGCAAACGCTTCCTAAAAAAAGGAATTTAATTTAATGTAATTTTAAAAAACCTATTCAAGTGTGACACATCACATTATCTTACATTATTTCCTGTTTAATATGTGTTATTGGTGCTTTGATGTAACTTTTAAAAGTTTAAAATGAATTCTTGAATCATCTTGTTCATAAATATTTCATGAGTAATAGTTGGTTGTCCATTGTTATTTAATATTAGTACAAACATACATACAAACAAACATTGCTGTAGTGATAAGAGTGATAACACATGTTATAAAAGCTATTGTGCTCAGATACTGTGCCTTGAGATTTTGGGCACAGAAAGTTTGAAAACCACTGGTCTAAGTTGTCAACAAAGACATTAAGTAATACTATCAAAATAAGATTTTGAAAGTGAAATGACAAAAAGAAAAGAAAAGGAAACAAAGACAAAAACAACCCACTAAAAGAAAAATGATAAAATGTACCTTGTGGTGATTTTGAGAGGAAAAGAAGGAGGAGATGTTCCTCTGCCCTCCTGGCACCTGACAGAAATCACAAACCAAACATTTACACTTCACAGTTAAGTGTGTGTCCAGCATGTTAAAACTGAGCATCATGTTCACCATCCTCACACACTGAAGCTTCACATCAAGTCCAAGCATTTGTCAGATAACTCCTGGTAACAGCAATAACTCACTGGTCATGTTCATGTAGACAACACAGGTATATGCACGTTACATATTTATCCATTTAAAAC
>JAPZEB010000001.1:7923906-7944515 GCA_029783705.1 Chaetodon striatus
AAAGTGTTGCTGGGGAGAGGGATGTCTGGGGTGCTTTGCTCGGCCTGTTGCCCCCGCGACCCGGCCCCGGATAAGCGAATCAAAATGGATGGATGGATGGATGGATAGAAGTCGTTATGTGTGCTGGGAAAAAGTCTTCTTATGAAAGGAGGGGCATGGTAGTGCAGTGGTGAGCACTGTCACCTCACGGGATGAACCTGCCAACTGGCTGGTGCCTTTCTGTGTGGACTTTGTATGTTCTCGCCGTGCCCCTTCCGGGGTCTACTCCGGGTGATCCGGTTTCAGATTAGATTGGATTTGCAGATTAGGTTAACTGGCTACTTTAATTTGGCTATAATTGTGCATTTGAGTAAACATTGGAAAAAAAATCTTAAAAATAAATTTCCTGCATATTAAGTTGTATTTTTCAGGAGTTAAAGGGTATACAGTCAAGTTTTTTAAAGACTCTGTTTTACAGATGTCAGACAAGGCCTCTTTTAAGGTTGGGACACACATTACGTCAACACTGTCTATGATTTGGTGATAATAAGACCTGGTGTGTTCCAGTCTGGGTTTATTGACAGTCTGCAGACAAAAACACATTTTGTGTGATAGTAAGGATTCTAATCTTAAGTCTTTAAATCCAACTGACAGTCATTTTCTTCAAGAATTTTTGAAACCACTTTGATGTTTGTGACTGGCACTGGTAGCCGCTGATGTCACTTGTGTTTTCCAGAGGGAGATGTGCCGGTAAATAAACAGCTTTACCTGAGGTTAGCTTCATTTTACGAAGCAAATGAGCTTATTTGAACACTTTGACTTTCGGATTGTAGTACAACCTAACAGTATCACAACTTCACAGAGGTTGGATGACGACTGAAAAAGAAAGTTTTGAGGAGGCAATAATTTCAACCATTTCATTTTAGTAACATGTGTTTTTAGAAAAGTTAACAGTTCAGACATTATGATCATGAGATTTTAAATGAATAAAAGTACCATTTCCTGCTAAAATCACATGTAATCTCTCCCGGAGCTGTTTTCCTGTTGGTACAGTGATATGGTTTCTCCTATAATCAAAAAAGGAGACCAGTGTTACTAAAAAATATCAACAGCGGGTAAAATATCACCAACACTATAAGAGCACAGTTTCATGGGAGGTCCCTTAGAACTGAAGAAGCCTCTTGGATGAGAGGCCAAACATCTGCTAACAGCTGCTAACATGCTAACTGTGGTCCAGACCTAAACAGCTTAAGAACTTACTGCATTACTTAACATCTGTGACAGGCATTCATGGCGCCTGGAGGATGAATCCATATGACTTTCGTGATCCTTTGACTTTTCCTCTAGTGTCACCATGAGACTGACATTCTTCCTTTTGATTGAAATGCCTCCACAACATTAATATGGCTTGTCACTGGAATTCAGTACACACATTAATTATAAATAATCAATCTCTGTTTGTTCCTTTAGATTCTGTCCATCTGTCAGTCTCTCTAGCTGACCTTTTAATTTTCAGGCTCACTGGCTCATGATCTCTTAACAACTTCAAACCCAAACAGAGTAAATATATTTGTCACCTGGGGCCCTCTGTCATTACAAAAAAACATACTCTTCAATTTCAGTTTCCTTTACTGCATGACCATTTCAATTACTGTGCGGGCGGAGAAACAGAGATGGTGTACGAGGCATTAAAGATTTCAGACTAGACAAGTGTTGACTGCATATTTTAGCAGCTGTTTGCCACTGTGGGAAAATATCCAAAATATAATTTGTTTCATGTTATCTGGATAATTAGATCTTTGATTGTGGTTGGCTCAGAGCATGTTGTGTTTGTTGCTGCTTTTCAGACTCAATCTATCCCTGTTGCTAGTTTATTGAGTGCTGTCTTCAGTGGTAAATGTCAGCATCAGATTAGACTGATTACCAGACTGATAAATGAGTCTCACATAATATTGGTTGTCATGGTGTGGTCATTTGGTTGATACATTCAAAACAGTGTATCTGCTCAGATAGATAAATATCTCAGTTGTACCCCGTCACAGTGAGAGAGGATTATATACATGTGAATATGACCTCTAGACACGTCTCTGATCTGGTATGTGTACATACACGTGTTGGAGCTGATCTGAGAGAACCAAGTCGCATCATGAACCAGTTAGTTATAGTTCCACTCTGTAAGTCTGCGATAAGCCATGTGGCTCTGAGGACACAGCTCTCCATCTGTGTTCCTGCTGCTGTCCACACTAACTGATTAGCTCAGTTTGTTATGCTGTGTGCACCTAAATGTCAGCATCAGACCAGACACAGGGCCATCTACCAGACTAATAAATGACCAGCACCCTCCCACACATTTTTGCAAACAGTGACACAGTGTCAGTGTGCGTGTGAGATAATGCATGTGAGTGTGTGTGTTCAAAGTGGGAAAAAAGAGAGGCAAAAAAGTTAGTTACGAGTCCACTCTAACAGCTTCTCGGGTTTATTACTTCAGTTATTGTCTTACAAGTTTTGTCGTTGGATATACAGTATGTTAAAAATCCTTTGCTGTCAGCCAAATTAATTAGATGATAAAAAGATCTGTTACTCTTTTATGTCTCCATTAGCTCTCTGATTGAACTTAGCAGACACAAGCTAATAGCAAATAACCCATTATCTATGCTAAGCCCTTAAATGGAATTCAAATGCACATGAAAGACTTTAAGAAAGGATTGTCTCTGTTGGTGGGCAGGCAGCGAAATGCAGATCTGTCTTTGGAAAAATATTAATTCACATTTGTGCAAAGTCAAAGTTACTTCATGTCATGTTTTTAGGGAGTAAGTTTGCACATTGATACATATTAATAACAGCTGTGACTCAGTTACACTGGCTCATGAATAACAAAATGAGTACGTTATATAAAAGTAAAGGTGTGTTGCATTACTTCGGGTGTTGCTTAGGCTTGTTTTTACTTCATGTTGATGAACATGGCTGCATTTAAATTAATGTTTGTTTGCTTACTTTCGACAAACTGTTGTCAAATTGTATTCATATTATTGCATTAAAAGTCCAGTGTGTAGGATTTAGGTGCATCTAGCGATGAGGTTGCAGAGCTGAAACTTCTCCTGTGTGCCAAGCATGTATTAGAATGACAGTGGCCGAAAAAGTGAATGGCTCCATCTAGAGACAGTATTTGATTTGTCCATTCTGGGCTACTGTAGAAACAACATGGTGGACTCTGTATGCAGCAATGAATGGCTCATTCTAAAGTAATAAAAACACAACAACTCTTACTTTCAGGTGATCGTAAACTAATAAAAACATAGTTAATAATAATATATACCATTTCTGTCAATAGATGTCACTAAATCCTACCCACTGGACCTTTAAATGATAGTTTTAAATGTGTTACTGTTAAGCACAAACTGGAGATGGATTCACAAACTTGAATAAAAGTTCAAGGTGTTTAATCAGGCTCAGGTCGGTGCACGGGTTATCAGTTACACAGGCAAAGGTATCGAATTTGACAGGCACAAAGGTTGGTCAAAAGGTCAAAAACACACTTACAAGGAACACTAGGGAAACGCTGTAACTCTAATTCAAAAGTACAGACGATCTGGCAACAAAGGAAGGGAGGACAGGGACTTAAATAAAGACAGTGAGACACAGGTGCAACACAGTAAGACACAGGAGAGACACAAAATGGCGAGGCAAGTAATCACAAAAGAGGGAAACTTGAAAGGACATGAGATCTGAAATGAGACTAGACAATGGTTACCAAAATAAAACAGGAAGCACAGGGATGACAAATAAACATGAATCTAAGTAGCTTGATGGGTCATGACAGTTTACACACTAACAAAGTGTTTTTTATGCCTCCGTGCTGGTGATAGCTGCGGCCAGAGGCATTATTTTTTCAGGTTGTCCATCTGTCCAGTTCTCATGATTGCAATATCTATAACGCCTGAAGGGATTATCTGTAGATATGCTACAAATATCCACCAGAATTTGATGGTCAAAGGTCACTGTGACCTCACAAAATGTGTTTTTGGCCATAACTCAAGAATTCATACCCTAATTATGACAAAATTTCACACGAATGTCTAACAGGATAAAATGATGAAGTGATGACATTATACGTAGAAAAGGTCAAAGGTCAACTTCACTGTGACATCATAATATACTACAAAAACTCCTTACTTTTCCATCATTCAACACCATATCTCAGGAACAGAAGGCGAGACATCTGGTCAAACACTAATCTTGGGTGTCCATCTTGAAACTGCGCTGACTGTACAGATCTTCTGTGCATGTGTGTGTGTGTGTGTGTGTGTGTGTGTGTGTGTGTGTGTGTGTGAAGTATCCACATTTTAGAATATGTAGCCTCTTTGTGGCAACATCAGTATTTGAAGTATTGTCTACTGTCGTACCTACATATGAGTCTGAACAGACCTGGATGTAAACAGCAAGTGCAGCTTGTCTGGTTCACAGAGGCACACAACTGCTTCTGCTTTTGCTTCTTGACTCAAACGTCAAACATTAAACTGAAGCTTTCACAGTCATAAGATGTGATATTCCTGAGCTATGTGTTTTTGGCCCATTTCCCCGCGTGTGTACTGATAACTACAGAACTTGTGCTCTATTTCGATGTGTCAAATATGGTGTAGAGTGCTTCACTTCCCCTCCACTGACGCCGATTTCAATTGAGCTTATTGGTATTGTCAACCGGAGCATGTTTTTAATTCAACAATTTGCTAGTTGTGCTGGGGCCATTAACTTCATGCAAGCAGTCCATTAGTTGAGGTTGAATGGGTGGGAGGAGACTGTGTGTGTGTGTTTGCCAGCTTGGTGGGTCCAAATGTTCCCAGACGAGTAGGAAATATAGCTTGTGTCACAGCTCTGGTCTCTGTATGTTGTGTTTAAGTTTGACAGTGATAATAACACTGCAGCAGCTGCGCCTACGAGCCATCGGAGAGTTTTAAATCATCTGTACTGGAACATTAGTTTGTTTATAAGATTTTTGCTGATGTACTTTTAGCTTTCAGAACTCTTCTATGAGATAATTATTTGGTTTGAGAGAAGTAAATGAATCAAACAGCAAATAAAATCAGTTACTCACTGATGCACTAATAACACAGTGAAAGCTCTGGATGCAACCTGAAAACATGAGCTTTGACTCAGGAGGGCTGACAAGATAAAAGACAACAGATGAGAACTAAATTTGTAGTTAGAAGCTGGTGGAGTGAAATCTTGTAAGCTGCCCCTGATGAGCCAAAGGTGGATTTATGCCTTTGTGTCAGTGTGTTATGCCGCTGTACCTTTGGAGTGAGAACTGATGTGTATTTCACTGCAGCATATAACCTGTTGATCGAAGCTGAACCACAGTCAATGGACATCCTTTTAGTCACAAAATATATCTTGTATTACTTAGTAGGAAGATTACAGACTCTCATAAAGTTGCTCTATGTTGTATTCACTATGAAGAATCTCTATATGACTATAAATAATGTATCAAAATAGACAACAGCGACTGTTCTGCATCCAGGTGAGAACAGTCACACTGCTGCTGTTAGGCTATTTACATCAATCACAGTGACGCGGTATTATGGGTCCCACTGTGTGCTGTAATTAGCTCATACTTACCACATTGACCCATGATGCAGTAAAAAGAGCGACACAGTCCACAGAGATATTAAGATGTGTTGGGTGAATGGGTTAAGCACAGGATTTTCACATACAGTAGGAACCAACCCATTTTCATCCCAGGTCATCAAACACAGACAAACTGTCACTGCGCTCGACGTCTAATATCGACATGGAGGACGCAGAGCTAAAACACGTTAGAAATCTGACGCTTGGGCAGTGACTTGCGGCAACGAAAAAAGGCATCCTTTAACGTTGGCATGAAATAGTTTAACGGCATCAGGGGGAAATGTGGTGGGACAAGGACCAAAGGTAAGATGACGAAAGTCCAACAGGAGCAGGCAGGAGGAGTGGTGGATGGATCCAACAAACACCCAAGAGAGCAGTGTTGGCGTCCTGTAAGTTTCTAAAGCCAAACTCTGTACTTGTTTCCTAAACCTAACCACATCTTTTGAGAACGGGCTGAGGAGATGGGTTAGAGTCCTGTGTGAGTCAGCATTTGGCTTTTTAACCTCAGTTGACTTATCATTTTAAGTTTTAGGAAGTATGAAGCTGCTGAATTAACACTGTGAACATAAACTTTAGCAGAATAGCTGAATAGACCCGTTCGTGATGCTTGCTGGTTGCTACAGTGGTTATTTACACCCTGGGTGTAAATAACATTGTTGGCTACAGACACCTGGGTGCTTGCCTCTGTCATGATGCTAGATACACCCAGGTGTAAATAGCCACATTGTCTGTATACACCCTGAGTGCCAATAGCATTGTTGGCTACAGACACCTGGCTGCAAATAGCATCTGCTATAAAAAAACACCTAGAACATACTGTCTGCTTCTGTACCCACAGTGATGTAAGACTCTCCTCTGCTGTCTGTACATCTGCCTGCTCATGTGGCTCAGTGTGAACAGCTGAAGAGGAGAAGTGAAAGTCAAAGGATAGACAGATTGAGAGTGAGACGGGCAGAGATGACCGACAGTCACACACATCGACTCAAAGTTTCTCACAGGAGAGACAGAAGGGAAACAAACACTGTCAGCAAGGTCAGTGAGGCTTCATACTGCGGCAGAGCCACTGTGACTGATCTCATACATGCACGCACAGCGCATTACATGTTCTTCCAACTCAAACAGATGCAGGTACTTCCTGGTGAAAATTTAAATGTCATATGAGTAAGTATTTGCTTACAGTGATAGAAATACTTCTGGAGTGTGGCAGTGTAATATTGAGGAACTTCAATATGGCGTCGATGTATTTAAGGGTTGGATACATCTCATGCAAACATTGCTCTCACATACTGAACTACATGACCACGCCATTTACAAGTGAATCTTGTGACGTCCGTGACAATACTCCCTGCACATGACCCATTGTATGTGTCATATGGCAGTTTTTTTTTGATATCTGATAGCTTCCAATATGATCAAGTTTTCATTTGGACACATGGTACATCGAATCCACAACAAAAAATAATTGGAGGACTGGCCTTGCACAGCTGTGACTGTACTTTGAACTCAAGCCTGAGACTGTGGGTATCATTAATAATGGTTGTGGAGTTGTAGAGAATATGAGCAGGTGGGAAGAAACCAAACAAGTTATTTTAAGCTGTGTGTTGGTGGAGCAGAACAACACGACCACTCCTCCCAGACCATTCACAACAGCTCCTTCCTTTGTTGTTGATAAGGCAGGGAAATAATTTTCTCCTCTGCGGTGGTGGTAGGAGTAAAATATTAATAGGTTCCATCTAGCAGGAAGTCCTCAAAGCAGCAGGAGAAACAGGAGAAAGAGGAAGAACGAGAATACAACAAACAAACATCAAACATCAAACCCCTGTGTATACAACAGTTTCCACACGAGCTCCTCTGAAGTGTAAAGGAGCTGACGTTGTTTTAACCATTGCTAAGTACACTGTGATTACACACAATGTCCTAGTGTGAGAAGTAAATGTTCTGCATGGTTATGTTTCTAGAAGAATCTTACAGGAGCGTAATCCTGCCTTAATTCAAGTGAAAGTTCCAATCTGAACATACTGATTAAACATCTATTCATTTATGTTCTTAATGTGAGGTAATAATTACATTTTGTTCGAATTTAAACTAAATGACAAGTGTCCAGAGTACATAGTTAATTTACTGGTCCGGGTCCTTTTCTATTACCATGGGTCCTGGGTCTGTTTATCATTATGAGTAATGCCACATTGGATCAAAGAAGACCCGTGATCAGACCCGATCATGAGAGAAACACGAGTGCTGTGTATGTAACTTGTATGAGGATTAAGATGACTTAGGGTCAGATTACAAGAGGGAAAGTAAGGTGCAGAAAACATTGAGGAACAGCACATTGGAGGTGGATTGGAAAAAAGATGGAGTGAGGCCCACGATATTCACAACTGATTTTTTGAAGGCTAAAGGAATATAAATAATCAAGGAATGGACACATATTCAGACATAATGATGGCTTCAAATGTTGGCATTCACCATTTTTGGTCACTGGTAAACCTGAATTACACTTTGATGCTCATGGTTTCCATAAAATAAACTTAATGGTTTAATTGTGGAGGATCTAACCCAGGCATGTCCATAGTCCGACCTGGAAGCAAACTGTGGCCTGTGGACCGATGTTAAATCCTCCAACATATATGTGGCCTGCCACACAACACTGGTTGATCAAGTAAGACCACTTTGCATTATTTTCCCTGCCCCTTAGTATGGCAGGACTATCATACAGTTTGAAGACATGCGCCAGAAAGAAACTACGCAGGTGGAACTAATGTGTTTTCACAAACATACGCTAAACAAGCAAACAAAATCTTACCTAACCTTTCCTGCTAGGTAGCAGATATGGTCACGGCAAAAAAGTCAACATTGCAGCTTGAGGCTTTCTGGAACCAAAGAAAGTTGAATACTTTTTTATTGAAAGATGAAACAGTTGTGTTTGTCTCATTTGCATGTGATTTCCTTTGTTGCTTTTTAATAAACCATATGATGCAAGAAGCAGCTGCCCCCCCAGGTATGTCATCTGGCCCCAAATTCAAAAAAGTTTGGGCACCCCTGATCGTACCAATATAACCATGTGTAGTATGTCCATATTGACAAAAGTTTAAACATTTATATTTTTGTGTGATCTAGCTGCTTAGAAATATTGTAAACAAGTGCAGCTCACAACAACACCAAAATAAGTGACAATGGAATAAAAAATAGAAGCAAAAGTAGAAATCAGAAACATTATTAACATTTTATACAGTAAGACAGGATAGAGCACTGTGTTGTGTCCGGCATGATAAAACTTTGTAGTGGTGAAACAATATTTTTCATATGAAATTTGATTACCAGGTTTGTGGGGTCCATAATAAAAAATAGACCCAAAAACTGAGACTTGGACAGGATCGGACCTAGTGTGTGACCAAGGCAAGGCCCAAAACCCGAGACCTGGTGGAGTCGGTTATATCTCAGGCACAAATGGGCCAGTTTTTTTATTGGGCCCAGTGGGATCTTGGAATGAATTCTCCAGGTCGATCTGGCTTTTAGGATCTGTCATTTTGAACCCTTGAAGACCTCCACAGTGTAACTGGTACACTTCTGGGCTGATATCAGCATTTTCTTGAATTGTTAACCAAATAGTCAACCAAATTAAGCATATGTTGAATATTATATAATAATTATTACTGCTTATGTAGTATGCACCACGTTTTATGACATTTAAAGTTTTACATCCAAGTAATAGTGACCCTTTGTAATGGCATTTGAATATAACTATGTGTGATTAAAATAATATGCTTTGTTTAAAATATACTAGCAGTAAAAATTCTAAGCTGTCCTCTGACAGGGTCCGCATACTTCTCCATTTATATTGTATTCATACTTAGAACTTTTACATACGTGTGTGCTCACTTTTGCATGAAAGATTTAGACGCTGCTCGTGACTCACGGGGAAACCTGGTCTAGAAAATACACAGTGCGATACTGTATCAGCCATCATTTATTTAACAACAGCCAAACCTCCAAATATCCCTGTACAGGAAGATCTATTCAGTGTTACAGTCCACTCAAAGATGAACAACAGAACTGTTTTAATTCATTTTATTCTCCACCCTCAACCAAGCAAAACAACTTGACAACACACTTTTTCAGTTAGTGCAGTTTCAGGCAACTTAATGAACTGACGATGACGATAACTTTTAAAGACAGATGATGCAGCTCCCAGTGAGGCCACCCACATACTGAATGTATGCACTCGTTGTTTATAGCACATGACGGATGATGTGCACACAGTACACGGAGTTCTTACAGTTGGTTTGCTGAGTGTCCTTGCACCATAAAACTAATAAGTTCATCTTATTCCTATATAGTGACAACACTGGCACTTTGGTACACACTGTAATTGTAGATAACAGTGATGGTATTTACAGAAAGTTCAACATTAACCATCACTTGAATATTCTTTATATAATGTGGCATATTTAGAAAACATCTTGCAAGGCTGTACACATTAAAGGTAGCAGGAACTGTGCGGACCTTCTTTGGTTTTAAGTATTATACAGTATGCTTTGACTTCACAAAACTGAAAGAGATAATGCACCATAAAATGTAAAGAACAGTTACACTTGCTATCACAGCCACGCCAATAAAAATAATTTAAAGTGGAAACCAGATTGCCCTCTGTTTTCTTCAGAGAAAACTTACACTGATACTCTGATAACTGGGAATAGTTACTGATAGCTGGGGGGAAAACAATGGGGCTATATCTTCCCAGGAGACCGTACCCAGGGGCAGACAAACTTGCACAGTGAAAGTGAGGCTATTAGGAAACCAGTCTTAACGCAGATGGTGTCATCATTCTGTATCCATTATACTGTGCAGTCAACATTTACTTTAAAATAAGTTAAAGCAAAAAAAAAATGTCTGTTGTCACTTTAAAAAATGCTGAAATTGTTTTAGACTGCTAATTCCCCTGATAACCTGCACTTACCAATGAGGCTGCTAAATGTGTGATGTGTTGTTAATTAGCCATGACGCTCCTTTTAACTCATTATCATTAGATATGTCTGATTTAATGAGGCAGACAAATGAAGTGACTTGGGGGGAAACCAAAAAAAGTCTTTTCTTCCAAACCATTATGTCATAAAACAACACAACCCATACAGTAAAATGTAGGTAGTAAGTGTGGCACGTATTAAATAAAGCCTAAATGATTTGGTTATACACAAATAACTTTTACCTTCAACCCACCAGCCAATAACTTCACAAGTTACAGTCAAGCACTGAAAAGATTCTTATAATCGAGGCCTGACAGAATGAATCAGAGTGAGGGACGACCTCATCTCTATGAACAGATATCTGCATATGTGAGCAGAATCTGTAGGCAACAGGACAAGAGTTTGGTCTCTGAAGCGGCCTAGGTTGTAGTCCGAGTAGTATTGACCAATCACGTTTGAATTACAGTTAGGGAAACAGTCTGTGTGGAGAGGAAAAGAGGAGAAACGCATTGGCCAAGATGCTATTTCTGAACCCATTAGCTATCCTCTGACCGTGATTTAGCTGTAAATTAGCTCGTTCATTTTTTTAATCGTGCAAACAGGGCTAACATGTGAACCTTGGGGAGTCCTGTTTAGCCTTGTAGCCTAATGAATACAAAAAGTGACTGAATAGAATCAACTAGAAATGGCTGCAAACACGATTGAGCAGTGATGCAAGTACAGTACAGTATACTATAATACTGTATCAGTGAGAATGTAGAGTGAAGTCACTTAAAGATGCAAAGGAAGGGTAATCTGAATGAAAAAAATTTACCTCAAAAAGATAACGTATTTGGTCTCAGTTCCCAACTTCACATCAAACCAAACAAAGATCAGTTGCACATTAAATTCACATTATTCACTTACGACAAGCACATACCTGTAAAACTGAAAACACTGGATTATATAGTGTATGATGTTCTAAGGTAACTTTAACTACAGTAGGTCCTGGCTAGCCATTTTTAAATATTTTTTGTATGCAACGTGTATCCTGGAAGTTACACTTCTGATTAATTTTGCCAAGTCTTTAATATAAAGTAAATGCTGCTTAGATTTTGTTCAGTTGCAACATTTTTGAAGTGTGATACGATAATTTGCAGGAAGATGGTCTGAGTGGATAGAGTGCCTACAAAGCACAGGACTTTGACATACGTCATAGCTTGTACTTCAAGTCACAAAGTTCTGTAACTTCAGGTACAAGCTGTGTAAACATTTTGTGACCTGTTCGGATTTGTTCCTTAAAAACATTTTGCCATAAAAAAACAATTTCAGGAGGAATGCATGTCTGAGATTGATTTGTTGTTGCGGGTTAGTAGCACATAAATTTAAAGGAGACAGGGTTGCTGTATTTACGGGAATGCCACTGAGTTTTCTTCACAAATTAAACTTAATAACTTAAACTTAGGTAACTGATATACAAATTGGCATCTAGTGGCTGAAATATTCCTTTTACAATAAACAGCTCTCTTCTAACCTAATACTTCACAACTAGCTAAACCCTAACTCTGCATTTTCTTTAGGGCTACTGCTTCCAGGCCAAGGAGCAAAGGGGGCTGATGGTGGGCTGATGGTGGGCGAGTCATGCAGCTGGTGGGTGGCTCAAGTAGCTGCTCCAGCCGCAACCAACCTAGCAGTCAGGACTGGTGAGGTTCCTCCGACTTAAAAAGTCAGAAATGTGACTTAAGTGGGTGTTCCAGTAGAAATTGCTGCAATTTCAGCTTCCTAGTGAAAATGGAGTGCACCATCAGGCCCTGCAGTGCCAGGTAGGCTTTTTCTCCTCAGATTATCAATGTACCAGTAAACTGAGAGAAGATGAACAGGAGATGCATTTTGAGGAGTCAAAGTTAAGGCTTTGATGAAGCAAATGTGAGCATTATAGACAACACATGCTGCACCTATCGTGAAGTTTCAGTGAGTATTTGCGGTCACTGAGGGATGTACAGCGTACTGTGTATAAAATGTTTTCTACACACTCAATCTTAAAAACAAATTCATGTTAGTCCCAAACCTCTGAGTATTTCCTGTCCTATGTACAAACAAACAAACAAGGCAATCATGTCCTGCTTCCACATAACATAAACAGTGTCTTAGCTCACAAGATCTTGCATTGTAGTTAATGGCAACAGTAGTGGCTGGATAATGGACCTGCTTCACCAGTGGTTGTATGGAGGAGCTGAACAATGCTTTAATTGGTTTTAAAAAAACAATGAATGAATACAGGTATAAAAGTAAGAAAAGTCAGTGCTGTATATTGTGGTTGTGTGATGGAAGAAAACAGATTAATTTCATGTCATATTATAAAACAAAGGAGCTAAAGTGGTTGTACTGGTGTCTGCGTTTATCCCTGAGAGTGTCTTAGGCACAATGCAGCTAAAAGCACCTATCCAAATGAACCCACTAATGCATTAGTACACTGCATGTTAACACAGTAATTAATAATTAACACCAGAGTGGGCCCTGCAAATGTATTTGTGTTGGATACAAACAGTAAGTTAACAATAAAACTGAAAAAGGAACACTTGAATATCAAACTCTGAATAATCTGGTTTCATTTCCTTCTTCTCAAAAAACAAAACATCAACACAATTATTCCTCCACAGTGGAGGCAGCGCATAGTGAACCTGCAGTTCAAAGGCAGGCGGCTGTAGCAGTATCTGGATCCACTGGGGATATTTATCCAACTGTGAGTGTTGGCTCGAGTCCATTCGCTGCTTTTTTTTGCCTCCATCAGTCCATCTCTGGCATACACTTAAACCACTTGGCCATGTGGCCCTGCCTCTTGGCTGTTCTCATTTGTGTGCTTGAGTCCCGCACGTCCATGTAGTGACCGTACTGGCTGATGGCGTCTTCAACACGAGTGATGTACAGCCAGCTGACTAGCACACCAAAGAACTGGTGACAGAAAGAGAGAGGGAAACTAAGTACAGGAAGGGAGGTCACCATGGGCGCATCTCATTTGTGTTAAATGTCTCCTTGCTTCCCTCACTTGGGTCTTATCCTTGTGTCTTAATGTCTCCCACGTTAGAAACTAGGAGTGGAGTCAAGGAAGGGGATTACTTTTAGCAAGATGAGATGTCTTTATAGGGTCACCTGTCCTTCTGCAGGTGCTAACAGCTCTGCATGCTCTGCATATTTTACAGATAATGTGAGATAGATGTGACTGCAGCCGTGGTGGGGTGCTCCTCTCGCGCATGGGCACATTGTAAAGCACTTTAAATGGCATTGATCTGTGTGAAAGGGGCTATTAAAAAAAAAGAGTTTGATTGATTGGTCGATGACAGCACCTGGATCATTGTTTCATGCAGGACAGGTTTGGCTCATGGGTCACAAGAACAGTTTAGAGGCATCCGCTCATGTGGACGTTCATGTTGGCAGTTAAAGCAAAACATATTCTGTATGCATGAAGGCCAGTCTTGCAGTCAGAGCCAGAATGAAATGTTCAACAAAAGTATTGGTGCTCCTCCAGCAGGATTCCATGTCTACTGATAAAATGAATCACCCTTTGGGGGGATACAGCCTGCACGCTATAGCAGCTAGTAAGCTAGGACTAGACATTTTGCTAGCAGCATTACATTATGAGCATCAGTGGATGTTGACTTGCTTGCTCGTGGCTAGCTTTGTTGAGATCGAGTTGGTGCAAATGACTTATATTAATATAACTCTGAGACATTGTTTGTTTGCCCCCATAAATAATTGTAAAACAATTTAAAGGAGCTCTACGTGATAATCAGAGCATTAATACAGTAGCAAATCACTACTTGGTAAAGATTTGTGGAGAAATGGCATCCTGAGCAGAGACTGAAGTCTTGCTCCCTCTGTGAATGTTGTAATCTGAGCTTTTCTGTCCGATGTTGTGGTAGACAGTCCAGCTGTGTGTGCATGTGAGTCCTGCGTGTCTATCCCACTGACTAGTTAATTGCCACCGCTCTGCTCTGCAATACAGTGGGTAGGCTACCGCTGATAACATGACAGCACTGTCATGGTGACATAGCGCCCACCTTCCAGTTCCCCCTGGTTAACTTAATCATAAATGAGTATCGTTTAGAGCTCCTTCCAGATTTTGACAAAAAGTGAATTAAATTGCACTGAAAATAGAATGCACAGCCAATGACTTCATGAACAGGACAGAACAACAGTCTGAAGTAACTGGGCAAAAAGAAAAAGAAAAAAAAAGGTGGTCAGTTGCTACTCAACATTCCTGTCCTCTCTTTACCAATGGTCTACCCGTCATGCATAACAGGAACACCCTGCCAGAGCTGCAATCACACTTTACTGGATGCTGTGATGGTGTGTCGTGGTGTAATGATGTGCTCCAGCCTCCAGCATGAAAGAAGTGAATGTGTCCGCATGTTTTGACTTTAATAAACGGTTGGTGACAAGCCTCTACACAATTATTAAAAACCTGTATTTTGTATTTATATTATATAAATATAACTTACTATAACTCAAGTCAAAATACACTTTCTATCTGACACACAGGAACTTCAGCCAGCTATTTAATTTAAATGTTTTTACAGCTGATATACAAAAGACTTCTCCTTCCCCTGAATATCATGTATCCATGATAAATACTGAAAATTAAAAGAAAATATTTGATCTTTTTTAATGAAAGTTTTATGCTTTTTTTTTAAATTAATCAAACCTGCAGTTAACACAGATCCAATATTTTTACTAAATGGTGACTCTGAACTCAAATAAAATCTTAACTTGGTGTTGATATTGCACCTAAGTTTAATCTGTTAGGTTATTTGTCCTGCAGTAAAACTGTGGTGATCAGCTGGGATAGTCTCTTGTATTCTCGCTCGACTCTCCTCCAGGCAGCCTCCTCGCTCCTCAACTGTCACTCCACAAAACAAAAATAGGGGAACTGAAATGTCTTTCCCGATGGCAGACCGGATCGATTTCCACAAAGAGGGAGTGAGAAGCACCCCAGATATGGATTGGATGACAGCCTCTGCTCTCCCTTCTTAAATTCACAGTTCAGTGGAGTCCAACATGCTTATTAAAAGGCAAGCACAATCTATATTCATAGCTGCCAGTGGGTGTCTGTGTGCGTCTCATGAGTTTGATGTATGACACAAGTTAAAATGAAATGTAAGAGAGCAGAAATGGCACAGTGATGAAACTTCTGTGTCCGTCACGCCCATGTCCTCTAATGGATCTGTTAAAAAACTGGATATGAAGGAAAGTGACAGATGTATAATGTGAATGTATAATGTGAGTATATGTGGGTTTACATGTCATAGCATCTTCCAGATGATGTTTTTTTTAATGGTAAAAAAACTACCAGTCAGAAAGGTTCCAAAACAGCATACCTCAATTAAATGGACCGGCATGTAATGCATGTTGTGAAAACTTGAACTGCATATTTTTTACTGCTGGTGCAGTGGCTTTGACAAGTGGTGAGGTGATTTACATTTTACCCAGGTTAGTGAACCGAGTTGCCTGCCTAAATGTCAGTGTGCTTCTGATATTCCTGGACACACTGAAATTAAAACTTCACTTGTTAAATGTCTGCCAGCTTTTTTGGGGGGAAAAATTGTACAGAGGTAGTGCAAAAGTTGTTCTAAAAGTCACAGATATAAACGACACTTCCACCCCTCAAGTATCACAAAAAGTTCAATTACATAAAAGATGATAACAGTCAGATTAACACATGCTGTACAATGAGATTAATACATTTGTTGGACAAGTAGGACATCTAAGTCTCATGTCAGTCTTATAGTTGACTCTGTTGTGGGGTCATAAATCTGCGTACACGGGCACATTGTGGGGACTCGCCTCCCTTTTGGAGACAAAATGCAGCTCCTCTCGATGCAAATTATTCAATTTTGACATGGTTTAAGGTTAAAATTAGGTTTGGAAATGAACTAATTCATGCCTATAGTTCACAATTTGAATTATGAAGTTCACAGTCCCAAAAAATGAACTACAGTAATTTACATTCATTTCTTCCATTTAAAAAAAAAAACAAAACCTTGTGATCATTATTCACTCACAGATTTTTCCCAAGACTACTCAGATGCTGATGTGTCATTTCAAATTTGTTGCCAATGTGGCAGACTTTTGGACTTGTTTTGTCAGAACCAGTGTGTGAGATTTTTTTTCAAGTGGAATCCATATAGATTTATTTATAAAACTCCTTCAGATATTCATATAAACTGGCTTTAGCAACGTTAGCTGTGTTGTCTGAACTGCCACTTGCACCAGCCGTCAACACAGAAGGAAGCGTGAATCTACTCATGAATGAGAGACTTGTGACACTGCAAGATGTAGACATTAATGACGTCCACCTCAGGTGAGCTGAAATGTTAGCTAGCTCAGTGTTGCTAGGTGAATTAGCAGTATTGGTGCATGGTGATATGGTTAGTGGCTGTAGTTTGGTAGAAAGAAAATAGTTCCTACACACCAAGGTCTGTGGATTATCTTGAGTAACCACATCATGATTTCTGGACAGAGACATTGCTGTTAAGTCTTTCAGATGTATTATTTTGGAGCTTTTAGCACCACAAGCTGGTTGCCATCTAGTTCTGTTATATTCGAGAGAAGTTGGAATATATATATGGCTGACATTTTTAAAGCTTAAGGGCTAGTGACAAGTCTGTGTTTATGTGTGTGTGTGTGTGTGCGTGTGTGTGGTGTACCTGAGGCAGTAGGATCCCTAAAAGCAGTCCAGCCATAATTTTATAGTTGTCCATGAGCCAGATGAAGAAAGCATCAGTGCAGCCTCTGATATGGATGACTTCAATCAAGTCCAAACGCTGTAAGACACAAACTGCTTGTTAACATAGCTTCAGTTTTCATAGTTAGTGGTTACAGTCAAGGAATTGACTTATTATAAGATAAATATAAGACTGGCAGCACATCATTCAACACTGCCAAAATAATCTTACATTTAAAAAGAAAAATCCTTTACTTTACAACATAACTGAAAATGCAAGTCTCAGGAACATCCTGCACCTGCAGGGCCTGATTTCTATGCGGTCACCCTAGTCACTGGTGGATCTTCGTTGCTGACGTCCCCTGAATTCAGATCAGAGACGGTAAAGAAACACATAGTGTCTCAGAAAAAGGGTGAACACAGGTGTTCCATTACAGACAGGATGAGGAAAATCCTGCTTTTGAACATTAAAGCATTTAAACATGTTCTTTTAGAAACCTTAAATACAAGTATGAATGTGAAAATGAGCATCATAGGACCCCTTTAAAACTGGTCTGCCTATCAAAGCAGGCAAAATGTTTAAAACCTGCATTAAGGGAGAGGATCTGATTTAATGAGACATCAGGCTTTGCCTTATTCAGTCATGTAAGTCAGTCTTTAACGTCTTACCGTTTTTTCCAGCACCTTGTACCCACACAGAGTGTTGGCCACTTCATTAGGCTGGACGGGAGAGAAGCAGAGAGAAGAAACACAGTTACTGAGAGGTAGAAATGAAGTCTGTGAAAAGCTTTCAACCTTGAGAGGAATCAACAGCAGAAAGAAAAAGGCGAATTTTTAGTTGGAATTTAACTGAAAACATCAAACAGACAACCAGAGAAACACACACACTGACACACATTATAACAGCCTCTCTCATGCACACACAGATGACACTTATGAACCACAAGGCTGCTGAAGACATCACCAGAGAAACTGTGTGTGTGTACGTGTGCCTTATGACTTTGAGCTTGTGATTTTCCATATTCAAATATTAAAATTAATTAATTCATATATTCAAATGAGATGAGACAAACTGCTCTCAGCCGTCTGGCAGAGGAGGAAGAGGAGGGGAGGAGTGATCACCCTCTTGAAGTCACTTTACACAGTTTATTGGCTGTATTAATCAAATTTGTTTCACATTTTTTAAACATTACTACGGTATTACGCTTTTTGTAGTAAGAATGGGATGGTAATTTACTCAACAACACACTGCCATCATTTCTCACCCATGATTCTGCAAAGTGACTGACTGCAGTACACTCTTCTATAATAGACTGTAACTTAAACGGCAACAGCTGAAATCAGTGTAACTGCATGAGCTTGACTGCAGGCGCTGTTACACATTTCAAGGACTCAGGTGGTAAAACTTAAAACACAATGCGCGATCAAGTGGAATTAATTGCTGCTTTGTGTTAATATGAACACACAGGCCTGCAATTACAGAGATAATTACAAAGATTAGAAGTAGAAAACTGAACTTCTGCGCTATCGTCGCTTGACTTTGACCGGTCATTAAAGCCGATGCTGATGAGTCATTTATAATGTACAATGCATGGATGAACATCATGTGTTATCTAAATATAATCCAGATTATCTGAGATGTTACTTACACAATCGATAGACAAAAAGGGCATCACTTTAATTTAACATTTGCAGCAATGAACAACATTGTAAAGAAGGGAGTGCAGGAAATATCAACGCCATTGTTTCCAACCTAATCATGTCCTTTGTTATATATTATAATGTATTTGATTTTTAGTGATATGTGCAGACTCTAGCATCTGGTAGTTAAAGGTCCAGTGCGTAGGATTTAGGGGCATCTATTGGAAGAAATGGTATTTAATATTCATAACTATGATTTTCATCAGTGCATAACCAAGTGAAAATTAGAAGTACTGTGTTTTCGTTACCTTAAAATGACATGTTTAAGCCCACATACAGAATGGGACTCCTCCCACTGAGTCTGCCATGTTCTTCTACAGAGCCCAGAAATACATATTAACACTGGCTCTAGACAGGGCCTTTCACATGTTCACATGGCCACCATAGTTCTCCTTGGCACATGGGAGAAGTTTCAGGTCTGTAGCCTCACTGCTACATGCCACTTTATGCTACACACTGGACCTCTAAATGTGTAGGATTGTTGGTTACTGTTTGTAAACACGCTCGTCAGCGAAAGCAGAAGTGAAAGCCAACCCTAGATTCACTAACGTTTGGTGTTTCCCCTTGCTTTATTTGGGTTTTTCCAGGGCTGTGTCAATTGGACGCCCATAAACTTTCCAAACACAGAAAAGAAAATGAAAATAAGAATATACAGGCTGAGGGCAGAGTCTCTGCAAAAAAATAAATAAAAAAATACAGCATCACACACTTCTAGTGAGTCAGCGGTGACAATTGTGAAGGGTAACTTCTGTATGAGTCTATACATTTTTTAGGGAAAATCCTGCACAGTGTATTTTTAATACTTCCAAGGAAAAAGTGTGTAAATAAATCTCTAAATCTGTGCATTGAGTCTGTTTCAAGGGCAACAGTTGTCAATCAGGTGCAAGTCAAGTGTTCTGTCTCTGGGATACATGGTGATTGTTAATGTCTCTCATCCTTCACCTAGGGTGTCAAATTTAATTTATTCATTAATAAAGAAATCTGTGAACCACAATATTTCAAATACGGGAATTTTAGTCACATTATATGGGGAGATGATGAATTATAGTAGCCTAGTGACCATCCTGATGATTTGGCAAAAGCTCTATTCCTAAACTGGTTCCACTGATGGTGAAGATGATGTTGCTCGGTGTTTTGTTATGCTGACTGGCCGAAGGACTTTGTCTGTCAAGGTGAGTACTTCCGCCCACTCATAGTGTGTGGGGCCACACAGAGTCCACACTGATACAGAGAGCGAAACAGAATGTTGAGCTCACGACATCAGGATGGTCTTACCAGGCTAAAATCATAGTGGCAGTGACGCGAGCTCTAACTGAGCAATTTTTTCCCCCAACATATCTCACAACAAATCATATGAGAATCAATCAGTTATTAGCTTATTATTACAGTGATTACTTGTAAACTGAAAATACCACAGAAAAAATATGACATTTGCTGACTCAAGGCGGCTCAACAATGTTACCTTTACAGCTAACAGAAGTGAGCCATACAGCCAGAAATCATGAGACATTAAATAGAGAACATTTCATACTAAAACAGTGGAAGGGAAAACAAAAAAGCTGAACTATGGGTGAAAAAAGGAACTGAAAAACATGGGTTGAAGTAATCCCTCTCAATCATCACTTACAACCCATTAGAAG
>JAPZEB010000001.1:7953922-7970121 GCA_029783705.1 Chaetodon striatus
TATGTTGCACAACCCCCCCCCCCCCAAAAAAAAAACTGACATAATGTAAGCCATCAGAGTATATTGTTTCAGCTCTATCAGTTATTTCAAGACATTTATTAAAAGAAGCATCAAAAAACAGAAATTAAATGGCTTTAAGTTACTGGCTTTAAAAATAAAAATGAAACATTTAATAATTTTAATAATTATTGAGGCATTTTCCCCTTGTTGTGGACAAAACGCAGCATCTTAGAGTATATTCAAGCCCTAACGCACTTACATTGAACAAAGAGTTCAACAATGATCCTTTGCAGCTGAAGACTGTTATGCTGCAAAGTGTCTCTATAAACAATCACATTTATACCCTACAACAATTACTTATTGACATTTAGTTGCCTCTACTGCTAAGATAATGTTTGTTTTCATTCATCTAACAAGTAAGATTGGACAAAGAGTGCTCTTTAGGGAACACTTCACTGTTTTGGAAACAATATCAGAATTTTTGTACGCTGGGGGGGGCAGCAGAAACAAGATGTGAAAACAACATTGACATATTTTTTAAAGCTACAGATGGTAACTTTTATGAAAATACCTTTATGTCATATTGGCTGAAACTGTCACTATACTCTTAACAGGTGTCTTCAACATTTTTCAGACCAAGGACCCCTTAGCTGAAAGAGAGATGAAGCAGGTACCTCAATTACACATAGAGTAAAAAATCGCAGGGCACATTAAACCAGGCGGGTGGAGGTTGGCAGGCAGCAGGCCATATCAGGCTCAGCCTACAGTCTTGCTCTGTATTTGCATTTCAGGAAAGAAACTCCACTTTCACAAAGATAAGTTGTTGCAAAAGACAAAATATGCTAGATTAATATTAATGTGTATTTTCAGACATATTTGATTTTTCAAAAAGAAAAAAACTTTCAACAAGTCAGCAGTCCTCCCTGCAGTAACTCTACAGATCCCAAAAGGGTCTCGGACCCTCTGTTGAAGACCAAGGCTCTTAAAAAAGCACATACGATGAATAGTCTGAAAAAAATAATGCCCCTTCTCCTCTTCCTCCTGCTTCTGATGGCATCTGCTAGAATCGACTCGGAACAATAAGCAACAACCAATCAGAGCTGCCAAGTCTCTGACGCAGCTGTCAGTCATGTCAATCACTCCATAAAATACAGTCAAATTGCCAAACTAGGCAATGCTGATCAAATGTGAATCAAGATTCTGTTACTGCATTACTTATTTCCCACCTCAAATGTTTTCAAAGCATAATTCAGTATACTGTTTAACTGTAAAATTAGGAAGTACTCCGCTGCGATATTGGATTTCACTGACATTAGTACCGAGCATTGCAGCCAAACCAACTCTCTCATTTTACAGCTAAACAGTACACTAATACCTGTGTCTTCAACAGAGGGTCCATGACCCCTGGGGAGTCCTCAAGGATACTGCAGGGGGCCTCTAAACGATTGTTTGATTTTATTTTGAAAAATGAAAAATACTCATTATCATGAATCCAACATATTGCGAGCAAAGATAAAGCTGGGGTCCTTGCGCCGTGTCTCTTTGAGCTGATGGATCCTTGGCCTGAAAAACACAAAAGACCCCTGCACTAAAATATGTTTCTAAAAACGTCTGAGGTGAGAAATAGACAATGCAGTTACCGAATCTTGATTCATATTTGATCAGCTCGGCCTAGTTTGACAGCAGTTCATGAGCAGTGATCGACATGACTGACAGCTGCTTCAGAGGCTCCTCGGGTCTCATTTGTTGTTTACATTCACATGCGGTAATACCATTAGAGATAGAGTACGTAGAAGTGTATGATTTATTTCACAGATTATCTGTCTCATGTAAGCAACCACTGCTTTATGTGGATATGGAAAACAGCTGCTTATTTACACATCCAGCAGTGATGGAGCAACATTATCATTCATCTGGAGTTATACTTATGTCCAGCTGCTGAATGTCAATTAAATATTTACTCCCTTTCATCTTTTCAGTCTCCACCAACCCCTAAAAGTGAAATATCTGGCCCTTTAGCTGCTAAGTGCTCCACTGTGTTTACCAGCTACTCTCTAAATGTGTCTGTCTGCTGTTTGGTGCTGAGCAGGTAGACCATAGTGGGTTTTTAGAGCTTTTTTCTTGATGCCTGCTGTAGCTAAAATGAACACTAGGACACAATGACCTGAAACTCTCTACAGAGCTCTGTAAAGCCCCAGGAGAGCTGCAGACTCAGGTGATAATGCTGAAGGTTCATCATTACAAGCGACACTTCTCAGTGTCACATTGTTTTACATTGTGATTTGATACATAAGCTGTTATGAAAAATATCTATATAGCCGCTTTAATGAATGAAATAATAAAATACAATACTGCATCTTATTATTATTGTGTTTTGTATTTCTGTCATAGCTTCCCAGAGAATTTGAAATTATATGCATGCTTGTAAAGTTTGCTAGAAATTAGGAAGATAAAGCTAAATGATCTGCTTGTGGTTTTGGGGGCCTTCGATGGTCCCCTGGACATCTGTTGTCTGCAGAGGCAGCAAGAGCCCATCATCACCACCTCCAACTTGTCAATCAGCAGATCTCTTCACAGTCTTTGGTAATCTTGTTGTGTACATTGTGAGATACAGCATCTCTATAAGCATTAAGGCTGGGTGTTGTTTTGAAAATTATGATACCAATACCCTTAAGTATCGATACCAATAGAGTAGCCTACTTCATTCGATACCTATCATGTGATTACAGTGGCACATATTGCCACATTTTCACATGTTTTGGTTGCATCTCTGCATGCTGACCTGCTAACTCAAATACACTATGGTCGACTTCAATACACCACAGACTGTATGAGTTGTAGCTGCAGCTGTGGGAGTGTGAGCTCCATGCTGGGGACAGTTGTGAGAGTCCGCCCGGCTGCAAACAGCTATCACAACAGGTATCACACAGCTAACGTCACCCCAACAGGTTTAACAAATGTGTAAAGTTGCGTTTTTGTGTCTGTGTGAGTTTGTTCTAACAGCTCAGTGTTGGGTGTTGACTTCTGCCTGCTGTGTTAGATTGTGCTAACCAGGGAGACGTTGAACTGACTGTAAGGAGAGTGGCTCCAGAGACGGCAGCAGCAGAAAGTTTGCCCATCTGGTGGGAAGTCAGGAACGTCTGGGATCAGACCCCCTAATCCAATAAAAGATCAAATGCAGGTATCCTTTGACTGGAGATGTTTTGAAACTACTTTGTACTGCGTTATTTCGGTTATTTGTAAAACAGACAAAAGGTATAGTTGTCAAAGCCTAATTAATTAATATCAAGGGTAAGTTGGACTGTGTCATGTGTCTCAGGATGTGGAGGGTCTGTTTTTGTTTGTGGTGCAGGGACATTTAATTAGTGATGGTGTTCTGTTAGTATGCTGATCATATTTTCATGTTTTCCAAATGACACTACGAGAAAAGGTGACCTATATAACATAATTTAATAAACTGTAATGAACCTCATGCATGGTGAAAATGTTGTTTTTCCTGAGAACTCTTTCTTGTAATGCACATGTAATGTGTGTGTATGGGAACATACAAATGTGAATGTTAAGTATTATGTAAATACTTGGTCTGCTATTACAATGATGGAGCATCATCAGAAAGTCAGAGCAACTTTTAGCCCCAAACTGGCGGTTACTTATCAAATTAAATCATGAAAAAATACAAATCTTAATTATTGTAATACCAGGAGCTGTCCTGCTCATATGTGTCAATGTTTTAGTCTTGTCCTGTTATTTTGTTAAGTGTTATATGTGAGTTGTTTTGTGCATGGTCACAAATGTTAAGTTGTTGTGGGCCTCAGGAAGAATAGCTGCTGCAGTGCAGTCGCTAATGGGGATGTGAATTAACTAATAATAGTCTACACCCCGTCCTCTAAATCTCACTGCAATTTGCCAGTCCTGTGCCAGTGTTTCCTCCCTCATACACTCTCCTAACCTCCTTCCCTTTTATACTCTTTCTACATAACTTTCTGTTTTCTAAATGTTTTAATACTCAATGATAAACAGTCTGTGGAATATGGTTTTAAATATGTTTGTTTAAATATGTATGTCACTAAAGGCCCAAAACAATGGAAAAATGAAGGCCTTGCTCACTTAGATCAGATGTAAATAAAGATAAAGCCAGACTTTCATTGACTCAGACTTCATTTAGGCAGCTACTCTTACCTTTACTGTACTCTACTATCACACTGAATCATGCCTAGCATGCCTTATCGTCAGTGTAGCGCTCCAAATCTGTTGATGGATGCTGTTCAACGGCAGTCATTTTATATTCCATAAAAACATATTTTTATGGATAATTTTATCAAGCACCTATAAGATATGGTTTACACTCTCCTGGAGAAAGTGGGTGTGTACTGTATTGTACTAATATGTCTAAATATAAGTGACCTAACATGAGGCTACCATGCAGAATATGCTGGTTGGCATCTGAGCACTACAATTACTGGACCTGCTCTGTCATTTAGAGCACTGAAAGCCTTGTAACTGTCTGATCTGTCATCCGGTTGCCCACACATGACTCATGTCTTACCACAGCAGGACATGACAAAATGTGCACCAGCAGTTTGTGGAGTCTACCAGAGAAAAAAACAAAAAGCCTGAATGTACTGTTCCTCTTTTCTTCTCTCTTTATCTGCTCTCTGGCTGTGTTTACATAGCACAGATCAGCCAGGTAAGAGCAGGGTAAAGGTTCACAGGGGAGGGTGCGGCCGCATAGAGGAAGACAAGACGGTTATCAGAGTCAGAGCCTGCAGAATAACATGACTCCACAGGTACAACACCTGTCGCTTCAAAGCTGGAGAAAATGAACCAGTGAAGGCTGGCATTTAAACATGGGATACACCCCATATATCGGTCATTTTCTTTCAATAAAAACATCTGTTTATATGTATTGCTCCGGAGCTGAACGGCACACACAGCCCCGGCTGGAACACATACATAAACACACACACCCCGCCTGCCTGCCTGTCTGTCTGTCTGTCTGTCCCCACAAGCCGGGCTATCAGTGCAAACACAGCGCGCGCTCCTCTTTTAACAAACGGTAACCATGACGTTACTCACCCACCAGCCGATGGCATAGGCGAACAGGATGAATTTGATAAAAAGGTAGGAGCAGCGGTGACAGTATCGTGTATCTTCTTTGTTGGACATGGTGTCTGACTGAGGACAGTTGACTCCAGCGGCTCGCTACGCTGTTGACAACACACTTCCGCGTTGTCATCGTCACCACACCTGTGGGCGCACGCGGGAGTGATGGATGGATGGACAGGCGGTTATATAGACTGGGGATAAGATCGAGTAATGGGGAGTTTTACGCAGTTACAACGTGTTTATGTAGCCAATATGTATTTATTTCGGTTGATTAATAGGCTAAATAAAATCGTTTGTGACCGCCGAGCCACAAATTTGATCGAAATGTGTCAAACCCCCTTTATCCAGGGGCGTATCCAGGAATTATGAGCTCATTGCACTTCCTTATTTCCTTTATTTAAAAAATAAACGTCTTTTGGGCACCCAATTATGAGCCCCATGTTAAGAGAGGTCTGGCTAAGAGGACAGTATAAGAACAGTGCTACCACACAATATAACATTGACTTCCCCCCTCTGCAGCCCATAATTCTCACAATGCCTATACAAATCTAACCTCTAGAGTATTAATCTGTGGACTCAGGATTTTGTCAAAAAATGATAAATTATATGCACGCTTTAAAAAAAAAAGTCTGCCCTTTCTTTTGGGTACAGGTAAGTGGTGATAAAAAATGCATTTGTTTTATACAAATAAATACCAGCTGAATTGTGATGCCAGTGAATATCCATGTTAGATGCTGACACATTAGTCTTAAAAATGCTTGAGCCTCAGTTGACAGGAGTATAATCATGTCAGAGACATGAAAAGCAATCAAACAAACAAAATGTTATCTCTGCTTCATTAAAGCAACTAAGCAGCACATTATGGATTGTAATGTAACTTAAAACATGTAACTTTGCCCCCTGGTGGTGAAGTACAGCAGAGAGACCCTACAGTATTGGACACCCTACTGGGTTGCTTCAGGGACTGGATTATCTCAAGAGCCTAGTCCTTAAATCCGTTGGAGAAATTGCCCAAATGGGACTCCCTAAAAATTTGGAATTTTATCTGTACCAAGTTTTCAGAGGAGTCCGTTGCCCAAATGAGGACTTTGGAGCCTCTGAATGAGGGCTACCGAATTAACCACTGCTTTTGTTTTGGGCCTCAGTGCAGTGCCTGTGTCAAAGCTCCACACGCAACTCAGAAATGTAGTAAGTAAGTTGATTCTTTTGAACTGTAAAATCAATCAGTGAAAGACTTCAAAATCCCACAAAACATACATAGCACAGAAAACATAAATGGAAACTACCTTTGCTGTCCATACATCACCATAGTAAATGTGTTTTTGAGAGGATTTTAAATTATAAGACTGCTCTTATGCAGAGCCTATGAATAAGCAGTTGTAGACCTGATACGCCAAAACAACAGGGCTGTCTGTGGCCAGCCGTCGTCCTTTGTGTATCCTGCATTGATTTGGTAAGAGGGAGCTGTCTGAGTGGCTTCAGTCAAGTGAATCCTGTTAGTTTGGTTATTTCTCATTTATCACCTCCACCTTTTCTTATCTTCCTCCACAAGCACTTATGTGGCTGACCACATGAGTGCAAAGTAAAGTAAAGCAAATCTGAGCAGTTTCAGATTTTATCAGACGCAGTCCTTAATTTGTATTCTGAGAATATAACAGTTTAATCAAATTCATTTGGCATGAAAATGATCGTTTTTGTTTGTTTTTTGGTGATGTTTTTTCTGGACTAGGAACAGAGACTATAATTAGTCTGTGCAAAATGTTCAGGCATGTCAGTGGTCAGATGTGGTCTTTGATATGAGTTCAGGTGCAACATTTAACAGAAGATGTGAGGCAGCGTGAGTCGATGCAGTCATCTGTCTTTGTTCGTGCCAGTTCAGGGTAGACAGGATGTGTTTCATCCCTTCCTCATTAGTTTTAGGCCCTGGTTAGCCACCACTATTATTCGTCAGTCTACAGCGCCTCAGGCTGAGAGTCACTCAGGAGACCACACGTTATGTACACTTACACCAGCTCGGAAGAAAACTTTTCATTCTCCTGCCTGTACCCTTCAACGTGCCCTTCACCACGCTCTGCTGGCCAACAAGGATTTGTGAGCATGTGAAAGTACACACATGCAGTGCAAACTGTACACACACAGCAGAGAAAAGACAGAATGAGTTCAGATGAAAGCAGCAGGCTTTTCCACCCTTTTTTTTCTATACAAACACATGCGAACACATAGAGTAGATTTCCCCGGAGAGGCAGGGAGAATCACACAGAGCAGGGGCAAGGAGAGACACAAAAAGAGCACAATGTGGGAAGTAACAACCAGCAAAGGGGTCGTCGCTGTCCGTGAGAATAAAAGCAACAGAAAGCACAAGAAAAGATGCAACAAAAGAGAAGCCATTTCACATTGAAAGCACAATGATTACCACAGACTGCCTGTTGTAAGCATTGTAGAAAAACACAAATAACGCCACAGCAATGGCCAAACATCACCACAGGACTCAATTGAGACGTGAGCATTGTAAAAGTACAGCGGTGTGAGTGTCCTTAACGGCACCTATGGTTGGTGATAAGTGACCGGTTAAAGAGTACATATTTATACTGTATATCTCCTTTTAAACACACATGCATCGATGCAGTGCACATGTTTGAAGACTTTGACTCATGCACACAAATTTTAAAAACTTTTATTTATGTTCAAATTTTGAAACCAGCAGCACATGAAGACTGACTCATACAATCCCTGGGGAGATATTTAAGTGTTTTGTCATGTTTCAGACGCCACAGCTCTAACTAAACGGAGACAGCAGCAGATTTCCAAAATGTGTGACTGCCAATAACTGCAAACACAGAGCTGTACTTCGCAAGTACTTCAGCATTGATTATCAGCTTCATTTTTAACCCTGCAACGCCCTCAGTTCATCTGAAACTAATTCCCAAGCTGTGGGGAGCACTGCAGTTAGTTCAGATATCAAAAAGATCACTCAGTGGAGCGCTGATATCAGAGCTTATTAAATGTGTGTGATCACACCAGACTATCACGGGGCTGACACACCGACAGTCATTCACTCTCACCTTCACACCTCAGGGCAATTTATAGTCAACATCTAACCTAACATGCATGTCTCTGAACTGTTGGAGCTCCGCAGTATGAAAATAATAATGAATATTGTGCTGATATTATGCTGGTTGTGAGTAGCTTAGCGATATGAGCACAACATCATCAAGATTCTCACAATGTGGAGAAGCAGAGATCTTGGGAGGAGTGGCAGCAAGGAATGGAGAGACTCCCCATCAAGAATTAATCTCCCTCCTAAGGCACATAAATCCATACCAACACTGTGATAAAGTTTGACCTCTCGAGCCATGTCAATACCCACAGAACAGACCCCGCAGGAGGACAATTTCACTAAAGCCCGAGTGATGACAGATGATTGTGGGTTACAGCATACTGAAGTTGTGCACTGAGCAAAGTCACATCAGGAATGGACCCTTTTGAATGGACCCCAAAAGTTTTGGTTTAAAGTTCACCCCTATGGTTATTACACGATACAGGACTGCACAATGAAATGTAGTTGTATAGCTTACTCCACTGCTCAAAAAAATCAAGGGAACACTTTAATCACACATCAGATCTTGATGACTGAATTATTCAAGTTGAAAATCTGATGTACGTTGTATAATTTGTTGAGAGCAAAGTGACGTAACAACAGTCAATGGAAACCCAAATCATCAACCCATTGATGGCTGGATTTTAATATCACACCGAAAATCGAAGTGAAAAATTGAAATCACAGGCTGATCCAACTTGTATGGATTTTATCACAGCAGCTCATAATGTGAGTCAGTAGTGTGTACGGCCCCTGTGTGCCTGTCTGCACTCCTGACAATGTCTGTGCATGCAGACCTGGATCAGGGCATCAGTGAGCTGATGAGCTGGGGGGCACTTGGCGGCGTCAGATGCACTGATACATAACGTCCCATAGGTGCTCAGCTGGATTTAGGTCAGGGGAATGAGAGGACCAGTCAATGGCTTCAGTGCCTTTGTCATCCAGGAAGTGCCCACACACTCTGGCCAGATGAGGCTGGGCATTATCCTGCACCAGGAGGAACCCAGGGCCCACTGCACCAGCGTAAGGTCTAACAGTCACTCTGAGGATTTCATCCTGGTACCTAACAGCAGTCAGGGTACTGTTGGCTATGACACGGAGGTCTGTGCGACCCTCCAAGGGTATGCCTCCCCAGACCATCACTGACCCACTGCCAAACCAGTCATGCTGGATGATGTCACAGGCAGAATAACGTTCACTCTGGTGTCTACAGGCTCTTTTAGGCCTGTCACATGTTCCCAGTATAAACCGGTCAGGAAGGATAAGGAGAGAGCACCTGTCTGAGGCCATCACATGTAAAACCATTTCCTTTTTGGGGGTTGTCTTACTTTTGCCTCTCCATTTGCACCAAAGCAGATGAAAGTGATTCACACTCACTTGAGCTTCCTAAATGGACAGATTGATATCCCTGAAGTTTAACTGACTTGGTGTTATACTGTGGCGATTAAGTCTTCCCTTAATTTTTTTGAGCTGTGTATTAACAGATCTCCAAATAAATTAAAATACAACAGAATAAAACAATAACATATAGGGAATACAACAGAACAAAGTTTGTAAAAATAGCATTTAAGGATTTAATTAAAAGAAAAACTTAATTATGTTCACGGATACACACAAAACAATAAGCACAGTATATGAAATATCAGTGTAATTTGCAAGCTACAGTGCAAAACGAAGTAGTGGGAATGAGGGTATTGTATGGTGCAAACCAGCACCAGCACTAAATAGTTCCATGTAAAGTTCACAGACACAGTGCAATATCTTAAGCTTGGTGCAATATAGCTGGGGTTCACTAAAAATGTAATATTCTTCTATGTACTATTCATGGAACTTTATGTGAACTCCATTTATAACACATTTTTACTGAAGAAGTGGAGATTTCATTTTGGCCTGTAACGCACAGTACATGATCTACATCCACACACACATAATGGAAATGAACAGTCAAAGCTCCCAAAGAGCTCTCCCTCTGTTCCCAGAGGACCAGGAGACACGAACCCTGCACATGTTGCATATCACCCTTTTCTGTGTCCTCTTCACTCCACGCTGCACCATAGAAGAGGGTAGATAATGATTAGTTTATAGGCAATTTCACGGGAAACCACCACAAAAGGACTTTAGCTTTTCAGGGGAGCTGAAAATTGATAGCTGCCGAAATTCATTTTCCCATCCAAGTTGTCCGCCCCCTCCCCTGCTGAAATGGTGCCTGTTTCATTCATACTCCACTTATCTTGTTGTAGATTGAATCACGCACAGCCAACACATGCCCTCAATTAATGCCACTCCTCCTGTGTCTCTTTTTCAATATATAATACCAGATTGTCATTTCTTCAGTTTTCTTTTTTTTTTCCAAACACACAAAAGATGCAGAAAATCACAGCGTGGACCACAGTTGTTCATTTTTTTTTTGGCTTTTCATTCATCTGTCTTTCTCTCTACCTCCCTCCCTCTTTCTCTCTGCCTTTGTACGTGTAGTTGGCGCAGCTCCACGCGCACAGTCGCGTGCCTGCCTGTCAGTGCGCCTCGGTCACTCTCAGCAGCTTGAACCGTAATCAGCTAGTTACACATTCCAGGAGAGAGGAAGAGTGTGTCTGTGTGAGTGTGTGTGTGTGTGTCAGAGAGAGTGAGTAGAGATGTCCTGGTGGATTATTGGATGGATCCGGTTGTCCATTACGCAGACGGAGTCTAATTTTCGGACCTTGTTAACCATGGATTGGACAAACCAATATTAAGACTCACAAATCAGAGAGGTAAGTATTAATCTGACAGAACAATGTGTCTTATTTTTGTACATAACTTTTGTCACAGGTGCCGTCCAGTGCATGCATTCATCACTTGTGCTGGACCGTTGCGCGTTCTGCAGCCAAAGTGATTGTGCGTCTGCCAAATGGCCGTAATGCATGTTGGCTGATGGATGTATTTGTGTTAGTAACAGTTATCAAAGCTCATTTTCAATCAAATGTGGGCTGAAACAAAGTGCAGCTTTATTCAACGCTCAAGGAAATGCTTTATTAAAACTAACATGTGCTTCTGTAAGATTAGGCTCATATCAGTAGGCTGGGGAACTTGCCATAATGGTGATATGATGTATGATTATTAACTAAGGCGCTGGTGTTCAGAGACCCAAATGCGCGCACAGAGTAATTTCACACTTGACGTGATTGCCTGAAATCTGAGATGCATGAGTGTTTCAGGCTTCAATAAGTTTAAAATAAAATATACTTAAATCATTTGGATTGTGCAACAGCTTTTATGAACTGCTGAGATTTTTTTTTTTCCAAATCAAGTTATATTCCGGGCGACTGGATCTCTCATTATGTCTCGCATGACGCACATGGAGTTATATATGAAGTTTCTGTCACCAGGTGAAGGTAAATATGGACGCCGAGAGTCTTATTCAACACATTGAACGAGACATGGAGGCCACTTCACTGCCGTTTTCAGTGACCACCGATTGGCTGGAGGACGGAAATGAGACGATTGGGAATCAGTTCCAGCAGCCCGACTGGCAGGTGGGAGAACAGAGACTGGAGATGAACAGGTTGAAGTCAGAGACAGCTCTTTCTCATTAGGGGAGAAACATCGAGCAGAGCCTGGGAGCTTTTAGAGGAAACTGTGATCAGATGAGACAAAATGAACCACAGAGTGCACTAAAGTTCATCTGGTAGTGTCTGTATTTCTGTGTACCTATATAGGGACTGCAGATGGATATTAGTCAGCAGCTAAATCTGGTACAATACATCTCTTCTCTCTGAATTAAATTAATGTATTTCTGTGGTCCCTGGCAGATAAATGTAATACATCAAATTAAACCAAGTGCACAAATGGAGTCTTTCGTTGGGGGCAGAATATTATTTTCAATATATATCAGTGCTCTTTATTGTGATTGTCCTTTTATATCATCATTGAACTGCTCAGCGTAGATACACTCACAGTACAGTACATTTATTTTTACAGTCCTTTATTTGTTCTCTGTCTTTCCCTCTCCCCTCCTCTCGTCTCCCCTCTTGCAATTCATCTTCCCCCTCTTCCCTCTCATCTCGTTTCCTCATCCCTCTTCTCCTTTTCTTCCCTTTCTCTTCTATCATGCACACCTCCCTCCTCTCTTTTCCTCTTCTTTCCTCTCGTGCTGTGTACTCTTATTTCCTCTGCTCTCCACTCTTACCTCCTCCTCCTCTCTCATTTTGCTACTCCTCTCCTCTCCTTTCTTCTCCTCTCCTCTTCCTCCTGTTTGTGCTCCCCCTCTCATTTCCTCTTTCTCCTCTTTCTTTTCCTTTTTAACCCCTCTCATCTCCTCCCTTCTCTCATTTCATCTTCCTCCTCTCCCCTCTCATCTCGTTTACTCATTCCTCTTCTCCCGCTTCTCTTTCTCTTCTCTCATTCCCTCCTCTCCTCTCATTTCCTATTCCTCCTCTTTTGTTTCCTCTCCACTCATCTTGTCTCCTCTCTTCTCTCATTTCTCTTGTTTCCTCATTCCTCTTCCTTTCTTTCTCTTCTCCCATTCCCACCTCTCTCCTCTCGTTTCCTCTCGTTTCCTCTCCTCTCCTCTCCTGGTCCTCTTGTTTCCTCTCCTCCTCTCATTTCCTATTCCTCCTTTTTCTTTTCCTCTTATTTCATCTTCCTGCTCTTCTCTTTCTTCTCATCTTGGTTCCTCATTCCTCTTCTCTCCCTCTCTTCTCTCATCCCCACCTTTAAAATCAAAACCTCCTGTCTCCTTTTCTTTCCTCTTCCTCTTGTTTTCTCTCCTCATCTCTCCATATCTCCTCTCTTCTTCCTCATTTCCTCTCCTGCTCTCTACTCTCAATTCCTCTTCCTCATCTTTCTTCTCCGCTCCTATCTTGCTTCCTCTCCTCTCCTCTTATCTCCTCCTGTTTCCTCTCCTCTCCTCCTCCCCTCTCCTTTCCTCTTTCTCTACTCTTGTCTCCCCTTCACCTCTCCTATTTGCTCCTTGTCTTCTTACCTTTCATCTTCACCCCTCTCCTCTTCCTCTTGTCTCTCAGGTGGCTCTCTGGGCCATAGCCTACTCCCTCATCATCCTGGTGTCCATCACTGGTAATGTCACAGTGATCTGGATTATTCTCGCTCACAGACGCATGAGGACTGTAACCAACTACTTCATTGTAAACCTGGCCTTCTCTGACGTTTCCATGGCAACCTTCAACACCCTTTTCAACTTTGTCTATGCGCTTCACAATGACTGGTACTTTGGCCTGGGTTACTGCCGATTTCAGAACTTCTTCCCCATCACGGCCATGTTTTCATCAATATACTCCATGGCTGCCATCGCAGTGGACAGGTAAGAAAGCTCTCTTACAACATGTGCATAGACCATCTTACAGTTTTTCTTTATCACTCATAACCGGGCCTGTTTAAACATCCCAAACTATGGTGCCATTTACCAAAAAAGAAAGGCCCATTTCTCAAAACTAGAAACACCATTCAACTGTTTCCAGACATGATTTAATATTCAAAACTCTTTCTGACAAACCTTACAAAAAAGTGGCCAGACAAATCAAACCCTCAGGTCAACCCCAAAACCTGAAGTGCAAACACTTAGCTTTATAACTGTTAACACACCAATCAGAATTGCAAAGGTCAATAAAAAGGGTCTTGAAGCATGTTTATGTGCTCTGGAATGATGGAGCCTAACAACGTCAAGTCAAATGAGTTTTATGTATATAGCCCAAAACCACAAATCGTAATTGGCCTCAGGGGGCTTTACAATCTGCACAGCATCTGACACCCTCTGTCCTTATACCCTTGAAGCGGATAATGTTAAACTACCCCCAAAACAACCTTTACTGTAATGGGAAAAAATGGAAGAAACATCAGGAGGAGAAGCTGTGGTGAGAGCTCTCTCCAAGGACGAACAGACGTGCAATAAATGTTGCGTGTACAGAAAGACAATCCATATAGCAAAATGATACATAGAATATAAACACATATACAACACTGAATTTACAAGACAACACAGAAAAAGAGGAAGACACCAACAACAAAGACAATTTATCGTACCTTTGTGCCTACCTAGATCATCACATGCTCATGCATGGGAGGACTATGAGAGAAGCTGGACAGCCAGCACAACTCAGCCTAGGCTTTTACGTGGTTTTATCCATTGTCCGTACTTTCAGAGGGGAAAACAGGTCGTTTGCCTTGTTGTTATTGTGATACATGTAATGTTGTAGTGCATTCAGACTCTACTCTCAGTGTAGTTTTTACCACAGTAATGGATGACCAAAGGTAACTCGGAGGCGGCCATCTATTGAGGGAAGCAGAGGCTTCTTACAGCTGAGCAGGAGACTGCCTTGGTGAATATGGTTATTAACAATAATGCCATCTGTTTCAGGGAAATTCAATCCTCAGTAGCTGAAGATTAGTTAGTCTTAAAAATTTCCACCAACGGTGGATGTCTGTGGTGATGTGTCTGATGTGTCTGGTGTCAGGCACACAAGAGCATTTTCCCTATGCTGCCCCGGCGAGAACAAACATAATGCATGGGAAATCTGATGCTGTGTAATCTGTACATTTGTTGCATTTGGAATTATGTGAAATAAACCAGAACAGAGACACTGCACTAGAAACTGGACACTAATGGAGGACTTATCCTCATCTCCTACAGCACCCCATTTAGGAGCTGCATTATGCAAACAGTCAGAAATGGACGGATAACCACTTACTGAAACAGCAACTCAGCAGTTGTATATGCAAATAACCCACTTAAGTGCTACATTACTACACTGTCTGTGATACATTCATGTCTCTGTCGTTATGGTTTTTAATTACGGCCTATATAGCCTGCTTAGTTAACATACTGGTTGCTAAGTACAAATTATCTTGAAAATTACTCGTTCTAACATGTATTTGGTCTTTATCAGATCTTTTCTCTCATTGTTTCTTTGCCAGTCAGGAGTTTGTCAGCTGCACTTAAAGAGAAACCCCTTGCTAAATTAGCATTTATTCACATACATGAGCATCTCTTCATATCAGCAGCAGCAGTACAGAGGAAAATGCTGCATGAGGGAGATATGGGTCAACATGCGGTGGAGATACAGCTGTCATTAATGCGTGCTGGAGCATGAATGGTCGGTCTGTTCTCACATGAAACTGTGCTAAACATGTGATATGTCCCACAATTAACACTGTATTATTAATGAAGCTTATGTTCATTCTTAAGGCTGCTGTGGTGAGATGTGATACATTAGACCGCATTGTGCTGATGCAGCTGTTTCTAATGTTTGTCCACCCCCATTTCTGTGTATGAGGTCTGTTAATCCAGTTCAGTGGAACAAACACCATCAGCAACTGAAAGGCCATGATGTTAAATCCACACCTTTCTGACACAGTGTCAAAACAAACTGAAAATTATAGCCATTACAAAGGCAGAATTTATCGCAGTGTTGTTGTATTAGACTGCATTTCATAGCACAGGTGCCCCCAATAAACCCGTACCTGCAGTTGTTCCAGATGAGAGAGTTTTATTGGAGCTTTTCATTATTCCTCTCATACGTGTACATGACATATATGATACATGGCTCTCTGTGGCTCAGGATGGACGTAGTGATGAATGAGCTGCTAAGATCAGACCAAGTGTACCATCTGCTTAAAACTCGATAACACCTCCTCATTAGTTTCCAATTTATAAAACCATCAGTTTTCCTCGGTATCATTACTTGCAGCAGCAAGCAAAAAACAATCACATGGTAAACTGATAAACTGTGAAACATAATCTGTATTCATGGAGTGATTCAACATATCACAGCAGCAACCCTAGACGTTCTCCTTAACCTTTACAGGTGGGACTGATGTGAGTCGTGCCAACCAGAACAGGTTTAAGAGCAGGGCTGCAATTAAATATTACTTTCAGTGTTAATTAGTCTGTTGATTATTGATTAACTGATTAGTTGTTTGGTCTATGGTGAAAAATGTCAATCAGCATTTCCCGAAGCCCAATATTGCATCCTCAAATGTCTTGTTTTGTCCACAACCCAAAGAT
>JAPZEB010000001.1:7974274-7991956 GCA_029783705.1 Chaetodon striatus
AGACTTTACTGGATCTCCCTCATTATAGAGTCATCATGTATGTTACTGTACAGTACTGTTTCTTTAACATATCGGTCACAGTGTGCATTCATACAGTGTGTTCCTCATGCATTATGACTTCACTACTGTCATTTCTTTATATGACCAGTGTACATAGAGTTCAAATTAAGATGTTTAAGTGCTGCTACTTACAAGAATGTGATGTAAAATGTAATCTATTGAGTATATTAATGTGAGATGCTTATGAAGTGTAAATGTAACATGGGACCTGTGTGATGGTTGTGACCACGCAGCAGGATCATGATGTTGTAAATAGTCTTGGCATTAACGTGTCAGAATGTAGAGAAAATCTTTTGATTCCCTGCAACAACTTTTTAACTTTTAAAATACAAAAAAAAAGAAAGAAAAGTGAAAATATCTGTATGTGTTGTCTACACAAAACAGCAGGGTATTTGTTTGTGGCCTAAATTAAAGCAGATAATATGTTTAATAAATGTGACAGCATATGTATGTGTGTGTGCAGTGGTCCCTCTGTTGTCTTCTACACATTGTTATAATGATACAGAGGGGTCAAGGGTCTGCTGCTGAGTGTTTTACTAAAGGACACTTCAGATGGGCTGAAGCTGACAGAGCTTAATGTTCTTTTTGAACAGTGACCAAGTGTTGTAGAACTTGAGATCAGTCTTGGTCCCAAGACTGGTCCGCTTTTTGAAAGTCTTTGTCTCGCCTTGGACTCGACCGCATTTTTACTTGGTTTTGTCTCGGTTTCAGACAAATAGCATTTTATTTAAAGACCACGACTGTGAGGCTATCACTAAAAAGCTTGTTCAAAAAAGGAGCATTGAATAAAGAGGGTTAAGTTGATTTTAGCTCCTCAGTGTTTGTTTGTATTTGTTTACTTGTAGCAAACAAAGGATTATTCCCACACATTGCCTTTTGGTTATTTTATCAAGACATTGCTCATGGTACACTTATACATACACACACATATACACTATGCCAATAAAAGAAATGCACGAAGAGGAATCTTTATTAGTTTTCTTTTGGTGTTTTTATGGGAATGTCACTTTAAGGATGGTTTGCACGTTTTATATTTTATGGTAAGTGGCTCATGCAGTGTGGGACTTGCACTGGTCTGGTCTTGACTGAATCCCTAAAAGTCTTGGTCTTGTCTCTGTCTTGATAGACTTGGTTTCGAAGTAGATGGTCTTGACTACAACACTACCCACCTCTGATCACGCTGACAGCATCACTAAACATAATCTGTACATAAGTGCAAAATCTGTGGTGCAAATGAAAACAACATTGGATTGACACAGGTTTGTCTTTTCTTTATTTAGTGACTGATTGATTGACAGTGTTGGACAGATACAGTCTGGGTTTTGTGAACAGAAGCAAAGAGATTAAAGTGTCTGTGTGACGTGGGGCTGGCTTTCAGACTTCTCTACTACTTTGGGGATCACCTGAAGGCAGCTCAGGACCTGCTGGAGATGCCGGCCCTCTATATTCTGGCAGTGTGAGTATTAAGTAGGAATTAAAATTCAACTTGCTTGCACTGTCATTGCTGTTTCTTTTTTTACTGTAACAGTTTTGAATTTGTGCTAATCTGTCACTACAAACAAGAATTTTTACCGTGGTTAACAAATATGTCCTCAAATTGTGCTGTAGCATCTCACAGATCCTTCCTTGCACCACAATGACCTGTTGTAGCTACACTGCCATTATTTTAAAAGCTTTTTGTTCTCTTGTAGTCTAAGATTTACAATGGAAATATAAATACCAGTGGATAAATTCACCAGTCTTTTAATAAGTATTATTGACAGCAATAATATGATTATTTGATTTTGCTACAGAGAAAAATAAATAGGACTTTCCATGAATTACATATTGAATGAGCCAGACCGTAGTTCACTCAAACATCCTTCTGAGTCTTTAGGAGCATTTAGAGTATAGAGCGTGAGTATAGGGAGAAGCTTTATTTCCAAAATGTTTGAATTCCACTTAAAGTTTCAGCTACTGTAATATTCTTCTTATAGATCATTTGGCCATTGTTGTTCCACTGGCATCTATGTTAGCACCGCATTCCTGTTTCATGGCTATTACTAAGTAACTGATAAGTCTCACTGTGATGATGAGGGTAGCCAGCACCTCTTAAGACAACAACGACAACTTAGCAGCAGCTGAGATCAGAACTAACAGGATTTCTACTTAGTAAAATACATGTGCTCTTTAGTCATAGTTTACAGTACAGAGCACATCAGAGTAGGATAGGATTGCTGTCATAAATTAGACCAAATCTGCACATTTAGCAAGCATGTGACATCTTCTGCAGATCACGGTGAAAGTCCCACTTGTGTTACTTGTCTGCCCTGACATACTTTACTAAACCCTCCACTACAGGACAGGTACCAGCTGAGGGGACTTTGACGGTGGCTTTGTCTGTACGCCTCATTATTGCAACAGCAATATTTGTCAACATCGCCCGATACAAAAATAAAATAAATAGCAACAATGTATGTATAACATATTGTATCATATCTGGGTAAGATATTAAAAATTTTAAAGCAAAAATATTCCCTTTCATCTCATTACACATTTATATATCACCTCATATCTCTCGTTGTAGGGACAGCGAGGAGCCTACAGCAGACAGCAGACACACTTTGGAAACTTTGGTTTAAAACAGTGTTTTTATGTCCCTGCATTCACTCAACACGTCGCAAGGATAAACATTTTTCTGCAATGCTTCTTGTCTTGCAACTGTTGTACTTGGTATACTGTAACAGACTGCAGTTATCAGAGGAGTCCTGCAGATGGCGATGATACACAGCTCATGGGAGCGTTACAGGAGTGTGTGTGGACTCTATTTCTGCCCTGCACATTTATTGCAGGAGTTGAATGTGCGTGTTTTATCTCTATAGATAAATTTAACCTCAGAAATCACAAAAACCTTAAGAGTCTGGGTATTGTTACATTGGTTAATCAGACATAATCTAACTACAACACAGTGCCTGACTTTCTGCTACCTAACACAGCAGAGAAGGCTATCTCCTCCCTCTGTCACGTAGACGGGCTAAAGCAGCTACAGGAGTGTTGACTGGACTGGTTGGCTTCAGGAGGACATGAAACAAAGGGAAAGAACAGAAGGGAGGAGAGGGGGGGAAACACAGAAACGTTGGGAGATACCAGCGAGACAGAAGAGATGTTCTCTATTTATTGTTCAGCTCCTGTCTCAGCCGGCAGCCCACAGCTGTGATGAGCGCAGCTCCTTTCCCACTGCCGTCCTCTGACAGCAGGAAGTTGACGTTACACTTAGGAGCCAGTTTTTTTACTGTCTGGTGCATGATTCCAGAGAAACTAGACAAAGACAAAAGACTTGGCATCAAACAGTGACAGAATCTGTTACGTTTGACAAGTTAAATAACAGCTTGCAGGTTCCAGAGAGCTCGTAAGAACTGTCTGTATAAAGCTACAGGCTCCTCTGGTTATGTCAGCTTAGTATGAATGATATCACCAGTGATACTGTACAAGTGTACAGTGACAGGATTCGGCAGATTGTTTATCACATGTGCTTAAACACGACATGGTCAATAACGTTCTTCTACTAAAGGTTCCGTTAAAGGAGCAGTGTGTAGGATTTAGTGGCATCTAGCGGTGAAACAATGGCAACCAGCTAAAACTTCTCCATTGTGCCAAGCAGGAACTCCAAATTACGATTCCTTCAGTGTTCGTTGTTAACACTTAAGATCCAGACATTCAAGAGGTTTTGAGAAAGGTCTCTTCCTCTCCAGGACAAATGGATCAGGTGACTTAAACCGGTAAAACCACAGAATAAAGCAGTCTCATGTTACAAATCAGTGTTTCTGTGATGCTGTTCTAGCACCTGCTAATGAGTGCTCGCCTTTTTTCTCTGTTAACTTAACATCCAGATGTTAATGATAAGTTTTTACCATGAGTCAAATAATCTGCAGTGGTCTCTCCTCTCAAAAACAATGAGATCCAGTGATTTAAACTAGTAACAGCGCTGAATAAAGCAGTTTCATCTTAAAAGAAAATCAATGTTTTTTCTGACACTGCTCGTCCCAAAGGGGCTGCTAACTACGGTGGCCGATGCAAAACCGTGAATGAACCTATCTAGAGACCGTTTTTGGTTTGTCCATTCTAGGCTTTGGTATAAACATGGAAGTGTAACACAGTGGATCCCGTTGACAAGGGCCTGCTCCCTGCGTAGATATAAAGTGCTCATTCTAAGGTGACAATTCGACGATTCTCATTTTAAGGTGATTATACACTGCAGCAGTGATTCCCAACTGGTGGGTCTCTGTCCAAAAGTGGGTCATGGGTCTATTTTAAATGGACTGCAAGTGACTCACAAACATGTCAACTTTGTAAAAACCACACTTTATTTTTGAAGTACAGTGAATTTCTGGCTCAAAGCTTTTATTCTGAAGTGCTGTTTCCTGCTATAGAGTGAGTCACTAACGGACAGCTACTTGGGAGAGACAGCAAACTAGCTCGACAACATGGCCAAACCCAAGTATAACGCTAAATATAAAGCACTGTGTGGACCTTGACTAATGACTAAGGAGCAATCTGGATGCCATGGCTGGACCAGTTGGAAACTACTGCACTAAAGAAAATATTCTTATCTTATCATATTATGTTCCATTTCTGACGGTATATTTCCCTAAATCCTACACACTGAACCTTTAATAGAGATTTAGAGGTGTTATTTGAATCAAATAAAGGGGGCTGACTCAGAGACTTCATTAAAACTCAACACTCAATCTAACGTGTTGAGCAACTGCCAGCACATCTCATACATGACTGGTTCATAAATTAACCATGACTCATGATCTCATGAGAATCATGAAGACAAACTCTACATGCCATTAGCACATTAGCGTTTATTGGACAATCCGTTTCTGAACGTTAACTCATTGTTACATTAACTGATATGACATTAAATTAGTATATCAGACCAGTGCATGTGAGCCGCATCTGAGATTAGAACTTTTTCTTTATGTACACAAAGTATGAAGATGGCAAACATAAAAGCACAAGCAAGAAATAACAGGGACTGCCCTGAGTCTGGGTGTAAATTAATGCCCATACTGTTATTACTTGGCATATACAACAATATATAACTGAGGAGAAAAAAAAAGCCAGCTTTCTTCCTTCCATACTGCAGTTTCTCTTTTTAGATTTAGACAAGCAGGTAGCACACAACAGCGCTCTTCAGCTGGAGTGATTTTCTGCCAAATGCTTTGGGAAGCTCGACAAGAACAACAACGGCACAATTACATTTCTCATGAGATGCCTGAGAGAGAAAACTGTCAGGACAGGATTTAAAAAAAGGAGTAAACACAAACACTTATTTGCTGAGCTATAATGGCCTAAAGCTCCTCTCATCATTGTTGTCCACAACTGGTTGAACCTGCCTTTGTTTGCATTTGCTTGTCTTCTGCTCAGTAATTTCCACCCCAGGAATGACAAATACTGTTGTCGTAGAAATAAGGTAAAGCTGTACAGCTGTACTGGAACATCAACAAGCCCTTTAAAAAGTCACTATGTGTAACATCCTATCTTTGTTTCGTAGGCACTTGAGTAGACAGTGAATAGTTCTGATTGATTTCACTCACTGTGGATGTAGTTTGTAGAGCGTCCCGTCCACCCCGACAGTGATGTCCAGATGGTCCAGTCCTCTGTTCTCTCTGATCTTATCAACCACAGCCGCCATTCCTGCCCCACACAGCTGAGCTGCACGATGTGACACCACTCCACATACCTGAATAACAATGAAAACCGTTATCATTGTTGCAACACTTAGCAGACTGTGTTTGCCTCACTTTGCTGAGCCAGACAGTACCAAACTACATCATATCACTCCACAAACACTGAAAATAAACATAACCTAACATGTCTGTTTCTGTCACCTCTTGTACAGTCACATATGCCTGCATCTTTCACAAGACATGTGTGATAACAATACATTGTGGGGCTGAGATTTGACTATACACACTCAGTTGCTATTTATCTGGTACACCTAGTATAATAAAAGAAACTTAAGTACATATTTATATTTGGTAAAAATGTTTCATGAAGGTCATAATGTTCAGTTTTTGTTGAAACTGTTTTAGAGAGGTGACGATTCAACTGAGGTGCAATAAGGCTCAAGAGTTTGACACTAAACATGCTTGTGTGCTGATGTTTTAATTGAGTAAAACTTTGAAATACACATTTTTACATAATGGTTTGTTATGTGCAGACATTTGTATCTCGCTATACATTACCTCTTTGACTATGATACTGTCATCACAGGTGCTGTCCAGCCCTAAGTGTTGCAGGATGGATCTCACTTGTAGCAAAGCCAATCTGTCACTGGAGAAAGAAGGGGACATAAAGACGGAGCCATTAGCTGAAGGGAAATAAACTCAAACATCAGTAGCTGAACAGTGAAATAAGCAAAGCTGCAGATGCTGTTTTACAAGGGCTGCTACTGAAGTTCAGTCTGCTGGGACTGATGCTGTCACTTTCACAGCTTGGCAAAATGGAGTAGACACAAAAAAGTGCTAATTTTCTTACCTCTCTATCTGTGAGAGGAACTTTGTTTCAAAGATGCCTCTGGTCTTCAGTGTTTCAGAGATCTGTCCTCTGAACAGGAATCCTCTCTTGGTCATATCTATCAGGATGTTTCGCACAATCTCGCCGAGATACATGCCGCTGCACATTTTCTCATATCTGTAAAACACATGCAGAAACCAAATATGCACATGAATAGACACACAGATACATCGACACATATTGGAAGTCATTTATAAGGAAATGAGTCCAGAAAAAAAAGTGTTAATTTATCCTAGGTGTTTCTGAATTAAAGAGTGTGCACATAATATACAGTATATGTGTGTGTTTACGAGGGGGATGTTAACCTTTGTTTGCCTGGGTTGAGGGAGAAGTCATCCACAGAGCGGTCGTACTCCGTCCTAAGGTCATCAAGGCATCCGTTGTCTCCAAAAGCCCCCCACTCCATGTTGACACACATCTGTCCTTCATCTCCTTCTATCATCTCGATGTTCTTCATCTCCTCCATGTAACATGCGTTACTGCCTGTGCCTATAATCAGACTCATTCATTAGACGGATAGAGAAAAGAAAAAAAAGATATTTATTTTAACAAAGAGTCCATATAAAGGTAAACTAACCAGCGATGAGTCCGATCTCACAGGTGGGCTCTTCGTAAGCACAGGTCATCATGGTTCCCACTGTATCGTTCACTACTGCCACGACATCCAGGTCAAATTCCTAAAGAACGAATATATAATGAGATTTAACATCACAGTCTACATTTCTACACACAGAGAATGATGCTGCTCCTCATATCCTACCTCTCTTCTCTTAATGGCCTCCCTCAGCAGACCCACCACGTCTTCTCCTTCACAGTCTGTCGCCTTGAATCCCTTGGTCCATGTCACCAGGATGCCCTTCACACACAACAAGTAAAAAATGTCACATCTTGCAGACCGTACGAGGATTTAATGGTCTGATCGGGGCTGCGAAAATTTTATTCCTAGGGCTTGTGAAACAGCGAAAAAAAAAAAACCTCCTTGAAAAGTTATTTTGGAAAAATTTGGGGTTTCACTCAGCACTCGTAATGTATGTTTTTTCAGCAGACCCAACTGAATTAAGACTCGAGGAACGTATGAAACAGTTTATATCAGAGAGGAGAGACACTCACAGCATCCAGGCTGGTCTGTCGGCAGGGGAATGAGAAGGTGAAGCCCAGGGGAAGACGAGCGTTCTTCATCCCCATGTAGTCCAGGAAGTCACTGATACACTGCACGATGTGATCAAACAACTGGAAGAGGACAGATATGACAATATGTGAAACTACAGTATTTATATTAAAAACATTTGGCATATTTTGCTCCATTTTGAGCCTCCAGTAAATAGTTTTAATTACCACCTCCAATATTTATTACTAGCCAGATTAGTATTAACAAAAGTAACTGGCCACAGAAAGTAAACACTGTAATCCATCTGGGATTTAACAGTTTACTATGCAGGATTGGCGGTTACTGTTTGTAAACATGCTTGCCAGCGAAAGTGAAAGTAAAAGCTAACCGCAGATTCACTCCTTTGGCAATATGCCTCGCCGTATTTGTTTTTCAGCACTGTCTTGCATGCCTTCAGCTTACGGTCTGGCACCTGGTTGCAACTTTTTTAAAAAGCCTTGACCTCAAGTGAGCACTGTGGGGGTACAGAGGGCACGTCTGCATGGATTTTTAGGAAAATTTGTGTAGTATATCTCTAAAAAGGCACAAAATGGATTTTATAGAATACATTGAAGGAGTGGTTTAAATCCTTTGCCTGAGTTCAAGACCTTTGACTGAGCCCACTCCACTGAATTTGAGTTGACTGATTCTGCTCTGGCACTGTCACACAGACAGCGGTTTCTCACTTGAAATGAAATACAACCAATGAGCGCCACGGGGGACTAACGATAAGCCAATCAGCACGGGCGGGACTAATTCCATTTTCATGTTGTTGAAGATGGAAATGGAGTGTAACAAGCTGACAATTTAGTATAATTATCAGGCAATTAAATCCTCACAATAGCTAGAAAATTGTGGCCAGTCATATGAGGCCTGGTCTGCGTCCAGAACTGTTCCCTGGTCACCAAACATTCCAGTATATAGTGTGTCCTCATGTAGTAGACTCAAACTATTTCACAATACAACAATTTGAAAGTCAAGCATGTTGTTTCTGCGGCCACACCTCAGTCAGTGACCTCATAACATGTGTTTTCCATTAGTCGCCCAGGGCAAAATTTCTGCTGTGACATAACTTAGGGATTCTGCCATCAGAAGTATGCAAAACAGGCTTGAAAGGAATCTACCTAAAAAGCTTCATCAACACTGAGCAGTGGAGAAACACTTTTTTTTTTTTTTTTTTTTACCTATTATATGTAATTTAATTAATTCACCTGGTTTAAGAGAGTGACACACATCAACAGGTTTGAACACCTTTCCCTGTCTCAGGTCTGTGCTGCCTGCAGAGCAGTCAAATTATATAACAGTTCTGTATAATAAAAGCTCTAAAATATACAAATTACAAGGCTGCATCTACAGTCATGTAACACTAAAGAGGCCCTGCACACCCACACAGGTTTTTTCACTCACTCTGACTAACTAGACCTCAGCTCATGTTGACGTTAGGCAGAGACATGCCAGGTCTTGAAAAGAAGTTAGTGAAAACTCATAACATAGTGCCATTTCTATGTCTGACTTTCTTGTCCTGTGTACCTCAGGAGGAAGAGGAACACAAGGAGGAGTGAGAGTCAAGCTGAAAAGGCCAAAGGTGACAGACAGGATTAGCTTCAGCTGGTGCACAAGAGTTAAGTTCAAATCTACGTTTGACAGACGGTCAACTCAATGCTAATCTCAACCAATCATCAATTTCTATTTCTGTCCACCTCTTACCTATCGACCCACTTTCCTGTGTCTATCCTATCCACTTACCTCTGAGCGTCACATCCCCGACCTCTGACCTACCCTGATCTCTACAGTACCAACAAGGCGACAGAAGGTGAAGTTCAAAGAGTCTCCCTCCTACACCAACCCTCCAGAATTTCACCTGAATGCATTGTCCGCATCACTTCAGTCAGTTTAACACAAACTAATGGATCTCACCTCCTCCCCTGTGCCCTGCATCACTTCTAGAGGAATGGCGTAGATCTTGTTGTGCATCTCCACTGTTCTCCTCTTGCCTGAGCGAATCTTAACCAACAGAACTCTGAAGTTGGTTCCTCCTAAATCCAAAGCCAGGAAATCACCATGTTCTGGATAACGAGACAGACAAACACGCAGATAAATAAATAAATAAATAACTATGTCAAACACACACACACTTAGTTACTGTAGAATCAAGGAAGTTAACGTTAAAAATCCAAATTCTGCATTTTTCCAGATCATTCATATGCTACATATGCAACTGAACTTTGGCTCTCCCCCTAAAATGTTACTGTTATTGTTATTGTTGGCAACATTTGTATTGTGAGTGTGTGTGTGTGTGTGTCTCACCTGAGCCATCAGGAGTGCTCTTCACAAAGGTTGGCAGCATTTTGACAGTAGCAGTGTCCTGTGTGCTCTTTGAAAGGCCATTTTGGATCTCTTCCCTCATTCGCTTCTTTACCTGGAGAAATCAAGAACATCTTAAATAGTACAGTGACACACATAAATGATGCAGACACACACACACACACACACACACACACACACTATGGTATCTCTCCGTCCTCACCTCCAGCAGCTGTTCCGTCGTCAGACGGAATTCGGACAGCGTTTCTGCAATTTGTCGTGAGTGTTCGGCGAGTCTGTAGGCTACAGCTGTCACCATGGCTGCTCCCTTTCCACTGCCGCTCTCTGATAGCAGGAATCGAACATCAGTCTCCGGGACCAAACGACGGACTGTCTTATGAAGACGACGAGCATATCTGGAATACATTAAGAGAGGTCCAGAGCTTAACTTTGCACATTTTTAATAAATGTGGTCTTCTTTAGAAAGTGTATGCTGAACACTGATTAAGGACATGTCAGACATAAAGTAGGATATACTGTGAGCCAACTCCTACAACCTGAGAGCAGTTCATGATGACCTTTGTGAAAGGTGAGGGGCACTGAGATGCATAATATCATCGGAGCATGTGAAATAAGCATATCTTTAATGTTAACGTCACTCACTGAGGGTGCATCTTGTACAGAGATCCATCGATGCCTATGGTGGTTCGGAGTCGTGTCACGCCTTTGTTCTCCTTTAGCCTCAGCAGGATGCCTGCCAGGGTGGCAGCAATCAGGTTGGCAGAGCGGAAAGACACAATGGTACAAACCTGAGGGAGGAAGAAAATTCATCAAGAAGCACATCCAAATCTGATAAACTTTAGAATAAGATAAACAAAATAATCTTTATTTTATGTAAACACTTTTCAGATGTGACGGTTTTGATCTTAGATATGTTGACAAAAATGTATGGCAGCATAAATTAATGTGATTATTTTAGCATTTAAAGCATTTAAACAGAAATACCAAAATGCAGCAATACAATTAAAAATGATTTATTTTGGTTATGTTTTGCTTCCATAATTCAAAAGACATCTCTGAGGGTTAACAAGATTCAAGTGCGTTTCAGCAACTATACACACATGCTGCACAGCGATGCAGTCGTCAGTCGAGGGCTCCACACCAAGTTTGGTTAAAATCTCTTTGGCTTTGGTCAAACCCTCCTTACTCCTGAACAGAAAAGACAGAGGCAAAGAAACAATGATGGACAAGAAATACGTATATTTAAAGTTTTATGTTGTTTCTCATAACTACTTAACTATAAAAGCCTTGGTTAAATTCAATGCCTTTTCTTAATTAACTAAAACCAGAAATAGGAATTAAAAAAACTGAAATAAAAAAGAAACTAGACTTTAGAAAGAAAATAAATCTTAATGTCTGTGAATCAGTTGCGACTTACTTCTCTATGGCTGAAATGTGTTTGGTCTCAAACTTCCCCTTGGTGAGCAGCTCAGGAGTGATCCTCCCCTCAAACAGCAGACCCTCTCTGGCCATCTTCACCAGGATAAGACGAACCAGCTCCCCCAGGTACATACCACTGACCATCTTCTCAAATCTGCAACACAGCGAGAGAGGAAAAATGAGAGAAACCTCTGGTTAAATATCCTGAGCAACAGACAGCTGTTCACTTATACTTAAAGACGCCACTGATTGTATTTTTAGCACCTGAACACAAGCACCTTTAATAAAACTTGACTATTTGAAACACTTACGCATTTATTCTCGCAGCAGAGTGTCAACACACATGCTTGCCCAGGTGTGCTACTCATATGCATAGGTGTTTTACATAGTACAGTTTTAGCAAAAATGTATGTGTTTGTGAAGTACTGAGCATACGACAGGATAAATGAGACTTAGATTATATTGCCCAGGTTGTGTTAGAGCTGATAAATGGATGTTTTGACACAGTTTTGCTGTTGTTAAATGTGCCCCCCCCTACTTCAATTCATCAAGAAGTTTGGGGATTTTTCATCTACCACAGAGGGATGTGAGAAAAACAGTTTTCTTTATGAATTCAACATAACAGAGGTGAGTAACTGATATCCAAATGATCATTTTGTGGGTGAACTGCTCCTTTAATGTGCTGATTCAGACGCTGCTCTTCTCATGGTGAGGCTATGAACATCTCACAGTTTTAGAGAAACAAACTTTGGCTCCCATGTGGGGAAGAAAAACAAGGGCCAAGAGCCAACAAGGAGCATTGCCTTTTCCCTGCTAGTCATATTAACAGAGTGCAGGACCACTGTGACAGTTTGTGTAAACAGCAAGCACGCAGGATGCCTTAGATCATCTCAAGATAAAACAGCATGTTTAGAAGTACATCACTGCTATCCTAATAGTTTTTAATAACTACTTGGAAACATATGTATTTTTTTGTTTCATTATAAATGAATAAACAGTTGTCAAATCATCACCAGAACAATAACCAACAGTCGGCTGAGTACAGTTACTGACAGTTAACCGTCAGCTGATTCTGTGATCCACTCATTCAGATTATCTCAGAGATAAACAAGACTGTGATAGTTTTCTTTGACGTACAGCTGTTTGCCAGGGTTGAGAGAGCCTCTGTCTATCTCTCTGTCAAACTCTGTCCTGATGTCTTCCAGCCTGCCGTCATCTCCGAAAGCTCCCCACTCAGTGTTCACGCACATCCTGCCCTCGTCTCCCTCCACCATGTCAATGTGACGCAGCTCCTCCATGTAGCAGGCATTGGTACCCGTTCCTAATCACAAAGAAATACATATCAATACAGTTCAATCTCATTTCTATTCTGCTCTTTTCGAGAATTTAAATACACGTTGTTGTAGTACCGATGATAATGCCGACTTCACAGCGCTGGTCATCGAAACCGCAGGTCATCATAGTTCCCACAGTGTCATTCACCACTGCCATGATGTCAGCATCATAGTCCTGAAAGAAATGAAAACACACACAGGTAAGTATGGTTTGCTATCATCTGTGCCATTCTGCATCCCGATTTGAGCTGAATCAAATGCATTAGGACAAATAAGCCGATAACGTTAGACTGCAGACAACGAGACAAGACTCACTCCTCGTTTCTTAATGGCTTTGTTGAGCAGCGTGACAACGTCCATTCCCTCCACTCCACTGGCTTTGAAACGCTTTGTCCATGTTACCAGAACGCCCTGAAAACAAACAGAGAGAGGGAAGTAAGGACAAAGAGATATTTGATGGTCAATGGAGACTTAGTTTTGTTGGGCAGAGCCTGGCACATGTTACACAGAAGTCAACTACATCAACATCTACATCGATTGATCCATTTTTAATTTAGTTTCACCTCATCTAGTTTGGTCTGTTGGCAGGGGAAGGAGAAGGTAAACCCGACGGGGAGTTTCTTGTCTTTGATGTTTTGTTTTTCCATGAAGTCCCCGAGACACTCTGCCACATGGTCGAACAGCTGGAACAGAGGTGGAAAGGGGGACAGGTTGGTTCAGGTTGAGCTGATTCGACTGTGTGTGTGTGTGTGTGTGTGCCTGTATTTCCGTATAACCTACTCTTGTTCCAGTGCCGTGAATGATGTCCTCTGGTGTGTCATAGATCTGGCTCTCCATCTGAACGGTCTGTTTCTTCTCATGGCTCACTTTGACACGGAGGATCCTGAAGTTACTGCCTCCCAAATCCAACGCAATGAAGTCTCCCTTCTCTGTTGAGACAGACGTGGTAAGGAGATGATGGAGAAACAGGAAGAGGGTAACGAGGAAACAGAGAGGGGGAGAAATGTCAATTTGCAGTTTGTTACATAAGGAAAGAGTTGTTGACATTACTGAAGAACAAACTTCTAATTACACAGCTCTGGGCTGGGTCCTTTACTCGAAAGGAAGACATGCATTAACAGTGCGTCTCCCTTCTGTCAGTGTGGAAGACAAATACAGGTCTCACTATTGCTCCACAGTGAATTAATGTCAGACAATGTGGCGTCTATGGGCAGCATGGGGAAGAAGTAGTGTGTGGAAAGATAGAGCTGTTTCAGATAGAAGTGATGTCTTGTCTTTGGGCTAAAGCTGTCATCTAACTCCTCCAAATACAGTATAGCAGCAAGTAAATACATAGACAGCAAGGTTTACAGTGTATCTATGCACTGTGTGTGTCTTCATATGTGTGTGCGCTGGTGTCTTTACTGTCGGTTTGCTTCAATCTTCTCTGCAAGATAAACTTCCTGTATAGTTATTGGTTAATGATTGCCCAACCTCACCAGGTACATGATGATAACAATATCATCAGTCAAGAGCTTATTAGAAATGATGCTTCATAAGAAAATCAAATATTGTTTTCATCTATTGAAACTGAAAACTTTGTTTAAGCAATGATAATTTGTTAGATAACTCTTCTGCCTTAAACATTATAAGCAGTTATTTTGTCTAATGAATAAATGGATGTCAGTGTGTTGAAATGTTTGCAAATGTTGTGGTGGCAATAGGAAACCTCCACTGTGTGAAGAAAGTGACCTGTTCTCATTACCAAGTCACCACATACCAACACTTTGACATGTCCCTCAGCAACTCATAGCGATGTACAGGGCGACCTTTAATTAATCTATGTGACGCACAGCTCAAATATGTTGTTACACATGGCAACAAAACTATTTAGTAAGATTTAGAAAAAAAGATCACGTTTTGGGTTAAAATAACTAAGTCAATACGTTAAGACCTTTGGTTTTAGGATGTAGGTATGCAAGTGACTTAATTTTACATTAATTTCGGTTTCACAGCCGTGGTCTCCTGGATGAAAGTCAGGTTTTATCTCCCTCTCGCCCTGTGCAGACTTCTCGCTCATTACACCATGTCACTTGCTCTGTGTGTCAAGTATTGCCACGGATGTGTTCACATTGGAGTGACTTGAAAGCCCCGTCCATCTCATAAAGACGTGAAAAAGTGTCTTTGGCATCGATATCACACGCCAAGGGCTGGGACAAAGCGGTAGTATTTGACACCCTGGGAATGAGAACAGGCTTGCGTTGCTGTTGATGTTGTCTGTGACCTGTGATTAATTGAATCCTTGGAACTTCAGAAATAAATTCAAGGTCAAATGGTCAAGGTCAAGGTCAAATTTATTTATATAGCACATTTAAAACAACCGAGGTTTGCCAAAGTGCTGTACAATATAGAGGGCACTGACGTATGAAAATTCAGTCCATGGTTACTTGGCAGTAAACCGTGGCTCTACTTTATTCTCTCTGTCTGAAATGAGGACATAACTGGTTCAGAGCTTTGTGATTATAATAACTGCATTTTCACTGCCTTTCATAACTCATTAGTGATATTACTCAGAGGTTTTACCGACCTTTGATAGGAGGTAATAAAGCAGGAAGTGCCCCCTCACTCACATGCGGTCTGTTTCATTCTTACTACTGTGTTTCCTAACAGCTATGATTCCTCTGTGATCCAGTACAAACAAATCAAACTGTAAATCTTTGCCTCAAGTGCCCATTAGAAAGCTGCAACAAGATGTTCAACACATCAAAAAGTTTTTGGTGTTGCTGCAGCAGAGTTCAGAGTAGAGAGACCACTGATTCTTATGTCAACTAATTTACAAATAGTCAATCTCTACATGCCTCTATAAAATTATGAATTGTAATGCCTGTTGTAGACAGTGGTTAGAAATGTACAGATGTCACATTATGGCAAGGAAAAAAGTCATAGTGATCTTAGAAACATTTTAACTTTCACCCAGCAGTGTAATTTCACATTATTACGATCTTGTGCCACGACTTTATGTGCACATCAGAATGCAAGGTCAGGTCAGACTGATAATTTATCTGAAGGGAATGTAAATGCAGCACAGGCAACCAGTAAAGAAAACATAGCAGTATTAGTTTATGTGAATAACAGGAGAGTTGTGATTAGATAATATAAAATATTTCTTTTAAATTCCAGTCTGTTGGTCAGTGGGAGCAAACACATGCATTATCACACATAAAACATGAGTACTGGAGTCTGGCTTTGAAGACATAAATAAGTTTCTCTTTTAGTTCAGGTTTTCATAGTAAATGTTTTAATGAAAGTGCATGTGTTTGGGAAGTACAAGTTGTGTGAGAGTTTGTAAACAGGTGTTTTTGTATGTCAGACATGGTCCCCAGTCAATCAATAATTCAATGTTTGCCTTGTTCATGAAGGCATGTGAGAAAACAAAGTTTTCTTCACCAATTCAAGCTGACACAGCATGACTTATTGATATACACATGGTAATTTTGTGGGTGAAGTATTTATTCAAGACAGTGGTTCCCAACTGGTCCAGCCGCCTGGGTCCAGATTTCTCCTTAGTCATTAGTTTGAGGACCAAACATTTTAATATATTCAGCGTCCTACTTGTGTTTGGCCATGTCGTTGAGCTAGTTTGCTGTCTCTGTCAAGTAGCTGTCTGTTAGTCACTCATTCTACAGCAGGAAACAGCACTTCAAAATAAAAGCTATGTGCCAGAAATTCACTGTACTCTAAAATGAAACAGGTTTTTTAGAAACCTGACACATTTCAGAGTCACTTGGGGTCCATTAAGGACAGACCTGCAACCCACTTTTGGACCTTGACCCACCAATTGGGAACCATTACTTTAAAAGGGACAGGACAGGAAGAGAGAGAAGAGATAGCTTTGCCTGCATTATTATTCAGCTGACTATAAGGTAATAAAATCCATCTCAGTTTATGTGGACATACACTCTCTGTCTAAAGTACAGCATGTACGAAAAATGAACAAATTTTTAACTCCCATTCACAGTTACGAGGCAGAACAACTGCAGTAAATCAGGATTCGACAGCATGCAGCTGACGATGACATAATGACAGGCAGAGAGAGGGGATGACAATATTTAAAAGCACTGTATATGTCACTGTACCAGGAGTTCAGGTTAGATCAATGCACCAGATGATGAGTGAAAGCCGCACCCATTTCCTACAAGACAACATCGCTCTGCATAGTATAATTATCCATTAGCACAGTTTTGTCTCTCTGAATTGCATCGTTCAAGAGCTTGATTTGTTATCATCAGCTGTCAGAAGTGTTTCTGCTGATCTTATCTAATCTCTCTACACTGTGATGGTTAGCACTGTTGACTACAACACACCTATAAGAACCATGTTTTAGTAAAAGCACCAGAACTGTCTGTACAAAGCTTGCATGTTTGTTTGCCCTGTGTTACTGTGTTTCCATCTCCTTCACAAGATCAGACAAGCACAAATCAGGTCATTTGTACACTTTTTATGAATGGGCGTGAATTCCGACCACAGGCCAGAGCACAGCAACTGTGACAAATGTGAACAGTCTGTTTCTCTCTCTCTTTCATGCAATACACTTTCCTGATGACTACATGACTCAGTTAAATATCGCGTATAGTAAAATATTTTAAATGTACCTCTATCCAAACCTCTGTGGTGGCAAAATAGTTTTTACTGTCCCTGTTGTGTCAATATCTTTGTTATTTGGATACAGCAGAGGCACAAAGGTATAAAGAGGAGAGACAAATGATCATAGTTATTTTAGTGAATCATTTTCTATTTGTAATGCACTATGTTTATGTTTTGTGTTTATTTTATAGGAACAATGTACACGAAATA
>JAPZEB010000001.1:8004010-8014890 GCA_029783705.1 Chaetodon striatus
CATCACTCACCTTTTTGACCTGATCATCCTTGAGTTCAGTGAAGTAATAGGCTAGTAGCTGGGCCGCAATCATCCTGCTCCTGTTTCTCTCTCACACACACATGCAGACTGACTCAAACACACTCTCTCTGTCACACACACGCTCACCTAAAGCCAGATGGATAAAAATCCTAAACAAAAAGGTAAAACAAAGGAACTGAAACTCTGCCCCCGGCTATACTTTGTACATACACTCTGTCACACGCCGCAAGAGATATACAAATATCCTGAGTCCAATCCGGTGTGGTTTAAAATAGACAGAGCTTCTTCATGTGCAGCTAAGACTCTACAGCTCTTCCCTCTTTGAGCATGTGAGTGAAGCCAGGAAGCATGAGTGAGACAGCAAGTTTAGCTGCAGGAGGCAGAGAGGGGAGAGAGAGAAGCAGGGAGGGCCAGAGCAGGGGCCCTGCCCACCATCTCTGAGCTCATTGGTTGGACAGGGTGAGTGGCCATGGGAGGGTGAGTGCCACATCCTCTTTTCTGTGATTGGCTGGCCTGCTGACGCCTTGGAGGCAAACTCAGTGATGGAGGAGGAAGAAAGAGAAAGAGGGGGACTGCCTAATTAGGTAGGGGGAGGGGGGAGGGACAGGGAAAGGAAGAAGGAAGTAAGGTGAGGAGGAATTTAGGACTGGCCGTGTCAGGGAAGTTATAAAGTTACAAACCATTCGGTGTGTGTTAGTGAGAAAATGACTCATGGTCATAAAGCTCTTTAAAGCTTCTAATTAAATAGTCATTCGACTACGAAAGGCAGGAAGGAGTGGGAGAGCTGAAAGCCTCTGCTTCTTTGATTCTGAGGAACTTTTAGAGGTTTCACACACAGCTCTGGTTAAGTTCAGAACTGTGACAGTAGTAAGGTTAGTGTTATCTGTTAGACAAAGTGTGGCAGGAGTGGAGGAAGGTATTAAATGCAGTTGCAGTGTCTGTGTTGTTGTCAAACTGGACTTGAATATCAGGCAGATTTGTCCACACCTGAACCTGTGCACCATGTTTGTCATCACTCCTGGCTTTATTGTCTGCTCTCTGTATGAAGTATTGGTATTGGCCAATATTGGCCTTATGGTTAAGGGTTAGGGTTTTCGGCCAACATGCTGATAATATCGGTATATCATCAGTAACAGCCAATATCCGCTTTAAAGCGAGTCAGCCAACACACTTTTTCTTATTTTGCACAATGAATGATATTACATACACTAAAAAAACATTCTATTTCATGTCTCCATCACAATAAGACTATGCATTCATTATATGATGCTAATTCCACGACAGAAGAGACTTAATGATCATTAAAACTAGGTGGGAAAAAAGTGGTTATATCGATATTGGTATCGGTTATCGGCCAAATAAGTTGTTATACATCAGCTAATATTGTGCATCCCTTAAAAACAAGCAATTTGAATTGATCAAGCCAGGCTCTGGGAAATTCTAATGTGCACTTTTTCCTATTAGCACTGAGTGTGGACTGCCAGCTGGCAAGGTGCCTGTTTGTCTCCTGGTCACTGCTTAGGTGACCTTCAAGGAACAGAAGATTCAGGGAAATTTTGTGACGTCCAGCGGTGAGGATTACACATTTTAATCAGCTGAATCTTCTCGTGATTCGTATTCCGTCAGTGTTCATTTGCAGGAGATTTTTACCGAATTATCCCCAGAGGACTTTTCCTCTCCAAAACAAACAGACCAAGTGATTAAAACTTAACTAAATAAAGCAGTTTCATGTAAAAATAAATAAATATATATATATATATATAGTATATATATAGTGTTTCAGATTTTTTTGTTTTACTAATTATGGTGGCCTGTATGAAAAACATATATGGCCATATCTAGAGCTAGTGTTTTGTTTGTCAGTTCTGGGCTACTGTAGATATGTGGTGGTGCAATGATTTCGAGGACCCGCTCCCTTTGTAGTTAACAACTCGTTCGAAGATACTAAAACACAACAATTATTATTTTCAGGTTATTATACACTAAAGAAAACATATTTGTTAAATTGTATGCCATATCTGCTAATATATCCCCCTAAAACCTACACACTGGACCTTTAAGCAAGACACCAAACACCCATCTGCTGGGGGCACCTGTTCACGGGCAGCCCCCTCGCTCTGACATCGCTCCATTAATGCATAGGTTTGTGCTTGTTCGGGCCTGTGTGTGTGTACTGTGTAAAATATAGTAACGGAGTGAATCTCCCTTGAGGGACTGCAGTTATAAAAGAATGCTCTCTTTTACGTTGTCTTTTCCCATTACTGGTTTCATCTCTGTCTGGCCTTTCTGCCTCAGATAACACAAGTAGCTCTCAGGTGTTCTGCAGTGCCTTTGTTGGTTGGCAGTGAATGATCCAGGTATTTATCACAGTGCCTAATCTGTGCCTAATACCTTTCACTGATCTTAATTTGTTTTTGTACTTGGGCATGTGTACATTTTTATGCCTCTGTGGCTGAAGGTTCATGTTTTGACATTAAAAAGCAATTGTTTTGTCATATTATTTCATGTGTTGCTGTCTTTTATCAACTCGGGTGTGCTAATTAAAAATGTATGATCCCACCTCCCTGCGTGTGAGACTGCTTGTATTGTGTGGGTCTGTGGGATTGAAAGCTTAGACTGTATCGTCTGCAATAGAGATCATTGTTCAGATGCATTGACTTGTTGTCATTTCTCTTTGTACCTCTTAAAAATTGCAGAGCAGTGTTATTGACAGAGTGCACCTGTCTGATCTGTTGTTCACTCTACCTGCTTTTCTATAATTCTGATAGAAAGAAGAGCCACTCAGTCACTCACTCCAACATCCTGAGAGTCGACCCGTCAGACAGCCACTCTCTCTCTCTCTGGCTCCGCTGTCCTTTCAGACAGACGTGACGTCATTATCATCACGACAACAGCTGCCTGTTGTCTGGCCTCTCTAGAGAACAACCACAGACACAGATGCACTGTAATCCTTTATACACTTAATAATGTTGGCTGTGGAGTTAATACCACCTTAATACCCTATCTAAAAGGCAGCAGTGCAGGAAAGTGAGTAGCCAGGACTCAGTCTAGTACCTGCTGAAGAGTCCTCCAAGACACCGTGTACAGATGATGCTTTATAATGGAGTATTACTTCTGAATTTATTATAGAAAGGTTTAGGGAAAATTATGGTTAAAGTGAAAACAATCATAAACTAAAAAGTGGTACTAATTTGTTTTTCTTTCTAGAAACTTGTTTTTTAGCTTCAAGGTCCAGTGTGTAGGATTTAGGTGCATCTTCTAGCGGACATGGTATATAGTATTCATAACTATGTTTTCATTCATTTAAAATCACCTGAAACTAAGGATTATTGCGTTTACATTATATAAACCCTTTTAGGGTCGACGTCACCCCTCAGAGAATGCGGTGCTCTGGATAACCGAACATTACATTCCGACAGCGTTACAAATTTGCGAACAGTCCAGTTTTTGCCAGAGTGCGCCCCCGGCACTCAGAATGAGTATTTCTGAATGCACCACTCGTATCCTCTTCCTCCAAGTGAAAAGCACCAGCTAGTTAGCGCTGGCTAATGTCTGTGGAGAATTGTCTTGCCTCCAGCTAAGCCCCGCCCACCCAAAAACCTCATACTGTTTACTAACAGTAACAGGGTCTATTAGAATGAGCTGTTTTTGCATTTTTGCGTCACACACTGTAGTTATCCTACATGCTTAGCATACTGGAAAAGTTTCACTTGGTTGCAATCTGCACCCTCACCACTAGATGCCACTAAATTGTACACACTAGACCTTTAATAGATATTTTTGTCGATGGCTGAAGCAGCACCAATGTAACTTGGATATGTCAAAGTTCCCAGTGCTTCTAGTAAATGTCCCACACAAAGGTATGCTAACCCAAATCTACAATGTCTGATTCCTCTGAAGGGCAGATTTTTTTTCTAGTGCAGATCTTTTTTGCTTGTATTTCTGTTTTGTTTGACAGACTACAGCACAGAAACCTGAATCTGTGCTGCTCATAGGAAGCTCCCGGCACTACACCATCTGTGATGCTTATTTATGCATTCCAGAAATTTCACTGTATTTTAATGGTGTGGTTGTTTTGTCATGGTACCCGTCTACCTCTCCTACTTGTGATTTCTACCCTCCCAAGAGTACCATCTGACATCCTCTCTGTCAGCGTGCCTGGACTTGTTGTACTCATGCGTGCAGTGAGGGTTGTGCTGCTTACACAAAACACAGACTGCCCTGGCTGCATTGAAAGTATGTCCATTTAGACCGATGTTAAAGAGCAGTAACACAGTTTTTTTTGCATAGAACTTGATCTGGAGTGGAAAATAGGAGTTACATCATGTCATCTACATTTAGTCACTTACACAAAGTAACTGCAATAACATCTTCTTTCAAGGTTCATCACCCACTGCTTTTTTTTGCATGTTAAAACACTTCTTCTGTCCTAACAAGTCAAAGGAAGTATTTTGGGTCATTTGAGGCCATGAAATCTGCTCTTAATCCTGTAATTGGTGCAGTTTTGCTCCAGTGAAGGCCATTACTCTCAGTCACAGCATTAATTATGTTAGTCCTTGTGTTTGCCTACAAACCATTTGCATGATGCTTTATTTATCCATCAACATGTCATGTAAATCTGACACTCTAAAAACCAGCATCTGATTGTTTTCACTGATGAACAGCAGGAGATTTTAAGTTTAACCTTGGAGAGTGTCAGAGCAAAAAGTATGTGGAGATCAAAATGTCTGCTGCTGAGAGAAAGTCTGCTCTATCAGCTGCTCTTTAATCTGTCTTAATTAAAGAGCGATAATAATTAGCCACCTGTGAGCATGTCTCACTGTGAAGATCACCAGCGCTTGCTAAATTTATACTACAGATCAATAAGCTTTCATTAGTCACCCTGCTCCAGCTACAGGGTGTGACATATGGCAGTAAGTTAACCATTAGCATAACGCAGTACAGACAGCTAGCTGTCAACAGACAAGTGTATCTTTGCAGCATGATGTTAAATGTCGACACACAGTTCAAGTTTACATACATGTTTATGCTCTGTCTCCTTTGTATTTTTCTACAGATTTATTACAGATAATCCTGATCCTGCAGAGTTAGCTCCTCTAGATTATTATATTATGTCAATAATTAAATTACCTTCATTGATAATGTTTTTCCATGATCAAGCTGAGCCGGCATCTGACAGTTGTCACCACAATGTTGTTTCGGGACATTGTGTTCTCTCATTTTTCCACGTTCCATTCCATATAGAGGTTCAAATCTTTGATTCATTGTATCTCTGGAGACAATACGTGACTGTCAAATATAAATTAAAACCTGTGCTCCCTGGAAACTACTGCATGATAATAAAACAGAGAACAGAAAAGGGCCAGAGCTTTTCCCTTTGTAGGTCCTCAAGAACCAGCGTCTCAACTCTGCCAGTCCACTGGTGACCATTTCTGTGTTTGTGTGTGCATGTGAGTGTGTCAAAGGTCTGATTGTTGGTTTACAGAGAAGACAAAGACACACACTCACAGAGCGGTGAACACACACACAAAAACACAAGGAAAATGAATATATAATAAGGCTCACACACCTTGCTCCCTGAGGAATGCTCATTCAGGAAGACTCTGAATGATGTGAGGGGCATTTGAGGTTATTCAAACTCCGATGAAGGCTAAACTTAAAAAAAAAAGTATGTACAATAATTGTGTATAAAGTGTACAACAGAGAGGAGGGAGTTTGTATAGAAACATTAAAGGAAATTGGGGACAAGAACAAGAGTGACAGAACGTGCCAGCTTCTGTTTCAGTCATTTCACTGTGCCGTGCTGCACGAGCTGCAGATTCAGCAGCCCAGCTGTGTTTGCTGCATTGAAGCTGCAGAGTCAGTGCATGTGTGGTTTAACAGTGAAGCTACTAGGTCACTACTAGGACAGTGAGGGATTACTGTGCAGTGTGTGTGTGTATGTGTGTGTGTGTTGTGGCCCACGGCGGGTAGCATTCTAACATGTTAATCCCTGACAGATTAGCTACTGTTTCATTTCTGTTAGCACGCAGCCTTCCACGATACATTTCCTTCCTCCTTCCTTTAATCCTTCCTAATTTGTTTCCTCCCTTCACTCTCTCCCTTGATGCTTTGTTTTGCATTACTTTCTATATTCCCTGCACTCTGCTGTTTTCTCCCTCATCTTCAACACATCATCTAATCAGTCATGACTGGATTAGCATAAGTACGCTGATCATTGCACTGCTCATTGTGTTGGACTGTATCCAGTATTGTCAAATCAATAGTAAGAGATTATAATGCAACTTGTAAATACAAATACTAACTGTATTTTCTGCAGAGACTGAGAATGATTGAAATTTAATCAGCGATACTGAGACATGGCAATTCACTTGTTACATCAAACCCCTTCAGTGGAGTTCTTCATGTTTCTGTTTGTACTGTTATTTCAGCGTTACCACGCAGACGGACCAGATAAAGACACTGGCAAGTGGGCAAGGATCCAGCAAGACAGATAAAGCAGACAGACAGAGTGGCCAAAATGGCACAGATGCACAGGCAGACAAACAGACAGACAGAGAGAGAGTCCTCTCTACCAGCTGATCCCAAAGCTCTGCCCACACACCCCAGGACTGCAGGACAGACACCAAACAATGTCGTCCAATCAAATCAAAAGGAAAATTGTGTCAAATGGTGGAATGAAACCACCAAATCACAAGTAGATTAGATTTATATTTGATCCTCAACAGAGAATAAACGGTGGCAGAGTACCTAACCAGCGTGACCGATAGAAAATTACAGAAAATGCTGATAATGTACAGACTGAGTGGACACAGGAAAAGGCTATATCCACAGTGTCATAAAAGAGAGGTTGAGACAGAATCTCACTTCTTACTAGGCTGTAAGGAAATACAAGAATTTATTTTCTTTAAAAGACTAAATAATATGTACCCTGATGCTCAGAAACTGCCCTTTCTACATGGGGAGAGAAGTCAATGAGCAATATTAGCTGCAAAATATATTGACAGTTGTCACACAAAAAGAGAGAGCTCTGTGGGAAATGTTTCTGAGGGATTACATCTGTAAAAAAAAATGTGTATTTGTAATCATGTAATTATCTATTTAGTTTTCTAGCATACAATGTTCTGTTATCTAATAATATGTCATTTAGCTTTGGCAGTAATGTAACTTGAACAGAGAGTCAGTCCAGAATGAACGAACAGAGCGCCGGTTGTTGTTATTGTTGGGAAATGTGGTCAGCGGCATTCCAATCCTCCTCCTGCCTTTCATCAATACTGAGATACTGCTGACTAACACACACACACACACACACACACCACCACCACCACCTTTTACACCGATATGGCTGCAGAAAAGAGTCTAATACAGATACCAAATCAAATTCAATTCATATTTCAAATAGTTTTGACCCCAAAAGAACAGGAAATTAAATGGTTCAAACTTCCATTTAGTCGATGTCCTCAAAGTGGGGAAAATACTGTTGTAACCCTTTTTTTGTCTTAAATAATCCTCAATTTTGAAGATTTTGAAGTCTAGAAAAGCATCAGTGACCCTGGACCATGACTGAACACACACACACACCCTCTCTTTGTCTCACACACCATATTCCATAGTCCAGTGTGTAGGATTTAGGGGCATCTATTGGTAGTTTTGGTATGTAATATTTATACCTATATTTTCATTAGTTTATAATCACCCAAACCTATGAAATGTTGTGTTTTCATAACCTTAGAAGGAGCTGTTTTATCTACATACAGAACAGGTCTCTGCCATGTTATTCTACAGTAGCCCAGAATGGACAAACCAAGTACTGGCTCTAGATAGGGCCATTCAAGTTTCCACATCAGTCACTGTCGTTCTCCTACACCAGGGATGTCCAAACTTTTTTGAATGGGGGCCAGATTAAATAATGGGGGCCAGATTAAATAATGTGAAAATACCAGCGGGCCAGCTGCTTCTAGCATTAAATGGGTTACTAAAGAAAAAAATCACAAACAAATGAAACTGTTTTTGAAAGTCAAGCCGAGGGCCATTAAACAATGCCTCTCCCACACGTTTGGCTTAGGGGTAGAGTTTGACTTGTGCAACCTCACCACTAGAAGCCACTAACTCCTACACATGAACCGTTAATAGTTTGACACTGAATTTACAAAACAATAATTTACAGTGTGTTTGAATGATCTGGTTCAAAGAACTGGAGAACGGATAGAAATTACTGCAGTGTTAAAGTTTAATAGAAACACTTCAAACACAGTAGATTTAATGAACGTGTGTGTGTGTGTGTGTGTCTGAACAAAAGTGAAGAGACTGTTCAGTTCTTGAGAGAATCACACCACGTGTACAGATCACACTTTGACAGCTGAATCTTATTATCAGTCTTACATGATAACGCCACGATGGCTGTTTTGACAGCCGTTTTTTTCCTTTTTGTTTGGTCTCACATAACATGCCGACCTTGAGTAGTTTGCAGGGTGTGATTTTTGATATCAGCGTTCTTTCTTTTCCTAAACTAAGTACTCAGCCATGTTATCAAACGTAGAGTCTAATCAGCGCATAGCTAACACTAGCATGTGACTGTGCAGCTGTGGGTGTGACACTTCCCACAGCTGATCTGGTAATGATTGGGAAGTAGATGGCTTTCAGTTTTTCGGTTGGCAAGCTTTGTTGTAAACATTTATTAGTTTCAATCTAGTACTTGGGAGCCTGTGAGCAAAAATCTCAGCATGTTTTATGTCCTTCAGGCGAGGCTCCCTGCTGTCAGGTGAAAGCAGCTGCTGGTGAATCCATTCGACACGTGACAGTCTGCAGCTCTTTCAGATCAGACGACAGTTGCACCAACAGGAGCAGCAGCACTAACAAAATTTCAAATAATGACAAAAGTGAAAAAAAGACTTTAGAATATTCTTCAGTCCCGTGAAGTTACATCTCCGGCTTCTGTTTGGCCACAGCTGTGATGAGGGCGGCACCCTTCCCACTGCCTTCCTCTGATGGCAGGAAGGTCACGTTACACTGGGGAGCCATAACTCTGGCAGTTTCTTGGAGGACTATAGAGAAACTAGAAACAGCAGCAGAAGAAGAACAAACAATTTAGTTTTTATTAAAGTAATGTGAAGAAGCTAAATAAAAGAAAACAGGTAAAAGTCGCTGTTGTATAACGGTCTGAAACAACAAAACTTTCAATTGAACTGTTTCCTTTTAAAGTAGTTTTGTGCCTGTAGCATACACCCACTACAACAACAACAAAAAAAAAACTCACTGTGGATGTAGTTTGTAAAGTGCACCGTCCACCCCTACAGTGATGTCCAGATGGTCCAGTCCTCTGTTCTCTCTGATCTTATCAACCACGGCTGCCATTCCTGCCCCACACAGCTGAGCTGCACGCCGTGACACTGCTCCACATACCTGTATAACAATGAAAACCATTATCATCATTGCAACACGTTACAGACTGTTGGTGCCACAGTTTGCAGACCCAGACAATATCATATCACTCCTCATTCAGTGCAAAGAAATCTTACTGACTCTCAAGGCGAGGTTGCAACAGAGAACATGATTTTCTCGGAAAGTGTGTCAAAACTTCAACTCTTAACCTCTCTGGGGTATTTGAAACAACAGGAAATAGGCCAAAGGGTTGCAGAATTTTGATATTTGAATCGAAATACTTGTAACTAGTTAACAAAGTTCAAAAGTTTAATGTTAATGGTGACTGCATGTGTTTAGATGTATCAGTTTCAGGCTCCTGCACACTGGCTCAACAAGGAAATAAGGACACTTAAATGAAACAGCATGATGATTAGTGTTAACAAATTACTCCTGAGTTATTCCTGCAATGACTAAAGTATCTGCTGTGAAGAAGACTTCGTTCACATTAGTGAGTTTGTCTTGTACTGGTGATTGGTGCGGTTTGTGGTTTGTGCATGTTGTGTAGCCTCCAAACAAAATGTGGCTGCAGCTCCTGTCAGTCTCGGACATCCTGGTATTTTTGGCAAACTGCATTTGACACACTGACATACTAAATCCTTATCTGGCATATTAAACAGTATGGTAGCATGGGTACTGTGACAGGCTACTGTAGTAGTAAAATGGACTATAATTATTGTCAATAATGTTACAAGCAAAAACCTGTGTTTGTCCTGCACAATAATCAGTTGCAGTGTAACAAAGATTATGTCCTTAAAATAGTTTTTTAACTGTCTGAAACAGCTGTTTGTCTACAAACATGTCATAGTGCTGCTCATTATCTTCTGTCCATTACCTCTTTGACGATGATGCTGTCGTCACAGTTGCTGTCCAGCCCCAGCTGTTGGAGGATAGCTCTGACCTGCAGTAGAGCCAGGCGGTCACTAGGGGGAGACAACACAGTTTAGACACATTACAGTAAGATACAGCCACACATTAGTCACACACACTCATGTTCTCCCCTGATGGTAGAATGGAAGTGTCATTTGCAGATATAAAAGGCATCATTGAACAGAGGAAATTTATTCTGTGGATCTGGAAATTATCTGAAAAAGACATGCATTTGCACATGCTGTCTCACTCACAAACACACACATACAGTATACAGTGCATACTCTCCCCATTTACACACAGTTTCTCCTACCTCTCTATTTGTGACAGGTATTTGGTATCAAATATTCCACGTATTTTTAAAGCTTCAGTGACGTGTCCTCTGAACAGCAAACCTCCTCTGGTTAAATCCAGCAGTACCTGACGGACAACTTCTCCTAGATACATCCCACTGGTCAGCTTTTCAAACCTGCACACTCACAAACACACAAGTCATTTGTTAAAAAGACCATATGACCACCTGAAAATATCTGAAAACACACAGTCACTGAAACATGAGACACACGCTG
>JAPZEB010000001.1:8017663-8035770 GCA_029783705.1 Chaetodon striatus
GATTTTATATGATTTAGTTCAGTACATTCAATTAGAAAACAACAATTTTGAAAAGCCTTTAAATTTTTCACTGTGTGTTTCATTTAAGTGTGTCTGACCTGTGCCATCAGGTGTACGGTACACAAAAGACGGCAGCATCTTGATGGTAGACGGGCCTTTACTCTTCAGCCCTGCCTCAAGCCCCGCCCTCATCCTGCTCTTCACCAACTGGAGCTGCTCTGGCATCAGTTTGAAGGGAGACAGTGTCTCATCCACCTGAGATACACATCAGAGATACTGTATAATATCAGATATCAGGGCTGTGCAGACACCTCTAGAGGGGCAGGTGCTAAAAGTTAAAAAGGGGCACATGGAACATAACCTGTTAAATTATTACAATCCATATTTAAACAGAATGCAACTTGACATCTTACAAAAAAACTGCATCATACCATCATTGTGCTGCACCTTGTGAAATCAGAAGAGGACTATGATAAATAAATATCCTCCTGAGACCCTGTGTCCTCAGATGAGGACATCACATTTTGGGTTTACTTGAGCTTTTACTTCATTCTACTCAACTTCAACCTGTTGTCCTCCTTCATGGACACTGTTTTTTTGCCATCTAGTGGTAGTAAGAGCACAATACACTAGTCTGTGTAAAAACAAAATGGCAATACACTCTTTATGTTTAAAAAAACAGTACAGTTGAATGACTTCCAGTTTTACTGTAAATAACTGTACTAATAACTGTAAATGGTACACCGCTGGTATTGACAGTTTTCCAAAAACTAGAATTTTAAAAATAGCGACATGTCACCTTGCTTACAGTATCGCAGTATAAATTTCAATATATTGAATCATAACTCCTGTATTGTAATATGTATTTGTATCAACAGATTCTTGCCAATACACAGCCCTAGATAAAAACATAAACAACATTCAGGATACAGAAACACACACACACACACATACACACACACACACAGCATCCTAACCTGTAGCCTTCGTGATGCCAGGCGTTGGGCGACTGCTGTTACCAGGGCAGCTCCTTTGCTGCTGCCATTGTCTGAGAGCACAAATCTGACTTGACAATCAGGAAGCAACCGTCGCACTACTTTATGGAGACGTTTAGGATACCTGAAATGGAAAGAGGGTAATCTGTAGCAGCTGTAACTACATTTAATTTAGATACAAATGTGTTTTTACAGGCCATAATGTTAATTTAAGACACTTGCTATTAGATATGACTTGTAAGGAGGACAATTCAAGATATCTCCAAATGAAAAAGGCCTACTGATGTGCACCACTGACATTAGAATTGGATTTTTGGTGAATATTTCCATAATAACCTACTGTGGATGCGTCTTGTACACAGTTCCATCCACACCTACAGTGATCCTCATCTTCCTCAACTTCCGGTTTTGCTTAATTCGAGTCAAAATGGCAGCCAGTCCTGCAGCCACCAGATTTGAGGACCTGAAGGACACTATGGTGCTGACGTGTTGAACAGCAGCACAGTCGTCAGGTGAAGGGTTCAAATCAAGATCCGTGAGGATGTTTATGGTGTTCCTCAGACCAGTCTTGTACCTGAAATAGACAGATGTGTATGGTATCATTTGTTTTTACAGAGAGGGAGTTTGACACAGACAGACAGATGACTTACTCCTCCATGGCTGCTACATGTGCAGTGGTTATCGTCCCTTTAGTCTTGAGGGCCTCAGACACATGTCCATCAAACAGCAGCCCAAGTTTCGCCATCTTTAATATAATCAGCCTCACTAGCTCACCCAGATACATCCCACTGACCATCTTTTCCATGCTACAGTGGGGGAAAAAGAAAGAGATGGGGTTGAAGGTTGATATTGTGTCCTACTTGCTTTTTCATAACGTGTCATGTCATGAGAAAAGACAAAGCCATTCTGCTCACGTTTGTTTTCCAGGGTTGTTGGAGGCTGCGTCCACTTCCCTGTCAAACTCAGTGATGTAATCATTCAGAGCCCCGTCGTCTCCAAAGCCTCCCCACTCAGTGTTTACACACATCCTGCCCTCATCTCCCTCCACCAGGTCAACATGACGCATTTCCTCCATGTAACAGGCATTGGTGCCAGTACCTAAACACACAAACATGCAGGACATCCATGCATTCATATTTATACTATTAAAAGAAACTTGCTCCTTTTTTGATTCCTCAAACAATCTCAATATGTCGTACCTAAACTAAAATTACCCTGGCAACTATTATCCTAGTTTCTGAATATGTCTCAATGTCTAGTCACAATAGTTCAAACAGAGATCAAAACAATTCACACAAAACAATGTCATTATACACATGCATTAATACAGTGAACCACTAGAGGGAGCAACAGAATGAATAAATGACTGAACTTCATTTACATAGCACCTTTCACACACAAAATGTAGCACAATGTGCTTCACAATTCAGACCGCAGAGAAAAACAGCCATAAGACATAAAACCATGCAATTATACAGCACTCATTGAGGGAGAATAAATACATTTATCAATCGATAATTAATCAAGTAATAAAGAATACATATATACAAACATACTAAGAACATTAAAACAGATAGCTGCTAGTTATAGGCTATGTCAAAAATATATGTTTTGAGTCATTGTTTAAAACTGTCCACTATCCATATGTAAAGGCAGGTTGTTCCATATTTTGGGGGCGTAGTAGCTAAAAGAAGCATCCCCAAGGGTTTTTTGTACTGACAGGAACAGGGCAACTGCAGAGGATCTCATGGATCATGGAGGGACATAAGGTTCACAGCAACTATTTGCATTTGCTCTCACTTATTGTGCATGTTTACAGTCATTCTGCTGCTCTCTGCTACTGACCAAGAAAAACAAGGTGGCATCATCATATAGTCTTGTTATCTCTGCAAGGTGTAAGCCTGGAGGAAATCATATGTTTTGGGTTGTCGATGTTAGTGTGCGTGCGTGTGTGAGTTTGTGTATGTGTCTGTTCACAGCTTATCTTGCAAGCTACTGGACCAATCTTTATCTACTAATAAAACTGAAATTTTTTTGCCCTCAATGTCAGTATTTTTCAAGGTACTGTATTAAAGTTTATCATGACAACACTACTACTCACCAACGATGAGTCCTACTTCACAGTGCCGGTCATCAAAGCCGCAGGTCATCATGGTTGCTACAGTGTCATTAACCATGGCTAACACCTCTACATCCATACCCTGCAGAGTGAGTTACAGACTGAGTGATTAACATCAACCTCAGTACAGTTTCTATACTGAATTAAATGTGCAGTGAACTCTAAGTGATGTAAAATGGGTATGACTGTCTCAGTGCCTTTACTGGACTGTTTGAGAAATGAAAAATACTTTGTGGGTCATATACAGGTGAGTAGTAGCTGCTTATGTCCTACCCCAGTTCTCTCAATAGCCCCTCTGAGGGCCTGGACCACATCTTTACCCTGAAGGCCTCGAGCCTGATAGTTTTTACTCCAGTCTAGTAATAATCCCTGCAGAGAAGGAAAGAAAATAAAAGGACAACAGTAACACACTGTGCTGCAGGTGCAGGTGATGAAAACCAGATAGATGGATGTAGAGCGTCATTACCTGGTTTAAGGTGGACTGTTCACAGGGGAAAGAGAAAGTGAAGGCCAGAGGATGTTTCTTCTCCAAACTGATGTTCTTCTCATGCATGAAGTCCTTCAGAGACTCTGACACGTGGTCAAACAGCTGCAGACAGAGAGGAAGAGAAGACATGGAGACAGTCAAGAAGAGGGCTGAAAAGGCTGTGGTGTCTCCTTTTTAACCCCCTCTCTGTTGTTGCATTCTTCTCAACCCCCCCCCAACTTCTACTCCCATCCTTATCCAACACTCTTCAACATGCCCTCCCTTTAAAATAACCTCCTCTTGTTCCTCTGCTTTTCACTGTCCATGTTTCCTGTGTCTCCTTCTCTCCGCCGTACCTCTGTTCCTTTCCCACTCAGTAGCTCCTTAGGCACCGGGTAGGTCTTCTCCTCCATTTCCACACCTCCCCTCCTGATCCCCATGCCTTCTCTCACTTTAACCTGGAGCACCTTAAACCTGGAACCTCCAAGATCCAACACCAGAAACTGTCCTTTCTCTGCAGGAGTGAAGACATAAAAATATATGACTTTTATTACATGTTTCCTCAGAATACATTGACCTGCAGTGTGAAAGCTATTAATGTGAGTTACCTGATCCATCTGGAGTGCAGCGAACATGTGTTGGCAGCATCTTCACCGCTGCTGCAGCGTTGCTCTCCGCTGAAAGCCCCTTCTTCATTTCAGCCTGGAAACGAGCTGAGATGTCACTTAACTCGTCGTCATGGAGGCGCATGGCGTGCAGGAACCTGTCCACCTAAAAAAATTAAAGGAAACAAAGGTCAGCAAACAGAAACAAAGGGAAATGATGCGTACTAATTTAATCTCTGTTTTCTATCCTGACAGTAAAGTCATAAACAAATAGGAGCGGCAGGGCAAATGTGTCATGTGCCATTTAATCTTAAACCTCAAATATAGGGTTTGTATTTATAGTTGTGAAGATGTGGAAGATTTGAGTTGCAGTACAAGAGGCAGACATTACAAATGCTATATGACTTGTTGCTACATGTCAGATTCAGCACTACTAAAAGCTCAAAGGTCATTTTGTGGCGAAACTTAATCCAGGGAGTGTTGCTTACATGAAGGAGACGGAGACTATGGACTTGTTTGCCTCAAGTGATTGGGAAATAAGGGGTGTGTAATAATTAGAAATAAAAATAACCCCTTATGGAATGACAAAAAAGTATGAATCAAAAAGTCTCCCCATGCTCAGTCCCACCCTGTATACTGTATCACTGTGGTGTCATGTGTAAGGACAAGGTCGCTCTGGCTGTGCACCTGGCTGCATGCCGTACTGTATTTGTGCTGGAGTGTGAATGTGAGCAGTGTTTCCTATGACAGTGTCAATACTTTGTCCCTGGGACAGTGTGTGTCACACCCATCTGCACTAAGAGAGTAGTAGTGACACTGCCAGGGGAAGATGTTAATCATTGCTCAGGAGAAACAAATGGTGACACAGTAACTAATCATTACAGTGCCTTGATCATCTTATTACAGCACAGGCTGCTGCCTTATCTTTTGCATTTAGTAGATAGTTGTGGGAACGTCTGCAAAACCTCAGCACGCCAAATAGATACAAACATAAGGTTTTTTTTTTTTTTTTAATCCTTTAATTCTTATTTAATCCTGACAGAACCTCCCACAGTGAATTATACACTACATGAGAGCAATAAATAAGAAATATACATTTTATTTCTTAATAATTTTTGGATGAACTTTCCATAATTTGCACATACAGTATTTTACAGTAATTATGTCAGATAAAGGAGGGCCATAAATACACTTGTTTAATTTGAAGGTAAATGTAAGCCAGTGAGTGTTACATACAAGGTGGCAATATTTCATGTATAGCAGATCCCATATTGAATGTAGCCTCTTTACTGGAACTAAAGTTTAGTTTAAGCTGTGTGTATAATGTGACACTGTGTAGTGGCGCTGGTGCTTACCTTCTTCGTGGGGTCCTCCTGGAGTTTGGAGAAGAAGAAGGAAATAAGGTGAACCGCAAACATCTTGATGTACAATGTCTCTCGATCACTGCACCACACAACTGCACACACTCCAGTGAAACGTTGATGCAAGAGACATTCAGTGTGTGCACATATTAAAATACAGAAAGTCTGTCTCTTCCCGCCTGTCTTGTTTTGGTTTCACTGACCTGAGTCCACTGAGCAGAGACCAACCTCCACTCTAACTCAATGATTAACAACAAGCCAAACCCCTTTCTCCCATCATTTCCTTTCTCTCACTGCCCAACCCTCTCTTGAAATTTAGCTTCACTTAGTGTCTCTGGTGAACGGCACCTGACCTTCACTGAAATTCTGCTGAAACGTAGGATCATCAAAACATGAGTGATGAGTTACTCAGCAAAGGTCATGGAAGTGAGGAAGTGACATTTTTAAAAATACTTTTGCAGTGTCTATTTCTCAACTTTCCCCAATCTTTTGAGAGTTAGTATGATCTATTAACAGAATGTATGCTATCTAACACCAAAAACTATTTTAGCAACGTCTAGTAGGTAGATAAACAATTGAGAGACTGGCTTCACATGCAACAGCCCAATTATGAGAGCCATTACAATGCAGCCAAACATTGTACAAACCCAAAGAACATTACCGTAAAACTTTTATTAGTAGCCTGGGCTATTATTTGCTTAAACCACTGAACTCAACAGTCTTATATCTGGGACAGGCGTCTATATGGGATAGGCCTTTAATGCCTTTTACTCAATACTGTTGACCATTATGACTCTTGTTTTAAGGCAATCGAGGTTAACAGCACACAGCAAAGCGACACCACACCTCTTTATCCGTCTCTCTTGTTGTTGGTAAATCTGAATGAATTATTCTTCAGTGTACATGGCTTCAGTAAAATGAACTGAACAATTGAATTGCGGAGAATCTAACCAAGCTACGGACATCTGAACCTCAAATATCTTCGATGAAAAACAGGAATAAGCTGATAAAGATCATTTACAATACTGTGGAACAGGATGATTTGAACAACCTTAGGGCTACTTAACAGGAAACAAAAGCATGATGTTGAGGGATTAAAGGTAACTATATTTCACAGGCAGTTATGTCCGCCACATCCATGTTTGTTAATGCCAGCTTGTTACTGATGTCCCTCTTCACTGATGTGGTTTGTCTGCGTCTGGTACAAAAAAGCATCTATCCTGACTTGAGATTGTTTCCTATAGTATATGAACTCGTCATTCCTGTTTTTAAATGAATACATATGCAATTTACTTTAATTGTAACATTTGATTTAATCTCTTTGGCGCTCTTTGTTGCCTCTCGACCCACTGACAATTCCCATGTGAAAGTCTTGATTGAGTTAAGATCATTTTAGTTAGTTTCCATCATGTGCTTGTTATTTTGTTGTTCCCCAGTGTGAGCTGCATCACACAATATAAACGTGAAAGCAAGACTGTTAAAATATAGTGAATGTTTAATTGACTATTGTTTTCACATTAAATATACAAAGAAACAAAAAAGGTATCTCATCTGTATATAGACACTAACAGGGCTGCACTCAATTTCATCTGTTCAAAGTGTTTACAGGAACTGCAATTAAAGGTCCAGTGTGTACAGTTTAGCTGCATCTAGTGGTGAGGCTGCTTCTCCCCTGAGTCAAGCGTGTAGGAAAACTATGGTGGCTGATGCAAAAAGATGAATGGCCCCTATCTAGAGGCAGTGTTTGATTTGTCCATGCTGGTGCCGAACATGGTGGCCTCTGTGGAAGAGGACCTGCACCATATGTAGATGTAAATGGCTCATTCAAAGGTGACAAAAACACAATGATGCTTATTTTCAGGTGATCATGAACTAATGAAAATTTAGTTATGAATACTGTACTCAATTTCTGCCAGCATATCCCCCTAAACCCTACACACTGGACCTTTACTTAATATTACTTAATATTGGACCTTTACTGTGAGATTACTTTAACTTACAGTAATTGCCATTATGGGTTGGATGTAGGCTCGTGCTGTTCTGAGGGTTTACATTTAGAAAATATAAGCAAAATAAAACTGATTCCAGACCTGCATAACACATACACAGCACATGTTCAAATATTTCTTGGTCACAGCGCTTTTAAAACAGCATTTGCAACACGGAGTGACTCTCCACTGAAACACTGGTAAACCATGTGGCTCGTCAGTTTGCAAGTGAGAACTGTTGGCGAACCAACGATAATTTCTTGAAAGCTCAATTCAAATGAGGTCAATAAAGTTTGCAGTTTGGCTAATTGACAGTTTGAAGTTAGTTTCCAAGGCGATTCTGTTAGTTACTTCATGCTCCTGCTGAAATAAAAGACTAATGACCTTTTCACAGTAAAAACAACTAAATCACATGAGAATATTTAATGACCCAGAATCTCAGTCCAGACCAAACCCCCATAGTCAAACACTGCTCATGTGTTCAAACTACATGTTGGTGTTTTTATGATTACAGCTCAAGCTATAAGCTTTTTATGCTCCCTTCAGGGCTGGAAAACATAGTATCAGTTATCGCCCTCTATGGGGACAGCACTGACCGTCCATATACAACGACAACACCTGATTGTTTTCTTCATTTCTTCCTCCTTTTTCTTTTCCCGTTGTTGTTGGTTTGTTTTGATTTGGTTTCTGTTTTGAGTGCGCTCTGTTTGTTGGATTCCTGCTTTTCATCTTTTGACCACTCCCTCTGCAGCTGCCGGAGCAATTCGGGAGTCAACAAACCGTCTCTCACGAGGCGACTAGCCAGAGAGCGGTCCATCACTTCCTCTGAGTGTCTTTGTCCCTTTTGACCTCTGCTGTTGGTCAAAAAATTACTACTGACACTTCCAGTAATTCCACCTGTTTGTCCGTGCCTGCTGCTCTGAGTCTGCAGCGGGTCAGTGATGGCAGGGTCAGTGGCTCTGATGAGACGGGTGATATTTTGGACGCCCTGCTGTATGATGTTATCAAGTTCCCGCTGGGTTTCCCGAATCAAGGCCGTGTCTGGAAACATGTCCATGAAGCGGTAGCTGTGGAGAATGACAAAAATGTACTGTTATACTGTAAAAAATAAAAAAAGAGATTGGAAATATGATGATGAAGCTTAAATCAAACAGCTGCCAGTAATAACCCCATTTAAATGACAGGTTACCTTAACCAGAGGTAAAGATCCAACACATCGTGAACAGCTTCCAAGTGAACCAGGTCTTTTATGTTTTTGGGTGCGGACAGAGGCCAATTGACATGACGACATACCCAGTTAAATGTCAGGGGTTCATCTCGGCTGAACTGACGGGCAAACTGAAAGAGAAACAAGATTCAAATTGGTGCAACAAAGCTGTAAGTACAGGACAGCATGCAAAGCTCAACAGAGAAGCAAACAGAGGGACTTGAGCAGATCACAGTGTGGGGTCACTGGAGTGTAACAAACTATTCATATATTCTGATTACTGAATTGTCAGGAGTTTGTCTTGTCTGTGTGTGTTTTAGTCTTGTCCTGTTTGTTCTGTAACGTTACATGTTATGATGTCATTTTTAATGGTTGCACTGTGACAGAGGGTTTGGGGGTCCTCTGCCAAAAACTGGGCATTGGACACTTTATTTCCACTTAATTCGTTGCCTCAACTCTGTGTGCACCATAAATCTCAAAGGTTACATGTTGAGGACAGTAATTTAATTCTGGCACTAATCTGGTTTTATTAGCGTGATATAACCATAAAGACAGAGCAAAAGTACAATGCCTGTAAGAAGTATCCTCCCATGGACCTTATCATATTCATTTTTACAACAATAAATCACTGAAAAAGTTTATGTTGTCTGATAGAAAGAAAAAAGTTACAACAGATCTATTTTGCTACAAACAAAAATATATGCAATGATTACAGCTCAAATGTTTTATTGGTTCACTATGTGTCTTGGTGTTGCTGCTGCTCCTACTCGACTCCGACTCATCCTTACCTTTAGGAAGGAGGTGCAAACAAAAGGTTGCTTCTTGTTGATGGGAGCGGTGCAGAAGACGTAGCGCGACCTCAGATTGAGCGGAATATGCTGAATCATATCAGCCAGGAACTTGAAGTCGTCAATGTTGCAGACAAAATACATACCGTCCACCTGAGAGAGGCTGACAAATATGTCCTGTGAGAGAAAGATGGAAAGAGAGAGGAGTCACAAAGTTTAACAGAAGGAGAAGAAGAGGCTACAGTGTGCAAGAGATAAACCTGACTACAGTAGATTATTTTAAGATTGCAAACATCTTTCCTTTGTGACAGAGATGAAACAGTAAGAATTTAGCTTTTTCTGGGTACATATTACCCATCTCACTAAACATATACGCCTCTTAATTAACAGCTTCATTTTAAAAAGGGATAATGTGCTGTGTCACTTGAAACATTCATCATGTCAAAATGGCTGCACAAAGATGGCAAATGCTTCAGTTTACCTTCCCCTTCTAAACTTTAGGCCTAGTCTAAAGAGGATCACACAGCCTGACAATGGAGGTAACAGTCCCTCCCCAAACTAATGCAGAAACTGTTCAAATGAACAACTCAAAGAATTCAGGCTGCTCTGAGGACAAAAAACACTCCTACCCAGTGCTAGAGAGGAATACTAATTAAAGCGAATGAATATCTGACTATACTCACAACAAGGTTTGAGAGTGTGGCATCAGGTAGATGATAGGCGAACATCTCTATCTGCTCTGCTGTAGGATGGAGACCTGCGGTCTGAGACAGAGGAGGACAGATAAACAGTGAAGCTTGGTTTTTTAAGGTTTGTGCCTAAGCGTGTGTGTTCAATGGCATGCTTGTGTGTAAAGAATTACCTCTATGGGGTCTACGGACTGGCTGAGTATTTCCTTCAGAACAGGCAGATCATCTCTGTGCATGGTGGTGACTTCTCCCTCTTTAAACTTGGAGGAGAATCTGGGAGATGTGACAGAGGAGACAGGCTAAACTAAAGTACCACCTCACAGCTGTATGCCTCCGCCAACAAGTCAAGTTACAGTTTCCATCCATCTGTACAGACTCAAATAATGTACGATGTAAAGTCTTGGGAGGAATTTCATAAAGGGTATTAACTTATGCAGGATTTTTCTAAAAAAAAAAAAAAAAACAACAACAACAACAAACAATGCATAGTCTAATGCATAAGTAAGTCCTCTATTATCACTTATGACCCACTAGGCAGAGTATTTTTCTGCAGAGACTCTGCCTTTATTTACTTAATTTCTATGATAGGGATGTTTATGGGTGTGTACCGCCCACAGCACTCAGGTGAGGTCTAGATAACGTGCCAGACTGTGAGCAGCAGGCATCAAAGAGACACAATGCTGAAAAATAAGTGAAAATAGCGAGGCCAAACCCCAAACAAGAGTGAATCTGGCATTGGATTTATCTTTCACCTGGGAGCATATGTACAAACAATAACCAACAATACTGCATAGCATACCTTTAAGTGTATTTTTTGGCAAAACATGGATGCTCCACGCACATCTTCCCCCCAGCAGCACAGAGAATCCGTACACTCACCACGGTGGACACCCGAGATTAGTGTCACCAATTCAATGCAAACCAAATACCTCCCATGTGTTCCCAAGTTGTGGTGTTAAATAATGGCCAGAGAAGTGTTTTTGCAGAACATTATGATGTCACAGTTAAACTGACCTTTGACCTTTTGGATATAAAATGTCATCACTTCATCATTTTACTCTAATAGTTATTTAGAGTATCCTCCTGAACGGGGATAGTATGAGTGAAAATGAGACTGACCTCCCTGCTCGGCCGGATATCTGCAGAGCCTGTGATGTGCTTATGGTCTCCATGTGTTTCTCCCCTTTCTCATTAATGTTAGGCTTCACTAGACTGTTGAAGATGATACGCTTTATACTCCTAAAGAGACAGAAAAGGGGGGAAAGGCAAATAAAAGTGAGTTAGAGGAATCTGCACAACTTCTTAAAAAGCAAGCATAACACTGCCGGCGTAGCTACAACTTCAAGATTAGATTCTTGTTTAGGCCTACGAGTAGGATTTGAAAGTTTTAGCTTACTTTAGCAACTTCTAGTGGGGTTTGACGAACATGCATCAGTTACTGACTGTTTTACTGACTGTTTAAAGTTTCCCAATGGCAATTTAGCTGAACATGAAAAATACAACATGTTGTTTCACAAAGCACTGACACACACTTAGTACTTCTTTTGGGGAAAAATCTTTGATTTCAGTAAGGTCATGTAACATTTTACAGCCTTTACAAATGAGGGTGAGGGGCTTCATGGTAATATGATGTGCATGACTTACAGGTTAAGGCCCATGCCAATAGCATCTGTAGCAACCAGTATCTTGCAGGGGTCATCAGGGTCATTGAACTTCTTGGCCTGTGACAACTTAGTGCCTGTAGATCAAAGAACAATCGAGTTCCTCTGTCAGTCTGGAGTTTATTTACAAAAGGCTCTACCACATGGAAAAGCTCAAGTAGTGGTTAGTAAAAAAACATATGAACAATAGAAATTTTGCCTTTCTTTGATTTTTTTTATGTTTTTGGACAAAAGTCTAGATTCAGCTGCAGCACAGATGAGGCCCAGTAGGATCTTTCTGACTTCCAAGACTTTGTTCAAACATGACCACCTCCTACTTTAATAACCGAGCAGACGCTTCATGGATGGAACACAAATTCATCAAGGTTTTATCTTTATCTTTGCAGCCAGTCTTTAGTCCGTTAGAGTACTGACGACCAAGTTGACAGACTGTGTCTTTACCTTACACACAAACATACACCTATCAATACATCCTTCTTACAGACTCACCTGGAGGTAAACTCCCATAAATCACAGCACATTCCAGTCCTCTGGCCTCAATCTGTCTGCTTATGGAGTAGATGTCATTTTTACTGAAGCAGACAATACAGTCTCCTGGTCTCAACTGGTCCAGTGACTCCACAGCGTGATCCAAGACTGTGAATGGGGTTAAACGCTGATAGGTGTGGACCTAAAAGAGGGAGAGAGGAGCGGAGGGACAGAGAGAGACAGACCCAGAGACAATGATTAGGAAGGACTGAACAACATCAGTGACACGCCTCTCTTCCTGCTGCATTACACATCACATCCTCACCTCCACCTCCTCTCCAGTGGTGTACATCAGCTCTCTGATGAAGTCTATGGCTGCAGCTTCCCCACACACGTGGATCTCCTCTGCACAGAGACCTAAAACACACAAAGATGTCAGCTGCTGAAGTTGGAAAAACGGAAACAGAGAGCGATCACACTTAATGTATGGTTAAAAAAGCAAGCAGGTGGCATTGGTGGAGTGAGACAAAAGGAGAAACGGCAGACATGATTCAAGATAATAATATCTGCATCACTAACATGATATAAATATTTCATTTTAAATATTATGGTTATCATTAACAATGATATATCGCAACATCCCTTTAGATTACATATTTTGCCTAAAAATGTTGTGTCTGTGAGTGTGCGTGTCATGATATACTAAGACAATTAGAACCTTTTCATCATCATTGCTTGATCATCATGAATGCAAATATTGCAATAACCAAACAGTAACAGAAAGTTTTAGAAGATCCCCATTAGTTTAGCCTCAGGCCAAATAATAACAGTGTGAGACAGACAGATGTGAGTTTAAGTGCAAGAGATCTTGTGTGTGTTTGACTGTATGTTTTAGAGTGTGTGTTACAAACCCAGCAGCGCTCTTGTCCAGGCCCAGCCTCTGGCAAGATCTCTGATCATTTGAATTTCATCGATTACAGCCACCTCATCTGATCACAGACATACAAAAAAAGTTGTTTTGTTTACAAATTGTTTATAAATCAGCACAAACATAATTCATCATTTCCATCAATGCCTAAATTTCTACATGACCTGACCAGGGAAACATTCTGTTCATTTTTGTGATTAAAAGAGATGAGACTTCAGTTTTTGGGGGTCAATGTAAAAAGAAAACTGCAACAGTCACACTTTTATTTTTGATTTAGCTGACATAATCTGATAAGATACAATACAGTGTGAGATACTACAGAGAAATGTGGAGTTTTCTGGTCATATTTATGTCCTTAAACTGAAATGTTTGCATGTGTTATGTTTACTTACAAGGTGTAGTGACACTGCACATCTCAATGGTACAGGCCACATGACCCGCTGCTCGACCCTCCAAGTCCACGAAGGTCCTCTCCTCTCCAGTCACCAAGTCACATGGCACACCCTGTGAATACACACATGCAAAAACACACACACGGGACAGTAGTAAATGGTAAATGGATGTTAAATTAACTTGTCAAGCGCCTGTCTAGTCCTCTGACCGCTCTAAGAGCTTTTACACAATTTATCACTATCACACCCACATTCATACAGCTGAGGCGCCACCTGCTACTCAGTTTAAACATGCACATGCAATTTGGGGTTCAGTATCGTGCCCAAGGATGCTTCGATATAAGGACTGAAGAAGATGATAATCCATCGCCAATCTTGCAATTAGTGGGCGACCTGCTCTACCTCTGAGTCATGGCCGCCAACAGCACAGTGCAGTAACAAAGAGATTACAGATGACATCTTAAAAGTATAAGCAAAATTGGGAACTAGGTGACATTTTTCCTTCTAAAATTGAACGCTTTTTCACATATGTATTTCCCAAGACCTTCAAAAAGACTGATGTGTTAGAATCAGTGGAGTTTCACCTTTAACAACAAAGCTGACAGAACAAGACAAATACATACGGCAGTGTTGCTCTTCTCAAAGATCTCGTGGGCCAGCAGTTTCAGGGGCCCACAGTAGACTCCGGACTTAGCAGCCAAGTAGCGCTGGATGGCGTGGTAGGTTTTACCACTGTTAGTAGGACCAGCATGGAAAATCACCTTCCTCTGGATGGCACGAGCCTCAGGGTACCTGATGAAAACACATACATGGTAACATTGTGCAAGTTATGATACATGAATAGGGATGGTGACTGAAACCTACAGCCAGCATAGTTTAAGAGACAGTTCGCCACAAAATCAACAAAACCACAAGCTGAGTGCCATCTAGTTTTATTATACTTGAGAGAAAACAGACATTTCTACGGCTGATATCTCAAAACACTCGGCAACTCACACCAAAACAATCTAGATTGATAAATAACACCAGCACTGAGTACTGAGAACAGAGTAATGAATTTTGCTCTATAAAACATACCAGTTAGCAGGGACTCTGAGGTCTGAGATCTTTCTCAGGTCGTCCATACAGTCCAGCATGGGAAAGATTTGCCTGGCATGACGCATAAAGTACGGGTAGACATCATCTATATGACCTGGAGGACAACAAAAGTTTAAGCTGATTTAAGTCTGAATTTGAGTAATTAAATATATTATTGCTCTGAACACAACTCCTTCTTGAGGTTCAATTAAAAGCCGACAAACCTGCTCCAGAGCAGATGTCACTGAGGATGATATGCAGATCCGCGGGGAGTGATAACACTTCCAGAACAAACTTCCTGAAGCTAATGAAGGCCTGGTGGAACAGTCGCGCTGTACACACACACAGAAAGACACTTGAGGCTGAGAACATTACCTAGAAGACAATTACGTTTAATAAGTAGCATATACATTGGTGTTAAAATTAGGTGTTTTTGAAAACAATACGTTGACAACCAGAGTTATGTGCAACTAGTTACATGTAACTGCATTACAGAGGAAATATAATTGTAATCAGTTACTGAGGAAAATAGCACCTCTTACAAAGGGGTTACATCTAAATATATTCTTCTTGGTAAAACATTTATATGCAGAATATAACACTCTGTTGCTTTGCATCTTTTTCGCCTTTAAGGAATGCCCTCTTTTGGTATAGCTTTATTGCCCAGTTTAAAACATGTGGCGAAGAAATCAAATGTAATAAGTTACATTACTTTGATGAAGTGATGCAGACAGTTTACTTGGTGATGTGTGACTTACTACATTTCCAAAGTGTTCTTTCTAACACTGCTGACATCTGTAAAAACATGTGCTTTCATTTCTCACCATCCAGGCCATGGTCTGCTGCCAGCTTCTGCATCTCCTTCCTCTTATAAAACCGGTTCAGAACTTTCAGAAGTTCATCTGAATCAGAGACAAATGGGAGATTTCTTTTATTTCTGTAATTAACAGAGAGCAAACTAAACACACACACATAGGTCACATCAGGATACAACATTAGCTCCATCCACTAGTGGCTGGCATATTGGCTTCACTCACCAGCCCCAAACAATGGTCATCTGTTCAGTGGCTGGTAAAAGTTGCACATCCACTAGCCATTTGGTCGGTGGCAGAACAATGTTAATAGTGCACACACACACAATAGTGCCTACACCTAAACTCAGAGAGGAGATATACTCACTTTTATCGAGCGGTTGTGTGAGCTCTGCTCCCACACCCCCATCTGCCGAGGAGTCAGCCTTCAGAGACACGGGGACAAACAGGGAGGTGTCCGGGGGCTTTGGAGGGGAGCTGTTAGATGAAACATGTCTGCTACAAACGACAGAACCGGCCTGGTGTTGTTTGTGTGACAGAACAGACCCAGAAGGCACATGACAGCTGCCTGTGGTGATGCGGGCAGTCCGGGGGGTAATGTGGCGTTGAAGCCGAGAAAACAAAAACATACACCGGTTTACTGACATCTCTGCGAGCCGTTTATACCCCTGGAGTTAGCACCTTCTGTGGACTGCGGATAAAACTGTGCTATTGTCGCTCCATGCTGGTCAGCAGGTGTAAATATGAGGATTACACAGCACCAACTTCACCAGAGGACGGTCAACAGTAGTGTCTTCCTGCTAACACAACGTGGAACAGGACCAGTAGCTGCCCACAAATGTGCCTGTAGCAAATTGAACATAAAAGTATTTGTATTTGAAATAAACTGATTTATTTTTTCAATTAAAGAAGGCAATGTTTATTATACAAAGCAATACAACCCAAATGTTGATTTCGTCCTGAACAGTGGTCGCAATGAAAGCAGAAATATAAACAGGCATAAAATGAACTCCTCTATATCGGAACACGAAGATCGTGTATGCAACAACAATGATTGCCTCACCATCTGAAAAAAGTCCTGCTTTTAGTGTCTCCTTGAAAATTCCCCGCCTTTGGCAACTCGATCTTTCATCTTTGAAGGTTTCCAGTGTCATGCAGTCACTGGAGTTAACTCTTCAGAAAGGGCTGTTTCCAAAAGTGTACAGGATGCAGACTTGTGGGCCTATTTAGGAGCATGCAGCACTTTTGTATTTGTTTCAGTGTGGTTAAAGATCTAAGACTTTTTATGCACACAATAGACTTTCCTCAAATTCTGGTCCCAAATTTGTAAAATTAGTGTATATGAGCACTTCTCTTTTTCCAAGATAATCCATCTAGCAGACAGGTGTGGCGTATTAAGATGCTATTTAAACATAATAATAGCATAATTACTTTACATGTGTGCCTCGGGCTGTTCACAATAAAAGGTCACTCTAAAATGTGCAGTTTTATGAAGCATCACAATGCCACTGATGTGACAAGTTTTGAGGGAGAGACCAGCCGCCGAGATGAGTTTCTCTGAGACAGTTTCTGACAATCTGTGCAGAAATTCTTCTTCAGGATGTGGAGGTGAGCTGCAGTGGGTACACGTGGTCTGCGATTGTAAGGACAGCTGGATGTATGGCCAAATTCATGGGGATGAAACTGGAAATAGCTTATGGTATTGAAATGAACATCAAGGGTTATGAAATAGGTTGGCAAAGTGCTCACAAAAACAGGTTTTAACAAATTTATGACAAAAATTTGAGAGGAAAAGTCTTGTCTGCAAAAAAAATATTACTGCTTTTATTTCAACTCATGAAAATGGGAGCAAAAACAAAAGTGTTGAGCTTGTACTTTAAGCTTTTCATTTCTCTTAGCAGACAAATAGCCAGAATAATGGAAAAACTGGTGTCATAACCCTTAAATTCACCACACCACCCTCACAGGGCAATGCTTATCAAAGCCTGAGATGTGACAATATGATGTGCTGTGTTCCATCAGCTGCATTTAGAAGAGTACCTCATTTTTTGGTCAAGGTAATCAAGCTATTTAAGTCTCTCTAAAACCTCTCATACAAATTTTCCTTGGTCATCCAAAAAATACTGATTAAGCCAGACCTAGACAAATGTAAATTATCTTGTTGATTGTGAATGACTTTAAAAAAAATTTAAAAAAAAAAAACTTCGTTAGAGGCTGAGTATTTTCCACATTATAAATTCTTTGTACCAAACATGAGATGCACCCTCTAACAATTGAGAACTGAACTCTCACAGCTTTGTGGCATTTTAAAGACAGAGTGTTGTTCAAAAGATCTTCTGTATAAATTTGCTTTATTCATGATTCATTTTGGCTATATATTTGGGTTTGGTGTATATACACATATTATCATACACACACACACACACACACACACACACACACAAACACACACACACACACACACACACACACACACACGCATGTGTCGATGGCATGATTAGACATTGTATAAAGATTAAAATTCAGTAGATAAGACAGGGCAGAGAGTTTT
>JAPZEB010000001.1:8042138-8054707 GCA_029783705.1 Chaetodon striatus
ACACAGGAAGTTTTCATATGTTAAAATCACATCTTACAACTGATCAAGCTGTTTGAGAAAATCATACAATAATTATTTCTGTGAACTTGTAGCCAGCAGGTTATTGATAACAAAAATAACTCATCAGTTATTTCATGTATGTCATGTAAATACCTAATCAAATGAATAGAAATTTAAGGAACACATATACCAATACCTATAACGGCTATATATTTATTGATCCCTGCAGGGATTTTCTCTTGCCCCCGTCCCGTAAGGTAACAGTGCAAGATAAGGGAAAGACAAGCTTAATAATATTAAATGTGGACACCAGATGCTGAAGCTCCCTGCCAATCAAGAACATCAAGTGGGACTAAAACACATGAATGTCATATAAACACTGCATGATAAGCATGATAATAGATGCTGCAGTTTGCCTTATGTCAGACTGTGTAATAAATATACCTTAGCCTGACATTCGCTCCCGTGTAGGACTCATAGGGCTTCTCCACCTGCATGAACTCAAAGTCGTAGCTCCTGTTCTGGGTGAGTTCACCAGGTAGAGCCAACTCTTTCACCAAATCCACAAACTCATGGGTGTTGCTCTTGTCGGAGAACAGCTCTGAAATACAGCAGAGTGAATATAGAGTGTTGGTGTATAATTTAAGACAGTTTAAACACACTCCAAAAACTCTAACACATTAGTTCAGTTCAGATTCTACACTCTTTCAACACATCACACTCGTCACCCTCCTCCTACTGCGTATACAGTTAGAGGAGGGTTTAACTCCACTATGGCAGGCTGCACATGACAACCACATGCTCTGTTAAACCTTTTAGCCACATGAGAAAGCCAGCAGCCTACTGTTGGTAAGCAGTTTTCCAACTATAAGACGATGCACTAAATTAGCATTTAAAATATTTCTAGCAAGCTGCATAAGTGAATGTAGAGGTTATGAGTGTAAACAGAATATATTCATCAGCACCATCCTACTAACATCAGAACAACAAAAGAGTTGGCTCATTATAACCATAAATAACAATTAATACTCTATAAATTGTATACTTCTTGCAAAAGACAGGAACTCAGAGTGATAACAGAGCTTCAATCATGCTCACCTATCTGTCCAACAAACTCGATGCGGATGCCCTGATGCTCCAGTCGCTTTCCTCCCTGCTTCACATTTAGATTCACCTTGAGGGGAAATATTTCATGAGGTCAACTATCACATGAACCAAAAAGCATATTGTCACAAATTACAATATTACCAATTTACAAATATATTTGACTTCTACAGAGAAAATCTAGCACATCCTCTCTTTATAGAAGACAAGAAATATCCCCTGTTAATACATATATATTGGATCCTCCAATATTACTTAATAAAGCTGATATGATAGCGGATACATTTGTGGATCCTAAACATAGATGTTACAATTCCTCTTGAAGTCAGAGCAAATCTCGTGCACACATCAAAAGAACATTATTTCCCACTGGGCTCAGTTAAAGAGAGGATCCCAGAATAGACTGTGGTATGGCCATGAAGTCTATTATCGGCTGAGTGAGCACCGTTAACTAATAAAATGCAATTATAGCAAATTTAAATTAGGCGTCATGTGTGTAAGATGACCTCACTGAACCTTGTGGAGCTCTGCATCCTAATCTATAAATAATATAAACTCAGTTTACCTTGCCAGACACAGACTCTCCATCGTAGAACAGGTAGTGCTTCTCCACTTTCCCATCCTCTGTCTTTAACTCGGCTGTCTTTCTGTTTTCTGCATCGTTCAGCAGTACGTCTATCTCACATACTGGCCCAAACAGACCTCCTAGGAAACTCTGAAAACACAAAACACAGTGTAGAAAACCGTATATTACACACGTAAACAGACTATTTAAGGAATGCAACTTGTTCAAAGCTGACTAATGTAAGAATTATACATTGACTAAGCCTGTATTTGGAGTAAATTAGACGTTAATGTGAACAAAGAAAATGGTCTATTTTAATATTGAAAAGCATGGACTGCACATTGTAAAGCAGAATGAAAGCTGACATCTGTATTTTTTTATATTCACGGTTCATCTTTCCGGGAATGTCTGCTTCAAAACAAAGACAGGCAAATTTATCATCACCATGACATTTGGCTATCTTGATCGAAGAGACTGAAACACAATGTCAGTCCCATTTTAAGCCTGACATTATAAATAAATAAACTGGACTGGATAACAGGACCAGAACAGCATTCTGGTTTAAATGCACAAAGTATATCATAGAGTTCGTTGACACATATCTCTACAGATTCAGACTACACACAATGGCATGTAGCCATCTGTAATAATCACAAACACCACCACAGCTGCTAAGTTAACATTTATACATGTGTGCACATGTATGGGACTGATGGGTGTGCTCCGGAGATAATCACATTTTCAAGCGGTAACCATGTAACTCCTCCACAGCTACTCCCTATCTGTTATTTCCACACTAACTCAGCCACTTATCATTGGCTGCACAGCCACATCATTTTCCTCTGAGCTGGCACAAAGTCACAAACACATGCTTCAGCATGCAGCAGATCTGGAGGGATAAACCCAATCATCAAGATGCCAGGGGAGACCTAGCACTGTCTGCACACGAGTGAGATACTTGTGATTGATTTTAACCCGTAAAAGGATTCACATGAGGAATATAGGAGAGAATACAGGAGCATCACAGTATACAGTCCAAAATCAACTTAACGTAAAGCACAGCAACAAAGTCAATGGGTGTCAACTTGCAATTGTCCTTAACTAAACCTACAAGCGATCAAAGCTTTTTCAGCTTGCATTTCCTTTGAACATCAAGATATTAACATAATTTCAGGAGTGGTTGCTGTAATTCAACATGCATGTGTCCTACGGCACAACTTCCCATCACACCCCGCTAACCAACCACCACCGTTAGCTAGCACTGTCATTCCTCTCAGCCCTCTGCCAGCTGCAGTTACCAAACATAAACAAGCTAAAGTTAATTCAATTATTAACCAACTCTTTTGGTTGCTGTCATGAGTCTCCACAGCTGTTGGGCCGTTAGCTAGCTGAAAACATCATTTAGAAAGCAGAGACGGCCTCGTACAGATGCTAACTCGACCAACCCAGCTAGCTTTCCTGTCAGGTTTAAACATTAAACAGCCGTTGTCAAGGGAATCCAGGGGTCCGTCTAAATGCTGGGTTTTTATCAGTTAATGCCCCCGTTCATCTCGGTGTGGTCCGAACAGCTGACGCCAGGTTTCACACTCACCATCTCGGCCGTCTAGACAGTTGAAGCTAACAGCTAGCCTCGCTCCGTGCAGCCTGTCTGTCTGAACCAGGAGGTAGTATCAAGACTTACCGTCATGTGACCCGGGTCATGTGTGTGTTGTCGAGGGGGAGGGGGCCCAGCTCCCATGGGATACAGTCAGGGATACAGTCAGAGCTTTGAGACACTACCTACACTACTCGTGAAAATATTAAATACGTTTGTCTTTAAAATTGTTGGTTATCCAGAAAAAAAAACCCCCATAATTTTGGAAGCAGACATTTAATGACCTAGTTACTTTGTCCATGTCATTATTTCATGTTGTAATGACCATTACTTATTTCAGTGGCAGTTAAAGTCCTTATGACATTACTCACTTTAATTAGAGCCTTAACATTCACTGTGAAAAGAAACTATTTGTTGTAACTGAAAAAGTTAGTGTCCAGGCTGCCTTCGATTTTTAAGTTGACTGAATTTGATAAAACACGTTGAATCACTACAAAATTACCTCAACTTGTTACTCAGATTTACTCAACTTAAAATGTTAATGCAGGCCAGACACTAACTTTTTTTTTTTTTTAAGTTAAAACAAATTGTTTCTTTTTACAGTGTACAGACTCTTTGGGGCTGATACTAATACCAATATTAAGGAAAAAATATATTGGCTGTTTTTTTTTTTTTTTTTTAATAACACATATTTTTGAAAGGAATCCCCTAAATTTGGTAATTAAAAATTCAGACTAATATATGTGTTTATTTTACAGTCGAAAATTAAGCTTATCAGTGCTCTCTGGTGGACAAACAAATCACGACACTACTTCTAAATTTCTTCTGACATATCTTATGCATTTCTCCACTGCAATTTTTCTGCCAACACATATGCTGATATAATATAGGCCTGTGTGTGACAAGCTAGCAAATAATATAATACCAGCCTGATAGATCTTTATCCAACTTTAAGTAGTGGCTCATTTAGTCATGCTGTTCAAAATACCCCTTACCCTTTAAAATCAGTGGTGGAATATAACTGTGAAGACGTGCATTTACTCAAGAACCAGACTTAAGGACAGTTTTGCTGTATTTGTACTTAACCTGAGTATGTCCATGTCATGCTACTTTATACTATACTTACTCCACTACATGTATTTGACAACTTAAGTTACTTTGCATACTCATATTACTTATACAAAATATGAATCAACTAATAAATTGTGATAAATGTTATAGCTGAAACTACCCAGCAGAATATAAAGTCATAAAATCAGATCAACATTTACCAGCTGCAACATCATAAGATCAACATATTAATGCAGCAATAACTATAATCCAATAATATATATGACTCTACAACGGGCCATTCTGCATCATGCTTACTTTTACTTTTGATAGGCCTTCTTTGAGTATAGTTTGATGCAAATGCTTTTGTACTTTTACTTGAATATGAGCTAGGAAAGTAGAGTGTTTTACACTGTAGTATTGGTACTTTTACTCAAGTAAAAGATCTGAGTACTTCTTCCACCACTGTTTAAAATAGCTTTCCAATAACAAATCTGTTCGGTCCTTTAACTGTATTGTTTACTGAGTAAAAAAGTTTTGCATTATGAATCTATATTTTACCTTAAATTCAGTAATGCATTACATACATGTTCTCTTTATGTTAAAATAAAGTCAACTTAGTTTAATTTTCTATGCAAAAATCTGCCATTTTCTTTCAAGGAAAGGGCAGAGCTATAATTCGTCCAAAGATAATCTCTCATGTCCTCAGTGAGTATAAACATGAATGCCGGAGCAGGAGAGGATAAAGTCATTAAAACCCTGTTTACCCAAACTTGACATTTCCAAATACCCAACTGACTGCAGAGATGAACAGTTAACAGAACAGACAGTTGGACAGTTGAAAAAATATATAAAATATACTGAAAACACAACTGAATACTGTTGTTATAAATCCTTTATTGTATTTCAAATGCAAACTAGACAACGCAGAGCATGTTAAAATGCATGCATGTGCACAGTACAAATTCTGATACTATGTTTCAGCTCACAGTGGTTAAGATTGCGTGAATCCGTTCCTGAGGGGTTTGGGTTTGAGAGGATCTCTTGTTCAACTTTCCAGACCAGAAGTTCCCAAACAATGTTATATAACTCTCCTGGGTAAGTGTAAAGTGTCAAAACATTTGAGACAAAGGGATCAAATAATATAAATAAGTCTTTGTTTTTGTGTGTCTTAAAGGAACACATGACTCATAGCTAAAAAAAAAAAGAACCACGGCTATACAGAATGAGCAATACGTGGACGAAGGTGTCATCTTATTGCACAGGTATTACAACTATTTGAAAGCGTATTTCAAATTTTATAGTAAAAAGCACAGTCAAACTTACATATTTTTTTCCACAAGAAAGCAAAAATACAGGTCCCTGCCAACTTAAACTAAATTAAAGTGTGTCTATGTCTTGTTTATGCAGACCATTCTTTTACTTTGGCAGCTACTTTTTCATCGTTTACAGTCTTTTGCCCCTGAAAAGAGTAATTCCCACCAATAGCACAGAAAATATAAAACATATATATATATATTTGGCCTTTGTCAAACTCTGAGCAACCATCTTTTTACACCACCAGGTAGTGATGCAATATTTGTTTTACTATTTGAACAGACAAGGTAGAAATGAAACAGATGCTAGCCTTGTTTATGTGTCTTTGACTGGGCGGGTGTATATTCTACAGCAGAAGGTGGTCTTCTCTCAGCTCCTGCTCTGCTGGTTTTGCCTCACCAACCAGACGCCTATTGGGAAACAATCTCCTCATGCCACTGGGTTTCTCATCTGGAAGCAGAAAAACAAAGATAGATCAATCTATATGAAGCAGAAAAAAAGGATGCCATTGAAAAAAATACTGAATCCATTAAATTCGGGACCTTTTCCTCCCAAAATTACCTTTGTATTGCTTCAGGTCTTTCTCAATCCCAGACTCGCCGGAGCCTGTCTCAGCCCCAGCAGGAGCAAAGGCCCAGTCTGCGAGGAAGGGGCCCTCAGCCGCAGAGCCTTCATAAACTCCAGAGCCTTCCTCGGTTTCCACAGGTGACTCTCCCTCTTCACCTGTGACTGGTGATTCCCCCTCCTCTTCATCGTACTCCTCTTCCATCTCATCCACTCCCTCCTCCACCCATGGTGGACTCTCACTCTCCTCAGGCTCTGCCTCTCTGGAAACACAACAAGAGTCAGATATTAAAAAAAAGTTGATGGGGTTTGGCAGGTTGTGGCTGTCTGTTTGAGAAGGCTGTCCAACTTCATCTTTTCAGTAAATCATACTTATTTTCATATTACCTCATCGTAAATTACGTTTTCACTGCACAGCAAACAACAATAGAGTGACACTTCACAAACTTCACAAATAAACATTAGACACTGTTCGTTAACTTTGCTGCAGTTGAACTTGTGGAGCATTTTGGATTCCAGCTTTTAAGATCCTGATCAGACATGTTTTAAGACACATGAAAATACTTCAAATAACAATTCGTCTGTGATCTTTTTTCCCAGCAAATACTTCAACGAAGAACTTACAAACTATTTAAAGCACATGTACTCATTCTCCCTCATTTAAAGGTTCAGTATGTAGGATTTTGTGACATCTAGTGGTGAGGCTCCAGGACTGAAACTTCTCCTTGGTACCAAGCGCATACAGGAGAACTATGTTTGCCGAAAAACAAAAACACAAATGGCCCAATCTAGAGCCAGTGTTTAATTTTTTCATTCTGGGATACTGTAGAACAACATAGCAGATACATGTAGGTATAATACAGTAGATGCCCCTAAATCCAACACACTGGAACTTTAACACCTATTTATGCAAATATTTTTCATGTGCTGTGGTCCATGACATACTACTGACATTTTATAAACCAAAGGATTACAAAGGAAAATAGACATGAGTTGCAGTCCTACTACACATATCTCATTCTGTACAGTGACTGTGACAACCAAAGCACACTTAGGTTGATAGGGGCTTTAAGGGTCCGGACTTGGGTGTTGCTTCGTTTACCTTTATTCATACTAATCGTACTGTCTATTTTGAAGCTAAAAAAAAGCCAGAGGAAAAGTCACTGTATTGAGCTTTTAGTTTTACTTTCGTACAGTTATCATGAGCAGGTAGATGTGCTCTTCTTGCATCTAATATACTACCACCAACTACTGTATTTAAAATAAAATCTCTACTTCGTAAATAAAATAATAATAACTTCTCCCAACCCATTTCCCACTTTGCCATGAATTCTTTATTTTCTAGGTGTCTAAAAGAACCTCAAGTTTCTCTCAGCTGCTGCTGCACACTTTCTCCCAAAACTCCCACAACACCCAGAAATCTCCTGTATCTATAATTATGTCAATTTTCTCACATTCCCATTCTCCTCCAGCAGTACAGTTAATTACCATTGCCACAAGCCCTAAAACACCTGATCCTTATAAAAGCTAAATTCCTCATTCTTCATGACTCATTTGTCCATCTTAGCTTATTTTCTCACCTTGTTTTACTCACGTTTGTCTTTTCGTACATCTAACCCTAATTATTTCTGTTTGTCTCACTCTCTTTGGACAGTTATCCTCCCATGCTTCATGATTACCTTTGCAAAGAAGACACTCCACAGTCTCCTCCACATTTGTTCTCCCCACATTTACCACACATGGCAAAACCACTCATACACACATGCTGTCACACTGCAGCAGTATGGGGTCATACTGCCTTACTGGGTATGAAGTAGTCTATCCGGCGGCAAGACCTCTTAATCAAAGTGAAGAATAACAGACTTAGTCTCAAGCTTTTTATTACTTTTTTGTCAAACATCTTCATACTGAAGCTGTCTGTCAGCCCTTTACACTCTTTGAATCTCCTTGCGTCAACTCTGCGTGAGACTCCACCAACTACCCCTGTTATTGGAACTTTCTTGCTAAGCGGAAAACAAACCAGCTGCTGTAAGTGATACACAGCAGCTGTGCATCAATCAGGCAGATAATGTCACATCTTAAAGGGCCCACACAGGAGTTTTCACTTGTTTTTGCTGATGAGAACTCATCTGAGGACTGTGTGGGTGTGCACAGACAGTGCTTGAGTGACATTTGTCAAGTCTCGCATAGCCAGACTTACCTCTGCACTGCGTTTTAACGCTGTGCCAGAGCTGGGGAAACGTCTTGCTGAACTCATCATAACTCCGCACTAAGGAAAAAAAGCACTCTGGGTTGTTTGTTTTTCTTTAAACCAATCACAATCATTCTGGGTAGCGCTATGTACAGGATGCAGAAACAGTGCCCTTGCAAAACAGTGATAGCAGATAAAAAAAGGGGAGGAGTACTCTATTAGAAATAGGCAACCAATGAAACAGCCTACTGTGCATCCTGTGAGTCAGACTAACATCTGTGTGACCCTCTTATTAGCTTTGCATTACACCTTTGTCATTGTTATTGGGTCATGACGTTCGGTGACCTCACTTCCAGCATAGCTCAGCCTAACTTCAATAAATAGAATTCTATTTAGCCAGAATAAGGAAAACACCTGTGTGTACAGAGCCTTTAAGTAGAGACCTAAGGTATTTTCAGACTGGAAGAACGTTTCATATAAGAACTCCCCTTTTTGTTGTGTCCACACCCCAACAACTAAGAATGTTTGTAGTTCTTAAAAAACTGTTTTGAAGGACTTTTGCAGCTCCTGTAGAGTAGGTACTCTCCTAGCACAAGAGGAACCAAGCCTGATGTAAGTGTATGGGGACTGATCACAGCCAGTGCAGCCCCGGCAAACACCTTTTTAAAAAATCCTGTTAGTCATGTAAACAGCAGATAACTCTAAACAGAAAAACAGCTCAGAATGAATAAACACAGACAAATGGACCGACTGTGAGTATATATGTGACGGTGGAACTACAACGCGATTCTGGCTCGTCACAGTTAAAGGGATAGTGCTATACCAACTGCTGACTGGCTTACAATAATTACGTCAGCGTTCCTATCGGAGGTGCAAATGCAACAAGTAAAAAAGCCCTTGACTGTATGTAGTTCTCAGGGGAACTCTCCAGTGGGCAGTTCCTCTCAGGGGGTCCCCAGAACTGCTCCGAAAACACCCATTAACAATCGAGACTTACATGTAAAAACAGCATTGACTGAACCTTACTTGAGCTGATAAAACCAAGAATCATATTCTGCTTTGTAGACAGACTTCCCTTCAGTAGTTGTTGAAATAAATCAGCCAGAAATAAAGTTAAATGTTGAATTACAGTATCCTTTTGACATGTGATCTGGTACTTCTAACCCATCAGTATTAGACTTATGTGGCACATACGCAGACACAAAACAATGGACCAGAAGTAGCAGCCCACCAGGCGTCACAGCCCACTTCCTTTCAACACTTCCCTCTGACTTCCTGTTAGAGGTGCACAGCAAAAAGAAGGGCTGCTGCTGAGGCAATTGCTGCTTTAAGCAAGCTGAAATGATGTAGGAGGCCAGATAAGACTCTGACTAACTCCACAAACAATCCATAAGAACTTTATTTTCAAAGCTCTCCACTCTTCGTTCACTCTGTCTCCAACCATCCTTTGTACTTGCTAGCTTCTGGCATCACTCCGTTCCTCTCTTTTTCGTTCAGTCTCTCCTAAATCCTAAATTATTTTTATGATTTCATGGATGCTTCACAACCAAACAGTCTAATTCTCAGTTGGACGTTTAACCATTTTACTGATCAGACCTGGTAAAATAATGTGATGGTCGTAGCTCAGTGGAGTAGCTCACAGACATTTTCTTTGGCACACGGATGCTAAAGCAGTCAGTCATCCATCTTTTCTACACCTCTTTGCACAAACCATATGCTTTAGAAAATGTGACATGAAACAGTGTTTTATGGCAGATTAAATTTGACGTTTGCGGTTATTTATGCTTCACCTGGTTAATTCAAATCAAAGAACACTGTGTAAATCAACACTACAGATGGACTGCAGCTTGATAAAATATGGTTTGTGGTATTCATTTCTGTAAAGATTCCTGTATTTAAAATATAAGGTTATTAACTGATAGCATCAATGCTGGTTTAAGAGGAACCCTAAAAGAGGAAACTGAAGGCTCAGACTAAGACTGTGATACAGACTTTCTCAGGAATCACACATATTAAACATAAACTCTTTCACATGTACCACCATATGTGTTAAACACACACACACACACACACGCAATTCTTTACTGGCTCATTAATTCCAGAGGGTCACAGTTTTAAAGTTCAAGGTAAACTACTAAATGAAACAATCTGGACAGAGAGTCTAAATAAAAGGCTGGTTTGAATTCCTTTTAAGAGACTATTAAAACAATGATTCATTCACCACTCGTACTTGTCCCAGAAGAATTGGATTGTTCGGGGGTTTTCTTACAGTTAACTGTGAAGAAGTTGGGTGGGGAAGCGAAAAACAGATCAACCTTTCACACCAGTGGCCAAAGGCAGTAGATGTACTATATATGCCTGCTTAACACGCAGCACACACAGTACAACTTCTGGGTGGACTTAACAAAAAACAGATTCAATGAGATGGAAACACAATTTTAAATAACTGCTCAGTTTTTACAGAAATTAAAAAAAGATGGATTGTTGTTATTATTTGCTTAAAGGATTCAAAGTGGCTACAAGTTGATCGCTTCCCATGTATTGTAAGGCACAGACATGAATGTGTGTTCATCTCTTGAACTCTCCGCCATCTATTGTGTAAGATTATTTGAAAACTTGCCATGACAAATAGCCCATACTTTCATATTTAATAAATAAATGTGGTTTGATGACTTCCTTTAATGCTTAAAGACTGCTCTCTTTAAGAAGTAAAATCTGCAATTATTAATTAAAGATTATTTGGAAATAAATAATAATCGATTCACTTTAGCCTATCCAAGCATAAGAGACACATCTGGACAGTCCCTTCACCACAAACACACACACCAGAATGAAGAGGAATTGTATGTAAGTTTGCACTGCTCTTTACAGCTCATTAAATATATTTTTTTAAAGTATATGCCACCTCTAATTTCCCCATTTTTTCTACTGACGTGTGTTTATACCATACAAAAATCTTCCTTAAAATAATCTTTTACTATGTTTACATGATCTGTATAAAATTATCTTCAGTGCAGAGAAAGTACCAACATTTCTCCTCTTGATTCCAAGCTGCTGAGAAGTGAAACAAAGCCAGCCATACATCAACACCTACCATTTTAAATTACGTGCACTCCTACTTCTGTACTCTGTGACAATATGAAAAAGACCATGAACTCTTAAGGTCTTTCTAACTGCAGGCCGAACCTCCCAGTGTTCTCTCTGTTGGCCTTTGTCTTGCCTATCCCTCCACGTTGTCTTCTATTTTGGCTTTTCTTGGCCACCTACCTTACACTTAAGCGCGCACACACACACACGCACACACACACACACAGATGCACACACAGAGGTTGTGTTGCTGGAGTTGTGTTGACCAAGATAACAGATCCAATGCAGCATCAGCATTTCTATATTTAAAGTCTGCATTCATCTGACAACAGTATACAGGGGCGTCATAGTGGAGGGAAAAGAGGGACTGATGACCCGGGGCCCAAGTTGGCAGGTGGCCCTCTAAAAGCTTGGAACGAGCAGTTTGGTTTTGTTTATAATTCTTTATTTCTAAGTTATAAGTGCCAAATCTACATTATAAATGGTTGAATAAATCAACTGAAAGACTAACTTATAAAAACAGTGGAAGCTCTGTGAGGCCCCTCTCACCCCTGCACCTCTCTAAACGCAGCTAGAGCCATGTGCTAAAGCACATACATACACTGTCATGTCTTTCCCAAAGAATGGGAGATTGGAGTTTTAAAAAAAGAAGAAAAAAAAGAAAAGAAGAGGAATAAATTAAACTGACTTTGTAAAAGAAAAATTGAAAGGGTGGGTGAGAGATACATGGGTGAAGAGATGAAGGGCGGGAGGCCCACAGAGACTATGGATAGGGGCCAAAATTTGGTGCTACACCCGTGACAGGGTACTTTATTATTTTGTTTTTCCATACTTAACATCGATGTGAACTCGTTGCTACAAAGACATTCTTATTCCATCCCACACACACACACACACACACACACAAACACTTACAGATACTGTGCAGTTGAAGCAGGCAGTTTGGCTGGTAGGTCTGGACTCCATGCCATTTCTGGACTTTTTTGAGTGACACAGTTGGCCTGGTCGCCCTCGGGGTTACATTTCACAAACTTATACACAGCAGTTCTAGGCGCTCCTACAGAGAGACAGAAAATTGGTAATGTTCAAGTTATGTT
>JAPZEB010000001.1:8054807-8083635 GCA_029783705.1 Chaetodon striatus
GTTATGTTTTTTTTTTTTTTTCTTCATGCAATATTTCATGCCACATTTCACTTCAGTCAGAGAGTTCTTGGGCAATATCTGGTTGCTCATCTGGATCAGTTCAGTGTGACAATTAGGGTTCACTAGTTCCATATTTGCAGTGTTTCGAGAGATTACAACATTATTCTGCAACAGCGTAAATACATGGTTGGCCTAATGGGCTTCTGCAGTGTTAATGTCCATCAGAATAGAAGATTATTCTCCTTAAGAAGAGGAAGTAACAATACCACAGCCTTTTCTCAACACATTGCAGCAAGTCGATCATGGAGCTTATCTGATGCTAAAAGCTTTAACAGTTGTTTTCCACCAATATCCAGCGTAAAGAGCAGATCATTTATCAACTGTTTTATTGCTAGAGCTAGCAAGACATGATTGTGGCATTAGCTGTCTATGTCAGACAAAATTCAAGTTAAACAAAATTCATGTTCATCATGTAACAGTGGGATCTCTGCATTTCGACAGCTGATGCTGGGTGTTCATTTATGGTTCCATTAGTGCTGCATAAGAAAAAATTGCACAAGTTCTCTGTCAACATACCCTTTCCTGTTTTGCACACACTGTTTGGCTCTTGGCATTGTTTAAAACAATTTTTAAGAGCTTCATGGCTCTTGGAAAATCGATAAAGTGTTTTAAAAAACACTTGGTAGTCTGTGTGACATTTCATGCAGCCCAAAGCTAATCTACCACCATCTATCATGGAGGCCACTGATATCTGACAGTTGTATCAGTGTCATTTAATTGGTTGTTTTTAGATGGGTGGCTTCCTGTCACAAGTTTCTTGTGTGTCAATACAACAGACGGTCACTGAAAAGGCAGCAATAGGCCTAATATGAACCGATGACAATCTGTTGATTGAGTTTAAGTTAGTGTCATGAATGTACGTTATGTGACATCTACAGTACATTTTTCATTTTTAACCCTAATTTTGATTTAGCTGCTGACTTGTAATTGGCAAGTTTCAACAACTATCTAAATATTATCGGGGTAATATTGATCATCAGGTATCAAGAAGTGCAGTGGTGTAAATGTGTGGTTGATCTGAGGAGAGTGTATTTATGTAATAGTTTGATAAGTGATGGATTAGTATAGTTTGGGATTGGGGGTAAGGCTAGACAAGCATGTTGCGTCTTCCTACTCCTTTTTGGACATTAAATGTTAATTTATGTTTCTCATTGTAAGCTTGTTCAAGATTTATTCTTTGTCTCTGTTTTGTAGTTTTTTTTCTACAATATATTCAATTTTTTTATTATTATTTTTAATATTTGGAATAAATAAATTAAATCTACCTGTAATATTTTGTTTAAAAACATCACAAAAGCATAACAAATGATTGCTATTTTTATTTATTTATTTATTAGGGTTTCCCCATGCAGTTTACTTATGTCATGGTAAGAGTCCAAAAAGCCCCTAAACATGTAGGAGACACAGTGTTCAACAAGCCACAACGAAACTTGACTCGGAAACTGAAACGCCTTTGCTTTCAGATCTAAAGTGAACTACACCAGACAGGGGCTCCCACATATTTTCCCCACATGCACCTCAAAGTGTTCACCTCTGTTTCTCATCTTAAAATGTTATTGTAAGGATGAGTTCAGACTAAACAGTTTCTGTTTGTTCGCTCAGCAGCGAGGACAGACGAACCTGACGTGACGTCTTGACATATGAGTCAGACACTTACGGTAACCCTATTATGCTGACACAGTGAGACACACAGTGGCACTGTTCCTAATTTTACCTGTCAATCAAAGACCCCTGACGGCCCTCAGACCCCACTTAGGCTCACTCACTGAGCTGTTGTTGTAAGATGTGTGTGTGTAAGCCGTCAGGATGATGACATGTCTCCACTACAACCTGCCCAAATGAAGTCCACATGAAGTCTGCTGCGACCTCCGCCTCAACAGTCACAAATATTTTGTCATAAAATATCGACTTACCCTTTCCGTTATGCAGGGCGAGGCAGCAGATAAGGAGGGACAGAATCAGCTTCATCCTCAGCTTTGTCTCTCTTTGACGAAAACAGCAAGAAAATATGTAAAGGCACTCCTTCTCCAAAATCAACCTTGTTGCGCTGGTGGTGAAGAATAAGTGTAAACTGTAAACTCCGACAGTCCAACTCCCCCTGAAGGAGCTCAGCCCTCTGAGTGCGTCATGGTTTCCTGAAGTCTTCTGGTACAGAAAGTGAACATCCTCAGTGGAAACTTTTGCATTAGCAGCCTCAAATATCAGATATCAGGTCGGAGTTTGCGTAAATGCGCACTCGGACTGAGGAAATACCAGAAGATTCAATCTGTGTTTCTGATAATAACGACCGAGAGGAAGCAGCAATCTGTCTTAATTGGCTGCGGGCTCATTTTGTAGTGAGATAAGGGGACGATAGCATCTGCGAGAGCTTCTGCTTTTACGTGAATTGAATTCACTTCAATTGAATTTGTTCTTTTTAACTGTCTTCAAGTGACAGTAAGCAATTTTCTCCGTGTGTGTGTGAGAAAGAGAGGGTTGTGTATTACCCCTGTACTTTCTACTTGTGGTTTCACTCATCTTAATTTCGCTTTCTTCTAGTTTCACAAGGATAAACAGAAACATGAGAGCAACGCAGTAATTCAAAAGCAATAAACGATCACAACAACAACATCAACTTGTCTGATTGACACAAGGAAAAGCATCTCTGCAGGGGTGTAAATATAGACAGTGCAGGCAGTGCAGTTGCACAGGGGCCCATGGGGTGGGGGTGCCTGTTGAGAGAGTGGTTGGAGGGCCCGCTCTCTTCAGAGCAGAGAAGAGGCCCTTGCAGTGATTCAGCTTGCCACCTCAGAAATATGCCTGTGATCAAAGAACACAAAGCTGTTATCTGCTCTTAAGAGGGCAAACCCATCTCCGTCCATCTTCGTTTTTTTTTTTTCCTTTGTGGAACAGTCAGTAACAATATAATCCATTTTCTAACAAAATTTAATGTGCATTGTCAGTAAACGACATAAACTACAAATAAACTTAAAAAAAAAAACATTTAATAAAAAAATCTCTTATTTTATTTTGTATTTTTGTCATACACAGATTTTTGGTGATGAGCTGTTTTAACGCAGAATCTGGCACCAGGGCCCATCATAATAACTAACTACCATACACCACTGCTTATGTGGTCACACTAACATCTGACCGGGGAGCAGGGCCGTGCACAGACATTTTGGGGGGGGCAGGTGCTCAACCGAAAAAAAAAAAAAGGCACCCCTCTCATAACGATTTATAAAAAATAAGTAATATTCAGAGGCACATGTTATACTTACACACACATTTAATTGTTTAATTACCCATACACTCACAGTCGTTTAATTTCACAACAGTAACAAAAAATGCCGAGGCTTAGGCCAAACACTGTAGTTACCTGGCTGGATGTCACCAGTGAAGGCAGGTCAGGGAGACGTGGATGCTGCCCTGCAGGGCACTCAATTTGCTTGCATTAACTCTCGTGGCTATGACAAGGAAGGTCAATGAGGGAGGGGCAGGGGCTCCTATGATCCCGCAGAATTAGAACTCAAATGGAGCCGGGCCATAGACTAAATAAAAAATAAAAAAACTAATATGTAAAATTGAAAAATAGAGAAAAAAATGCCTTGCAAAAAGGGCTATCTGTGCACATGACTCCACAGCAGCAGCCTCATCTCCTGAGATACCAACAGCACATCACCACTGAAGTCCTCACCTTATAGTATGTGCAATATTTAGCTGCTTGTGTGTGTCTGCATGTCTTTTCTTTTTCATTGCGTGTATTTGTTTTTTTTATGCGTCTCTACACGCCCTGCAGATGTGTGTATGCATGCTTGTGCTTGTGGGTTGAATGTAATCAAGTGCATCATCTCAAGGTCTGTCCTTAATTACAGTTTTGATGTACTGCGACTTTACTTAAGTATTTGCATTTTCTGCCATCTTATATTGTACTAGGAATATTTTTACTCTACTACTGCACATTTATTTGCCAGCTACGTTTTCAGTTACTCAGCAAAAAATAATTTTGCATGTGAAATATATCATCAGCTTATAAAGTATGATGTATTTTGTAGATTAAACTACACAAATAGTGTATAAAGTACTGAAAATGATCCCCTCCCCTCCTTGACCACATTAAAATGATATATATTCCAGTACAGATAATACATATATAACACTCTGAACAGGGCCATATGGCATGAGGAGTAGGGGAGACCAGGTATGGTTGTAACACTTTTGTCTCAACAACTAAACTGAATTTTTGTGTTTGAGCTTTGGCACAGAGTGCCCTTATTTGTCTACAACAAATAGCAATGTTTTCAACTTCTTCAACTATATCATATAATTAATTAATTGATGTAAAATACAAGGAATTCCACTGTTACAACAATAGACTGTAAAAATAATCTGACTCCTATAGACTGTGGTGCCACTAACATGACAGCATGTTAGTCAAAGTGGCGTGCTCTTCATTATGCAGAACTTTAAGCCTAAATAACATTTAAAAGAGTGAGTTATAAACATATCTACTCCCTGTACAGTTGTCTCGAAGGGAGAAATTAGCTGTAGAGACCAAATTCATTTTTTATGCCAGGCTGTAAACATGCAAATTCTACTGCTATCATCACTCTTTGCTGCAGGCCTTTTCACCATGACACCCCGAGAGAGCTGCTTCCCTCCATACACAATGAAGCACACGTCACACTCTCACACAGGTTACCCACAAGGCCACCGCCCTCAAAGGAGCTGAGCCTGTAACACGCTAAAGACATAGCTCACATGTTGCAGCCTCTTCATCTGGGGGTTTGTAATTTCTTGCAGTATCTGGTCAATGTCACATGACAGATGGAGTATTCTTTGGAGACAGACCTTATTGTCTTTCCCTGCCTTACCTCATCTGATGCAGATTTCACATGTGCAAGCACACTCCTCTCAGTTTTTCTCATGAACTCTTGTAGCATGCTGAAGAAAGTAATAAGATAGATGGAGAAAACTAGTTTAGTTGTCATTACGGGGTTAGTAGTAGTAGTTAGTAACTCTTCAAAAAGTTGTTATAATCATCTCTACCCTTATCAGCTACGGCTCAGCGAGCTGTAGCAGCATGGTGGTTAGAAATGAGGAAAGATAAAATACCTCACACTTTACCCAAGAGACTGCTCTCTACCACTTTCATCAGTATCTGTACCAATCAAAATATAGACTTGGTTGCAAAATACTTTTAACCTGATAGTCAGTATTTTGTCTGTAAAATCCGCATACTTTTTTACACAGCTATGAAATCTCACATGCAATGTCAGGAAAGAGATGATCATGCAGTAAATGTATTATATAGCTCATACCTCATCCTTTTTTGGTGAAATTGGTACTGTTACAGCCATCCTGTTGTTGCAACCGTACCCTGTCCACCCTAACTTACTTGATACTTTAAATACATGTTGCTGTAAATACTTCTCTGCACATAAAATGTTCAATGACTTTCTGCTGCTGTGGTATTTTTATACCACTGTATTGCAACATTTACTTTAATAGAAGATCAAAATAGTAACTTCCACTACTCATGTTTGTGTATATCTGTGTGTTATTCTTACTGTGACGTAACTCTGTACTGGTAAACACAAGTTGAGGCATTTCAAGTGTGGAACACCTGGTGTGTCCCGGTGCCTCGGGCTGATGAAGTGTATTTATCAGATTAGCTCAATCATGACTCATGACATGAGGTTACTCGGGATGCTCCTGGACTGTTTGGAGCTGGAAGAGGAAGACATGAAAAAATTTACAGGGTGGTAACTCATGTTGTAAGCATGTGATGCAAAGTGATTCTAAGGAAGTGATGATCATGATTCAATATTAAGAAGAATTCAGTGTGTTGTCAGAATTGTTAGTCACAGTGACAAAGCTGACAGCAGGAAAAAAAACCCTTGAGTCGGGACAACACAGGTCAAACTTGGGGATCTTTGTTTTGAAGAAGAGATCAGTATGTTAAAAACAGAGACTTTAATTGAATCTGAGCTCTCTGTTCCCACAGACGTTCATCAGTAGTATTTTTCTGTCTCTCTGCCTCTCTTTTTCTTTATCAGAAAGACTTCAAAGTGAGCATCAGAAACATCAAGGTTGGCCTATTTAGTTTGGAAAGTAAAACTAGATTATTCTGATTAGAAAACAGTATTCACAGTTAGCCAGCGGTCTTTTTATTTTGTTGCATTAACCATGAACTGTGGTGTGCAGTGGTCACTTTGAAAATAGACAGACAACAAAGCAAAAAAGGGGACTGCTATATTTCATTTTATTATTTCTTTATTAATATTTTTAAAGATTATTTGGGGGGATTTTTTCCCTTTTATTGACAGGGCAGTCTGAAGCATAAAAAGTGGCAGAGAGAGCGGATGACATGCAGCAAAGGGCCGTGGGCAGGGACCAAAGCTGCAGCTGCTACGACAAGGACATTGCCTTGTACATGGGGCGCCTGCTCTACCCACCAAGCAACCGGGCGCCTCCGTTTTATTATTTTAAAGTGGTAAAGGGAAGCTTGAACATCTCTTTAACATCAGTGTTTCTTTAAATTACAGCCCTCTGTGGTGTCATCAAAAGAAAATAAATCCACTCTGTCTGTATGCAGTGATATATACTACTGGTTATGTATTATGTTTCTTCTGTATCTGCTTCTTCCAATCCTTCCCTGAAAATATCACTTTTATATTCACTGAAATATTCAAACCAATTTTCAAAAGCTGGACCACAACACTATGTTGAAATTTCTACTTTATTTTAAACAGTGTTACACTCGTCTTCCTGTGTCTACTGACAACATATTGACACATGAACTAGATTTAAGTGTAAAAGAAAAGTCTCTTGGTTTTTACTGTTCGTCTGCACCGCATGCATTTGCACTGAATGCACCTGCTAAAGGCTCTGCAAGCTTGAGTCCATGAACACCTAAATTCTGTGTAATCGTTGATTAGCGCTGCTGTCGTCAGTTATTTGAATTGTTTGTTGAGCTCCACATACCAACGTTGAGAGGAACTTAGCTGTTAACATCTGTGGTTTTTTGTGATTGTCACGTTTTGTGAGAATCAGCAGTTTAATCTCACATCACACCATCTCACTGCGCCTCACCCTTGATGTTTATGACAGGGTGTAGTGATGCTACACAACCCAAATTTTCTTCATGGTAAACGAGTCAAACTAATGCTGTTTTTAATTTTTTTAGAGAAGCATTAAATAAAAGCCAGACAAAACTAGATTTAATAAATCTGGAATGTTTGGGTATTTCCCCATCGTCTCCTTTTTAAACGTCCTGTCTTAATACTCGTTTATAATTTCTTTCCTTGTGTAGTAACTAGGACGAGCTGCTCACCCACACACACATGCACAGTACAGCACTACGTATAACAAGCTGTGGTTTATGATGTTGAGATGGCTTTCTTTGGTGCAGTCTGACCTAGTGACCTCTCTGTGTGTGAGTACATGTTACCGTCAGCACTCTGTCAAATATTTGTTGAGTTCTTGTACAACAGAGACAGAGGTGGTTCTGTGGGCTGAATACTGCATTCCTCTCACTGACTGTCACCGTGGTCTTTTTACTCCTCTTCTTCTTCTTCTTCTTCTGTGTCTTTGTGCACTCATGCCTATTTCTTGTCTGTCTCTAAGAGACAAGGACCCAGGGAGAGAGAGCGAGAACTGTCTGTTGCAGATGACACATGGGTACGATGCTGCAGGAAGTGGTAACATCAGTTGCTATCATTTTCCCTCAGGAAATGACACACTAGCCTGCCCAACTTCGCCTCCACACAGACACACACACACAAACTGTAAGTGACATATTTATGAGACACATATACCCTCTTACACACATCACTGTGCACACAGTATGTCTCCAGTTGAGCTTCTCTCCTCTCCTACCTCTACAAGACTCAATAATTGAGCATACCAAAATGCTACGGTGCATATAGAACAGGAATACTCTCCTTGCTTTGCCTGGAGGACACTGTTACAAAATGACAGGAGGCGGAGGCTCCAGAAAATCCTCCTCGGGCACTTTTTTGATAAACAAGCTCTATTTTGAGGCTTTTTTATGCACTGTGGCACTTTTTTTTTATACTCAAAGTACAAAAAAATGTGAAAAAAAAGTGTGAATCAATTTATTTTCATTGTGAATTAAAAAATGTTTGGTGATCCACCTTGCCCCCATGTCACGGGCCAGATTTAGCCAGCGGGCTGTGAGTTGACTACCACTGCTATACAATCATTAATATCTGAGAAATTATGTTTGGTATGTGTTTCCTTGCAGCCACCAGTGTGTCAGTGCATCTATAAAAAGGCAGGTTTTATAGTCAGCTTGGTTTCCATTCCCACCCCTGTCACATTATGTGGGATTCAAGTCTGTTGTCTGACTTTATGGCACCCGAGAGAGCGCTATTTTCACACTTTTGGAAACACACACACACACATAGTCGTTAACATATATGCAAACACAACAGCATCATTTCACAAGACTGCAGTGGGCCCTTGTGACGATGACATGGGAAGTGGAGCAGTGACTGATAACCACAACATGCTAATGTAAGTAGTTTTTCTATAAGGAAATACGGTAATTGAATGACTACATTTTCCTGGGAAATTCACAGACCATCAGCATGTCGTAAGCAATTTAGCATGACCTAAATATATCTGTGACTGCTTCTCTGTACAACCCAATTTGGAGGTCGGCTTTGAGCTCTTCTAAATGTGTGAGATTTAGTATTAGACGATATGAGATGCACAGAGCATTCGTTAACCCTGTCAGATGATCCAAGGTAGACCACAAACGACAATGTTAATGTTAATTTCCCAGTTTGTCCTAAAATATGCCTGCTGGGCCTGAAACCAGACAATAATGTAGTAGTCACTGTCGACCACCCATGGACGTCGGGTTACTTACCCACTAAAAGATTGGTTGTTGTTTTTTAAACTGGAAGGAGTGTAAACCAGCCTGCTTCTCTGGGGATTCATGGCTGGAGGAAAACCTGGACTTGCTGAACATTCTTGTTTGTACACTCCTAGCTTGCTCCCAATAACGTGTTGAGGCTATAAGGTTGTATGAGATTTAATTTTATGTATAATAGCCCAAAAAAAACTACTTGTCACTCTCCAACAGAATGCCATGCTCAGCAAATGGCTTGTGTTGTCTGATCCCTGGAGTGTTTGCACAGTTTGCGACTCTACAGCTTTGTTGGGAACTGTGAAAGGAATATAAGTTAGTCTTCATCTACTAGAGGATCATCATCACTATATCATTATTATAACCTTGATTAAACAAGGTCATCTCATTGAGATCAAGATCAGCTTTGTGAGAGAAGCCAATCAATCACAGTCCTCTGTAAAAATGTCCAGAATTAAAATCTCAAATATATCCGATGGTGTGGGACATTCTGTTTATGTTAACTCACTTTATATCTATGCTTCAACCACTTACTCATAACTGTCATGATATGAATTATAACCACTGACAAAAACTGCATCTCACCTGGTTTCTCAGCACGTCTGCAGTCATTCTTGGCACATGTTAAAGATAAATCTTACAAAAACATCCTGTATTAATCTACATGGTGAGGTTTAGATATGCCAGTATGACTATGAATGTATTGTGCATGTACCATGAATCTGTATGTGTGTTCTGAGAGAGGGTGGATTTTCCAGTAAGCTCTCTTGGCAAAGTTCTCACTCACAGCACATTAGTTTCAAGTGTCTGGTGCTGAGCAGGTATGTCAATACACGTTTTGACAAGCATCAGAAAGGTTGGTGGGGACATAAATGAAAGCAGGAATTGCAGGTTCAGATGCACTGAAATTGTTTCCATTGCACGAAGAAGCCACAAATTATGTCTCATAACAAACTGGAATTTACGTCACAATCAATATTTTGCCTCGTATGTTGTGTGTGTGCATGCATGTGTGTGTGGGAGAGGGTGTGGTGGTTTGAATTATTCGAGGAAATTGCAATTTCCCGTCCCTCATGCTACCAACTGGGGTACCCACAGACCCCAGAGGTATAATTTCTGTCATATCTCACAGGTGCTTTACTCTATTATGTCAATTTTGCATGACTTTGTCAATCAGTTTGTTCCTAATGACTTCATATCATTGTTTTCTGCTTCTGTTTTGTTTAGTGCTTTTTAAAAGTACCAGTGTATTGGGGGGTGGGGGTCCTCTGTCAGTCAGTTCATTTTTAAGGAGACATGTTTCCTCATGTGCTCCATTGATGACCCTAAATACTGCTCATAAGATTATGGTCAAAATCAGAGAGAGTTGATATCATTTCATGATAAAATGTTTCATTATGATCAAACTGAATTGATCAGTTCAAGGAAAACTCCACTTGCCGCTGCGGACGTCAAATGCTGGGCTGGAAAATATTCTTGAAAAAGGTGTTGCCTCCGTTCCCAAACACAGACAGGAAGGTGGTAAATGTTTGCTCCTCCTGTCACATGCCAGTGTGCCCTGGGCATAGCATGAGTAAAATCATGTGCTACAACTGTCTCTACCATGTGCTGTTTATCTAAATACCACTGATTTTACATTATGTATGAAATTTAAAAATCTAAAGTTGAATTATGTTTACTCAACATTTATTTTGACAGGGGCTCATACCGACACCAAGGTCTACTTATGTATTGAAAGACAGAAGTTTGAATGATTGTGGATTTATTTTGATCATTCTATACTGGGGTTAAATTGGCCCCAGCTGGTTTTGCCATATAAATATAGTGTAGTGGTTAGCACTGTCGCCTCAGCAAGGCCTTAGGGCCACCTTAGGGTGGAGGGTGTGAACCGAGGGTGGGGAAGACCCTCTGTGCAGAGTTTGCATGCTGTCAGTGTGGGTTTTCTTCAGGTACTCTGGCTTCCTCCCACAGTCCAAAGACATGCAGGTTAGGTTAATTGGTGGCTCTAACTTGCCTGTAGGTGTGAATGTGAGTGTGAATGGCTGTCTGTCTCTATGACAGACAAAGCCCCAAGAGGACAGGCAGTTACGGAAAATGAATTAATAAAGGATACCTGAATTAAAAGGATGGCAAATAAGCTTTTAACAATATGTAAATGAAGTGTAAAATTCTTAAAATAATAATAATCTGTCTGTTTTTGTCAAATGATTTTGGTCATAGGCCTAATTATTAATGTTGTCAGAAGAAATAAGTTAAGTTTTTGCTTTTTATTTTCGAGGTCCTCAGTCTGTCTTTGTATTTTAAATATATTAGCAGAATGAGTGCTAAACTTTTGTCATACATTTCTAATGATATAATGGAGAAACTATAGTAATAAAGGCTTAATGTGACAACAGACAATGTGACCTGTTTCACATACTGGACTTACTAAAGCAATTATAGACGGAGATGGATTTATGTATGGAAGCATCTGGATTATGTTTCTCAACTCATTTGTTAGATTCCTTTGGCATCTACAGAACTCACGACAAGGTGAAAGATTTGTTTAACCTTAGGACATTTGGACTTAGATGGTGATGATTATGATGATTCCTGTCACCATAGCGTGGCCAGACTTGACCCAGTATCTACCCAGCAGATCAGATGCACTGTCTGTCTGCAGCTTCACCACAAAGCCATGATGTCCTCAGAGGGAGGGCAGCATAGAGTTGCATGACCTCACGGTTAGTTGGAAATTGCTCATGCATTAAAGTTCTAGTGTGTAGCATTTAGTGCCATCTAGTGGTGAGGTTACAGAACTGAAATTCTCCTGGGTGCCAAGCGTGTAGGACAATTATAGTGACCTACACAAAAACAGCCATGGCCCTGTCTAGAGCAAGTGTTTGCCTGTTCTGGGCTAATGTAGAATAATATGATGAACTCCATGGGAAGGACCCACTCCATTGGTAGTTAGAAACAGCTCACTCTAAGGTAATGAAAACAGCTGATTATAAACTAATGAGAGCATAATTATCATTATAATATAACATTTCTGCTAATAGATGCTCCTAAATCATACACACTGTCATGGTCCTTTTGTAGTTTGTTTCCTGTTTTGTTTTGAAGGTCACTCTCGTCATGTTTAATGTGTTGTTTTCCTTCCGTCTGTTTCCTGCCTGTTTTCCTGCTTTGTATCAGTTTCGTTAGTCCTCCCCTGTTCCAGAGTTTCCCTGCATACCTGTCTACTATTATTCGTGTCTGCTCCACCCTGCGTCACCTACCACACCTTGCTTACCGTCATGTTTTTAGCCAATCCCTGTGTTTCCCTCCTTTTGCCCATGCCCGCCTACTCCAGCTGTGTGTTGTTCTTGTGATTAGTTCTCTGTGTGTGTACACCTGTGTTTTTGCCTTTGTTCCTTTGTCAGTTCTGTGTTTGTGGTTTGTTCTCTGGTTCATGATCCCTGCCTGAGTTGGTCTTTGTGCTCCTGGTTGGATTCCCTTCATGGTACTTAATAACCAGTTTGTTACCAGTATGGTTTTGTTTTTTCATAGTTGTTTAGTTTTTCTTCTACCTGCTTCCTCGGTTTTGTTGCCTGCTTGGATTTTTGTCTTTTTTGTATCAGCTTTATATTACTAAAACTCGCTTTTTCTTCTCCACTCCTGCCTGCTTGGTGTTTCGCATTTGAGTTCCTCTTTTGAACAGTGTAACACACACACTGGATATTAACAATAAAATAAGATAATCCTTTATTTGTGTCATAGAGAGGAGATCTGCATTGTTACAGCAGCAAAGGGAAAAGTACAAAACAGAAACATCAGTAAGAAAACAGCAATAAAATAAGTAAGCAGTAAAAAGCAAACTATAATAAATAGGCTGGCTGAATGGCTGATTTCACATTATTACACGTAGGAAGTGTTGATATTGCACGAGTGATGACTGATGATTGTCAGTTTTGGTAAGTGTGGGAGTAGTGTTGGTTGTAAAGTCTCACAGCAGCAGGAAGGAAGGACCTGCGGTATCTCTCCTTCACACACTGCGGGTGATGCACCCTATCTCTGAAGGAGCTGCTGTACTCCAAAAGACCTGAGTCTCCTCAGCAGATTGACTTTGCTCTGTCCTCTCTTATACAGTGCATGTTTATGTTGTCTGTGCAGTCCAGTTCATTGTTAAGGTGAACACCCAGGTACTTGTAAGACTTCACAATCTCACTGTCCATTCCCTGTGTGTTCAGTGCTACAGGAGGAGAGCCCACTCGTCTGACCTCTAGTGTACTTTCCCTTACAGAAACATTCAGCTGAATCAGAGAAGTTGCAGATATTCTAAATAAACTCTAATCCAACATTTAGGAATCAGGGAGCTCACCTGGAAAGCTGTTAAGTTTCTTTGCTCGTGACCTTTTATTATATCAACTTGAAACACCTGTAGCCTCTGTATGCAGTTTTGACTCAACTACACAATGTGTAGGCAGGTAACACATATCCAGTCAAGACCCTTAGGCTAGCCTACCTCAGGATGAGTGAAACCACAAAAACAAGAGTCATATCAGCTCGGCATCACGTGGGTCAACAAGGTCTGCGTCAGGTGTTGAGGAACCAGGGCAGCCTAATGAGAAATGGGCTACTGGAACAAGACATAGATGGACTGGAGCAGAGAAAATGGAACTGTTGGAACGCTCCTACACAGGTAACCCCAGCTACAGGTGCTACATTCAGAGGATGTGGGATGCTTTGAAATCCAACATCTAGGCTGACAGAAAAACAACTCCTAGCCCAGTGTTTCAACATCCACAAACGGCAACTGCTATCGCAATAGAGATACAACAAACATGCTTCGGCAAGGGGAGCTAGGACGACGACTGAGATTGGGTACCAAGCCCAAACTAGCCCTTACGGCACAAATTCCTTTACAGCAAGGAAGAGACTGGGATTGAAAATCGTGGACAAGCTAGAAACCTTCCACCCCTGAAGCTGATTACCAAGACAAAGTACCCTCTGAAAGTCTGCTCGATGATGTCAGTGCAATACTTATTATCCCCACTGGGACCATAACTGAGACCAATCTTTAAATATATGTGTGTGTGTGTGTGTGTGTAATGTAACAATATAACAATATTGGAAACATACAGGACACAACATGAGGACATAACTGATGTAAGCTGAGATATACCATAACTTTTATTGAACATCATCACATTGTCACAGTTTAAGAGATAAATTGATTTTAATAGACCATTTTAGACATTTCACTGCATTAATAGACTGGGAAGTAAAGGTTCGTCAACTCATTAAATTAACGTGGCACTTCTGTTATATGGAGACATACTAGAGAAACAACTGAGGACCCATTTTACATCCGGCTTCTCTTTGCAGGTAAAAGAGCATATATTGTTACTGTAACACGTGTATTTTACTTCATTGGTTTATTACCATTACATACAGTATTTGCTGTACATAAAACAGGATGACACCGTTATTCCTCAGAGACAGGAGAAAATACAAAGGTTCAGCTGGAAGTTGGCATCATGCAGATTATGTCTGATAAACTAACATCATTAAGTCCACTTAACGACTCTCACTGGGACGGTTGTTTCTGACGAGTCTGCAGAACAGGCATCTCAGTTTTAAGGCGCAACAAAAACCTTTATGTGGTACAAACTAAGCCAACTCTACTTTCTGTACCTCACTGCCTATTCTTATTACCACAGTTACACTAACCGTGGTTACAGTAGGCCTTAACATTTGTCTTTCCATCAGAGACGAAAGCTGAAGAAACATATTTTTAGTGTGATAAAGTGCTTTACACAAAATAAAGCCACATTAAATATAAAACCAATATGATTAACAATAGAAAACAAGTATGAGTCAGACAAGGGTCACAGAGCAAAGAAAATAAAACAAAAGATCGGTCTGTTATGTACATATCCGCCATAAGGATGTTAAGGGGACTGTCTTCATCTGACATTTTAGTGATAGAGTTCTTCAAACCACTCTGGTGGGGAAGAAAGCATCAATGTACAGTAACAAACAGGTCAATTCACATTCAATTCAAAGTGTTGAAAAGATATCAACCACTCTCACTTATTTCTTACTACTGTGAGACAGATATTTTGATGTTAATCTTGAACAGAGCATATTTGTTGTGCTATTCGAATTAAAAGTAAATTGACCACATATTTTACTTCACAGAGAGCACATATATACAGCGTGTAATGTGTTCAAAGGTCTTGTGAAAGCAGCCCAACCACTGCACAAAAAAAGGCCATCAACCATTCAAAATAAGCAAGAAAGTCAATCTGTCATCCAGTCTAATTGCTGGGAGTGTCCATTGACTATACAGGTGGTAAATTTAGGTTGACTACTCATTTGAATGGATCTAGCACTATTAGTCAACAGGTCAGTAAGTGAACAGTGGTGTCTTTCAGTTGTTTGCGGCCATCTTTGCTTTGATGCGGTTGATTTTAAGAGGGAGCAGGCCGACCATCTCCGTACTCAGCTCCAGCTCTGTCTCCACAGCGGCTGCTGCCTCGGGGTGGGCCTCACAGTACTGCACCACGTATCTAGACAACAGGTGGAGGGTGAAAGTGATGGTCAACACATTACACGGACAAACAAAATGGCAGCTGGGAGCATGTAGACTGTACAGCACACACCCAGTCCACTTTTTCTTTTTTTTATTCTTTTTATTCCACCAAAAATATCTAATTTCCTGATACGTCTACCGGGGCTTAAAGCAGGGGAAATTTATGTGCCTGAGATGTGTGAAGGGGTGAGGAGAAAGAATGGAAGGAACATTAACATTAACATAGCCAGTTGTAGGCTACAAGCCAGATGGAATAGTGTAAAGCTTGTGGCACATAGAACACAACCAAATTCAGAGAGACAGTAACACCAAATCTGATTGTTCCTAAATGTGACTCCTCATGCTATCTTGATAGTCCAAATAGCTGTTGTTACTCACCATTTCCTTAGTTGGTAATCGTAGTCTCATAATTGTATCTAAGCGCAATTTTCAAAGCCATAAAGGATATCCAATATTATAAACTTTTTAACGCTTGTTCCTCCGTTCTGGAGTGGTCTCTAAAAAGCGTATGAAGCATAATCCTGTTGTCAAACAATTGCAAAATTTGTCCAAAAGATTGCAACAATGATATGAAAATAAAACAAATATCCATTGCCGTGCTTATTCAATGTAGCACATCACGTGCATTACTGAGCTGACATTCTGCTGAGCCAAACTGCAAAGGTTTTCACGATATTATAATCTAGGCTGTGCACTTACATATACATAGACATATAATGATCTACTTATAACTATTTATTTTTGAATATAAAAACGCCCCCGTACCAGAACTCCAGCACAGTGCTGGAGAACTTTAAGCCCTGTTCTACATTAAAGTCACCTATTACTGTTACATTGTTGAGTACTCCTGTTGAGAGCACAACTTTCAATATGCAGAAAGTTGCTGTAGCACCATAAAGTAACAAATGTATCTTCTTACTTGTAGTTTTCCAGAGACTTGTTGAGGTTGTCCAGCTGAGCAGAGGGTGAAGAGGTGATCAGCCGGCTGTAGAGTCGGGCCACCCTGAAGCGGGCCACCAGAGCCGGTCTGAGCACCTCCTCCTCCAGGTGCTCCGGATGCTTCCCCTCTGGAGAACACAGAGAGTCCAGGAACATCTGGAAGTATCTGGAGAGGAGGATGGAGGATTTAAAATTAATTGTATTAAATAAATGTAGATGCAAAGACACACACACGCACACAAAGACACACACACACACACATATAAACTCACTTGGCAGAGGCAGAGCAGAGATGGTTAAATTTCTTGATGGTGTGGTTATCTAGAGATTGTGTATCAGCTTGTCTGTTGGCCAGCGCCAGTTTCAGGTCCATCATTTCATTGTAGGTCTCAGCCAACTCAAACATCATCTGTCTGCGGATCATTAGGTAGTACTGGGCATTCAAGTCTGTAGAGAAATAGAGAGCCAGAGAGAGTCAGATGATCAATTTTGTCACCTTGGTGGATCACCTCAGTCATTTGGTCTACAATATGTCAGAAAATAGTGGGAAATGTTGATTAGTGTTTTTCCAAAAGTCCAAGGTGACGTCCTCAAATGTCTTGTATTGTCCATAACAAAAAATATTCAGTTTGCTGTCATAACAGAGCAAAGAAACCAGAAAATATTCACATTCAATTTCTGCTTTTTTTTCTGCCAAAAATTACTCAAACCGATGAAGTGATTATTAAACTAGTTGGTGATAAATTCAAAAGTAAGTGACCGATTGATTAACTGATCGTCACAGCTCTGTCTTGCATGGACAGTAGGGTTGAACACTGACAAATAACTTTGTTTCATCTGTTGTTGTTTTTTTCTGTGATCGATTTTATAAAAACATTTAAAGAAAAAAAAAGAAAAAGTTACCATTGCAGATTGGCTCCAGCATGTCAACTCTGCGTTTGTGCATTTTGCAGCGCCGCTCCAGATCCCCCTCAAAGAAAGCCAGGGCCCGGAACAAAGCACTGTGATCCTGCAAGATCTCTATGTGGTCTGTCACATAGCCGTCCATCTGAAAGTACTCCTTGGCCTGCAACAGTGAGTGAAAGGATAGAGACAATTTGCCATGTTTAGCAGTTGAAATTTAATTGTAAGTTTAACACTTGTGTCATTTTTTAAAAATGTAAACCTGTGTGGATAAAGAAAAAAGTCAACACAAAACTCTCTGTCATTAATACCAGCTTAATGTCATATACCAGAATTACATCATATTCATGACATCTTGGTGAACACTTGCTTCTGAGGTGAATATTTAATATGACAATATGGTTAAGGAACTGAGTGGTACCAGTGCAGACAGCTCAACAGCTCAATGGGCTTCACAGTCCACAAACTACGCTGGGAGGTGAACATAAACTCCAAAGCTCAAAAGCATCTGTTTTATTACATGGCCTCATTTCTTTTTATAATTAAATTAATTTCAATAATCAGCTATCTGCTGGTATCGTAACTTCAATACCTCAGCTACATGAGACTCCTTAACTGTGCTCCACTGCTGTGTGCCTGTTTCCTTGTATAAGCATATCTAAATTGATTATAGAAGTCTATCCAACCCAGGTTCAGTGTGTGTGTGTGTGTGTGTGTGTGTGTGTGTATCTGCTGTGCATACCTGTGTGACATAATTCTGTCCCACCAGAAATACAGCTCTGGCCTCAGTGAAGTCCAGTGGGAACAAACAGCGTACCTGGAAAACACAAAGCAGAGAGTTTGATCTCATGATGATAGTAACCTTAAATCTGCATTTATTGTCTGAGTACGGACATCATGGAGTGATACACATGAAAATCCTGAATTACTACAACATGACAGCTATTGTTATGTATCATCAATTACGTGAAGCAATTCTGCTGCTACAGACACAGAGGTATTGGTATTTTTTAAATAAAAAATAGCAGTATAACATGATCCACAACACTAAGTAGTACAGTAAAATAAATTACTAGTAGCACTAGCAGTAGCATCACACCCAGTATACAGACCTTCTCTTCCAGACTGGCGATGGAGTCAAAGGTGTCTTCAGAGCCAAACAGCAGAGCACTCTTTCTGCCCTTCTCTTCCTCCTCCTCCTCACGTCTCCTCGCTCTCATCAACTCTTCTTGGCGATCAGTATCCAACTCTCCAATGTTGTCCTGCTCACAAACACACATTTAATTTAAGCATCATCTGTCGTGCTCCATTTTTGGATGCAAACTTCTTTTTCTTTTGATTGTCTCTGAAAACACTGAGGTTGTTGTGGGTGGTGCTTTTTTCTTCAGCCAGTGGTTAGCATTGTTCATATGAGAGGTGTGGACTTGAGTACAAAGAACTGCCACAAATGAGTGCCCACACATATACAACAATGACGTACCTCTAGCAGCTTCTTAGCGTCCTGCAGGAGGTTGAGACAATATTTTATCCAACATCTTGCAATGTCTGCTCTCTTCTGCCTCAGCTGCTCCCTGCGCTCACTCTCTGTCTCACCTGGGTCACACAGAAGGAGAAAAAGATGTTAGGATATGCCGGTGCTTTGCTACACAGTTGCACTTGCCTGAATGTCTTTTCAGACAGGGAGGAGAACATAAATAAATTCACGTCAATTTAAAAAGTTTGAACCTATCTATCTCTGTGAGCCTATCCCTATTTAATTTGAATCTTTCTTTTTTCGAAGTAGGTTTTTTCTTCTGCAGCTGTTTCGATTCTGCTCATTTTGGATACCAATAAAAACAAGCCAACCAACAAAACAATTACTTTTGCTCACATGATCAATAGATTTTCTTAGACATCAATGTCATAATTCTCTTCATACTATCACACAATGTGTATCTCACAAAAAGTCACACATGTAGTTGTTGTAAAAGGTATCCTATAAAACTTGAATATATGGGATCAGCGATAGTATTATCAATTATTACTAGCATTATTTAGAAGTAGTGGTAATATTATTAATACCAGCAATGGCAGCATATGAGCTCACTGTCCTTTTTAACTTATCCACAGAGCCCCGGAGCCTAAAAAATATAAGATGACCAGCATAAACTGACCATTAAGCCTTGTATTAAAAGGCGATGTGCCACTAACATACATATGATAAACATATCTGGACTCGGTGCAGTCATGAAAAATGAATACCAGCTTAATGAAGCACAGCTTGTTACAATGACATGGTGCCACCTACAGGAAATGCAAACACACTGTAACTTTTCTACACTAACACACATTTGGAATAACAAGCCTGTCTACAGTGTGTAGACTTGAGTGTGTGTGAACGAATGTTCATGTCACCTTAGTGTAAAAGCTTTGAATGCAAAAAATTATCAAGGAAAATTCCATACTTTCATTTTTTTTTCTTTTATCCTGGTGTGAGAAGGTCTCAGTGTAATTGATTGCGGTGAGAGAATACAGAGGAAATAAGCAAATAAGTATGCTTCTTTTGATATGTATATTAATTTAAGATTTAAATAGATACTCACTCTCCTGCGCTGCAGCCTCAGAAGGAACCTCTCCTGCCAAACCTGATATGACAGTAGCTGCTGCGAGGCAGTGTCTTCCTTCCATGTATCGACCCTAGAAATCACACACGAACATACACACACACACACACACACAGAGCACACCTCTAAATACATACACTGAAAACAAACTGTGACAGTTCTGGTAAACACCTAAAGCCAATCTTCCAAGAATATTTGATTATAACGACCAAACTTTTTGCCATGTAATCAAAATGACTTCGCTCCTTGTAAAGTCTCTTAATCAATCTGTGCCCTACCTTAGTGATGTAATACTGTGATAGTGTAGCAGCGTTCAGTGCCCACTCCATTGGACTGAACTGATTCAACTGTAACTGTCTCTGCAGGGTGCTGTGGCAGTAGGTGGCAGCACGCTCATTTTCACCTGGGAGACAGAACAATGTAGTTATCATTGTCATCATCAAATAGAGCAATATATGACCATAACAAGACTGAGCTTAGCCAAATATTTTACATACACTTTCAAGTACTTAATATACACGAACCAATGAATGTATTATACTGTAGCAAGATCAGACTCACCAAGGTTTTTATAAACTTGAGCAAGGTAGTACATGGTATGGGTGTAGGCCAGCTCAAACCTGAGAAGGAGAGGTTGGGGGAAGATTGAAAAGGAGAATGGGTATATGGGGAAGACAGATTATAATAGAACAAGATAAAAAAGTCAAACCCAGAGTTTGCTACATGAATGACCAATATTATACAAATTTGTTGGAGATATCGGCAGTAAAAACATCTGCCTTCTCTCCAATATAATGGAACTAGATAGCATTCAGCTTGTGGTGCTCAGAGCGCAAAAAAAGAAAAACTCAACAGCAATATCCCTTGCATGCTTCCTTCTGTGCAGTGATTTGGTTGGCGGGTGTAGTTCGTGTAACTCAGAAAATAGTTCCTACAATAGGTCCTACAGTTACTACAAGGTCTGTGGATTATCTTGAGTAACCAGGTCATGATTCCTGGAAAGAGACATTGCTGTTGAGTTTTTCAAATGTATATTTTTTGGTGGTTTGAGCACCACAAGTCGAGTGCCATCTAGTTCCATTATATTTGGGAGAAGGCAGACATGTCTACAGCCGATATCTCCAACACTTGGCAACTCACACCAAAACAATTCAGACTGATGGAAAGCATGACAGCTAAGAGGAAAAATATTTATTTTTGATTTTCAATTGAACTGTCCCTTTAATATTAAAAGGTGGAAAGTCTATGAATGTACAAGTGTTTTGGGGGCCTTCTGTATGGGGATTGTTAAGTTTACAAGTTACCTCTTGGTCCTTTCCTGATGGGTCAGCAAGTTTTCCTCAGTAGTGAAGTACTCTGTCATATCAGTGGGTGGACTACCATCCTGACAAACAAAAACAAAACACACATGGCTCCATCTTGTCCTCCTGCTGTTGCAAGAAACTACAGTTTAAAAGCAAGTGACACACATTTATAGCCAGCACTTAGCCAGCATACTTCATTACTCCATTTCTGCTACCTAGTGCATTACATGTCATCTTAATTTGTGGATAGGATTAATATCAAGCATAACGCAGAACCCTCAGAGGATCAGAGAATGCAGAAAAATGTGTAATGCCAACAACACATACACAACTTTTTCCTTAAAATACAACAATGCAATACTCTGTCTTGTCTACTGACAGACAAGTAATAATGGTTATGAGGCAGCCCACCGATTGTTAGTGAGGCAAACTGACAATAATTAATAATAGTGCAAAGTTTCAATGCATTACTTAACCGTTTCTCATGATACATGATAGTCAGATGAAAGGCTAAGTAGCGTGACAATGAAGAAGTTAGATGTAACTCAGACAGAAACCTGGGAGGCAAATAGTAGTGATGATTTCCTCTGCTCCAGTCTCTCCTGCCTGCCCTGACTATGCCCTGTCATCGATCAGTCAGTGTAGTGGCTGCTTCAAGTTGACAGTCACACAACACACCAGTCTTACCTCCTTCATGTAACGCTGGTAGATGGACTCTGCTGTTTCAAGGTATCCCTGAGCCTCCTCCGTCTCATCCCGGCCTGCCCACAGGATGCCCAACTGGTTCTGATAAGACAAACACCCAATACATGAGTAATGTAAGTGATCAGCATCATCTGAACTCCTGCTACACTACAATGATTTGGATAAGCATTTACTGTATTTATATGACTTTATAATGAACCTCATAGATCTGATGGGCTGTGATTCTAGATAACATGACAAGTCATGGATTGTTTAATATGACAGCTGTTATGCATGTAAACAGGGACTGGTGGTACAAATTCCCAAAGGCCTACAACGCTGGTGCAGACATTGCTAATGTTATTGGGGTTTAATAATACTGTAGTCCGTTCGTTAGTTATGGTTGACTCAGAGCAGCTCCGACAAAATTATAACGTCATTATCTTCCAACATTACTGTTACCGAGACATTTTGGTAGAGCTTAACGTTAGCTGCAGCTGCCTGAAAAAACTGACAGTTAACGGCATGCTAACGGACGGTTAGCTTTATAGCATCATTAGGTATTTTAACGTCAACATTACCCTGACATGGATAAACAGCGACACATTCTCCGACGACACTCTGCATCTGTCCAGCAGTTTCAAGCAGTTTGTCAGATGCTCCTGGCCGGCTGACAGCTCCTCTGTGTCAACATGGTTGACGCCCAGATAGTAGTCCACAGCCCCGAGTTTCGCGGCCCGCAGCCCGGCTGGCGAGTCGCCGCTGAAGCCCTGACCGAACCCGTCCTCCCTCTGCTCGTCCCCCGGCGGCTCCGTCGGCGGCTGGTCGCTGCTCTCTCCGCCGCTTTCCTCTTCACCTTCGCCGGCCTCGAAACTCTTAAGCGAGCAGTAAATTTCTCTGAGGAGCTCCCTGGCCTTGTATTTGGAGCGAAACGGGTCATTTTCGGGGTCATTTCTTGATTCTATGAGAGTGAGGTTTTGGGCGTTAGTGAATTTGTCGCAAACAGCCCTCCACTCATCACTTCTCACAGACGCCATGATGATTTTCTTCGTTGGACTACAACTCCCACAACTAGCCTATTTTTGATGCAGTGCTGCCATCTGCTGGAAGTAGTTAGGTTATCTCTATCGATGTTGATGTGTTCATTTTTTAATACATCTGTACTTCTAGTTTAGTAAAAATGTAATTGCAAATGTAATTTATGTAATTTATTTGAAATTTGTAGTTATACTGGTTTTGACTATGTTGACTGGCTCATTTGTTTAAAGTAGGCTATGCAGAAAATGGTGTTGAAATATGAATAAATGTTTATTATATTCAGCTCTCAGCAATTGTTTTCATGTGTGTGTTTGTGTTATATTCATAAAACATGAAACCTATGACATTAATTTCCACTTAATTTGATTTTTTCTACTCTAACTCTGTTGAAAAGATACAGTGAGGTACAAAAGTCTGAGACCACTAGCCAAGATAAGGTAAGGTGACCTCGAGTGTCATGAAAGGCACCTTTAAATTAAATGCATTATTATTATTTTTGCATTCGCTTCAAATGTAACACTTTTTCATTATAAATTATAATATTGGCTGAACAATCTGAGTAAAAAGTTGAATCTTTGAAAAATGTACATGAATTTCATTTTTTTTTTTTTAGTATTTTGCATGCCTTTCGTTTGCTGACAGCATGATGGCATGCAGGTGGCATGGACTGCACAAGTTTGTGCAAAACCTGATGACCCATGTTATGTCAGCACAATTTTAAAATGTTCCTGTGATGTCACAGAATGCTTGGCTTTCTCAGTCTTCAAGTGCTACCATAAATGTTCAGTAGGGTTGAGTTCAGGTGACTGTGTAAGAAAGTCCATGACATTTAGGACTCCTTGATCTTGGTGATAAATGGAATGGAGTAGCATTTATATACCACTGCTTTCACACTACATGCCACATTCTGATGCCATGTTTCCCACTATCTCAGTGCTACGTATTAAGTAATGATCTGCTGGAAACTTGAGGCATAGCCATGTTTGTAACAGGTGAACACTGGCTGCAAGTTTATTTAGCTGCGAGTTTCTTGAATGAACCTCAGATGACTAGATAAAATTTTGATGTGGCAATTTTACATGCTGTAACTTAATGTTTTTTAAATGTTTCTGAATCCTAAAATTTTCTTATTATTTAAGATTAAGATTTTCAATGTGGTCTCAGACTTTTGGACTCTTCTGTATGTTCTGTACTACGGTGAAATATCCAACACTGTAAAGGTTACCTGATCCCTAACGACGACCATGAAGCAGGACACAGAGACAAAAAAGAATCAAATGAACACTGCAGTTGCAAAGTTGAACTTAATTAAACACAAGCTTTGTAAATAAATCACTCACTCCATTAATTAATTGTGTTCAAGTTGGTTCTACCCAGTTTATTTGAACAAACACAGAGAATCAAATCATTTGTCAGGGAAAAATAATGTGAATTATACAATGGAAATAAATTAATGTGAATGACATGATGACAACAACAACACACAGTACATGTTTGGTCAGCACTGACAGAAGCAGCTCGTCTTATTTATCACCCTGTTATAAAACCATGCCAAACTGGATCCTCACACACTGTGTTTTCATTATACAGCATAACATCTTGCGAAAGGGCAAAACAAACATAAATCTTAGCTCTGTGTGTCCTCTGTGTTTAGGTAAAGGTTAATGAATGAAAGTCCTACGATGTGGACATATTTACACAAACTGACCTCAGGCTAAGTTTTACATGAATATTATTAATATTTCAGTGATAAAAATATTAATACTGATGACCTAAAATTACATGATTGATGAGTAATGATTACTTCAGCCTTGTTTTGAAGTGTGCAACAGGCGGTGGATCCAGTGTGCAAGGCAGCTAACTGTCAGGCTAGTTAGCTGGGTGCACATTCACCTACATGATGTTTTTTGTGTCATGATGAATATTGGGAAAAATCTAAAAATAAATCATAGTTGACCTTAATTCTTGGAAGAAAGCATCTGTTTTTTTCTGTCTGTGTAGTAAAAAGTGACTAAAACTTTCTAAGCATGATCAATCATGGTACCATCATTTTAAAAAATGAAGCAAGTGCCATGGATTCAGTGATTTGATGAGATGTTCAGATGCATTTGTTCTGATGTCCAGGTTCAGACAGCTTTTGAAGCAGTGTGGCGCCACTCTGCAGTGAACATTCTGCATCTGCTTCACTCCGCCACTAAGATTTCATCTTCTTCTCCATGCTGTAATAATACAGAAACAGTCAGAGTGCTTACATTTTTGTTTTATCCCATGACCTCTATTTGAAAGATTATTTCAGATATTTTAACCTTGGTCTTATTATCCTAAATCTCACTATCATATCAAAGGCTGAAGGCGTGTAAAAACACAACATTGCTGATTATCAAAACTCTTAAGTTATTGATAACATAATGTCAAAAGTCATGCTGACAAAATAAGGACCAAGTTTAAAATTACTGGAAATTCTGAAAATCTTTTCCAACAGCATTTCATAAAACATGACAACAATGACAACAAAAAAATCACAGCAAAGAATATTACTTACTTGTATTTGATGAGACGACCTCCCTGGACTAGCTGTGCTGACTCATTGGTCAAATGGCAAGCAAACAGTAGCCAGTTGCGTGGCTGCACCTTGTAGGCAAACCTCATGAAGAGCAGTGAATAGCAGCACAAAGCTGAGAAGAGGTAGAAAACACAGAGGGTTATTACAGAGCTAACCTCTTCACAACTTACTGCTGCTACACTTACTCCCCTAGATCTAATGCTCACAAATAATAATAAATTAATAACTAGTTTTCTGAGGCCCCTGTTTGGCCAAAAAAAGGGGGAAGTCGCAGAAAATATCCAAAGTGACCTTACAATAACTGCAGTTGTAGTTTACTTGAATGAATCTTTCATTTCTAGGTAACCTTGAGATAAAGTACGACATATAAACATAACCCTAACAAACCTAACTAGAAAATGGTGGGGGTATTGTCTGTGCCCTGCATGCCTAGATCTGGGCTTATCAGTGCATGCGTCTGTGTGACTTACCGAAGGTCATCCTGCCACTGATAATCTCAGGGCTCTTCTTCATATCTGTGATGGCGGCTATTGGAAGACCCCAGTTTGCTACAGGACCCCAGAAATGCTGTACAGATACACACAGAGGGACAAAACATAGTTTAGACCATAGACTGTACATGGTTTGGACATTTATCCTTGGCTGGCTGTACAAAAGAACAGAACTACATGTGAATACTTAAGAGTAAAATCTGTATTGTGAGTCCCATTATTAAAAGTACTGATGTCAAAAATACATAGGAGAAAACCAGAAAATGATATATCCATATGAGGTAGGAGACAAACAGAAAGGCAGACATAAATCAGCAGGCAGTCACAGATGAAGAGAGACACAGATAGAAACAGATATGTTGACAGAGAGAAACTATGAGTACTTACCGTGCTGTTGATGTGTTTTATTTTTCAGGGCCACATAGAAGAGAAAGAACATAAATACAGATAAGTCATACCGATATGCGTTAGCAGCTGCCACCTGAAATAGGTCATAGGTCTGTTTCAGGCCTGATGAAGTCACAAATGACAATAGAACGAGAACCATTTAAAGAGCCCAGGTTTAGTGAATAAGGTAACATTTTATTACGTGTATGAAAATATTTAACCACACTTAGAGTCAACTGTCTATCACAGTATTCATAACACAAGGTAAAGGTTAACTTATTGATTGTGTTTTCTACACAGTGACAAAACACACCACCAAAACTGTCAGAAAGCCAAAGAAACCAGAGAAAGGGCCTCGCCCACATTCACAGCAAATATGTTTGACTTTCTACTGGATTTTCAAGACAAGCCAAACAAAACTCAAAAACCTAACCCACAGATAACCATCTTTATCTGTGACAAATGTAAACAAAGATTGCTTCTTGCATCACTAGTCCAGTCTCTGTGCACTGAATTTCAAGCAGGTTGCTGCTCTGTAGCAAGTGCACACCCCACCAGGACATCATGTACACATTAACCAACGTTTTGACAACATGACAAAAAGTAATAAAAGTAATCCTCTCTGCTTGCCTTTGTCCCTAAAGCCATATTTATCACTGGTCACAGCCTTAAAGCATTACACAGTTACACCACTGTTGTCAGTGGCAAACTGGTTGTTTCCCTGCGACCCTGTTAGAGCCTCACAGGTTACGACCCACTTTCAAGCTCTGCTCATTGGGTTTTTAGGGGGGTGTTTCTGTATCATATTACTGTATATACCTCACGTGGAGTTAATTCAGAGTAAATTTAAACGAGTTAATCCACAGTCTTCTCTCCATTTACAGCCTACCTCGTAAACTGGAGAAACAAGTTAACTGAGCACTTCTTGGTGATGTTACAGAAAGAGCAATCGTCCTTGAAAATTAGCCGGGAAACAAAATAAACTATGCCAAATGTAACAGATAGCAACACCTTCATCGTTGGAAGTTGTCATAAACATAATTAAAACATCTGGACAGACCAAGACAGTAAGTTTAGACAGCTGTTAGACATTAGGTAACGCTAACGTACCGAGCTGTAAATCACTCGCCAGCCGACAAGCTAACGTCACTTTAGCATGCGTGCTAATATAAATCTAACCGCTTCCGTTAACTTACCTCATCAAATATTCCCTGAACTCTTTGCTCTTCAGGTGGTCAATAGCTTTCCGTGCAAGTGTCCCCGCCATTGTTAAACGCTGAGTAGGTGTCTGTTTTGGCTGAGAAGAGCACTCTTTCTCTGGTGAAGGGCGACTGAGATCTCAGCTCAGAGGACGACTGGTTCAATTTCCGACCACAACATTGGCGCTTTACGACACTGTCGCAAATACGCAGCGCGACAGACATCCTGTTTGGAGTAAAGTCCACGAGTCTACTACAAACGTGATGGGTGTGTTATAATAACCTCGCTTTGGTGAGGTTATTGTAACACATTCTGACAAAAGAGGAAATGTGGATAGAAAAGACGTCCACAGCTGAGTAGGGTGAAGTCAGATAATTTTGAACAACAGGTAAACCTATAAAAGTTGACCATTATCATACCATGTACATTTGCATACTTACAATATTGAAAAAAAAAATGCAACTGGACGCAGAATCTCCCTTTCATTTGAGGGGAGACTTTTTACACATACCTCCATTAACAAATGGTTTCATGTTTCAATTATAGTAATAAAATGTTTGTTCACCCTTTCATTTTCATTCCTTTAAGTGTCATTCTGACGGATAATAAAATAAAATCTGTAATATCGTGATACCTTGAAACCACAATATTTTCTGAGACGATTATCAGACTGTGAAAATCTCAAACTATTGTAACCCTAGCAGCCAGTCAAACATTTTATCACATTGTTAATACAAATGTGCTTTACATGAAACTATCTTTTTTTTTTTGGTCTGAAATAACTAGCCAGGGGCGTCGTAGTTGGGGGAAAAGGGGGGAAAAGTGAAGGTGAATACCCAGTGATTACCCAGTTTTTTTGATGTGTTGGTCCAAAGTTTCTAAAATATTTTACTTGGCAGCAAGTATTCGTTGTAGAAATATATCAGAGAACCATAAAAACTTCTTACCATAATACTAGAGGTAGTAAATTACCTGACCTATCACCAGTGGTGTGTTGTAGTTATGATGAGCCCCAGCCCACACTGTTATGACAGGCTTTAGTGCACCCTATTGTGTGCATATCATCTCATGACATGATCAAACAGAGACAGGACATTGGACAACATCAACATAAATTGTATTTCAGTAATTTCATATCTGTATATGACAAACATACCAAAGAAAATAAGAAATGATTCATTTCATTCAATAATTTGATAATTTTATTAGTTTATCTATA
>JAPZEB010000001.1:8122399-8146242 GCA_029783705.1 Chaetodon striatus
CAGTGCCCTCTACTGTTGCAATGAAGTTAGTGCTGGAGACATACAGACACAACAGCTGAGTAAATAAAGAGCATGTTGGACTGCTTTAAACATGTTAGTGCCATTTTTCTTTCTTTTCTTCTGTGCCATAATTTTACAACACTGATAAAGATCTTCTGTGAAATAAAAAAGGGGCAACAGGAAATGTTTTCTAACACAGACCAAGCCTATATTACACAAATGAGGCACCATTCAGCACAGTCAGATTAGTGATCCTTGAATTCCATTCAGCTGCTTCACTTCCAGGTCCCACCTGTATTATGCCTTCTGGCTCACTGTCAGATTTTCTACAGAAACAATTGCAAAAAAATGTAGGCCTTTCATTGGTAGGACGAGTTAAACCTCTGAAAACAGTGTTTTGCTCAGATTTAGCTGCAGTACATAGGGATACATCACCACTGCACTCAATTAGATAAAAGGTCTCTATGGGGAAATACATGATGTTCAGGAGACAGTTTTGCTTGCTGTCTGCACTTGTTGGTGTTGACTGAAATGAGCATAAAGAAAAGCTGGCAAAGACTGGTACAAAGTTATTAATAAGAGTAGCAGAATGAATGGGAGGTAGACAAAGTGAACAGCCCTGAATGAAGGATGCCAATCTCATAGAAAAGATGGTAATTTGGTATAGAGTACTACGGGTCTGCAGTAGGATACAGCATAGCCTATGGCTTGGGCATGCAGTTTTAACATTTCATTTAAAGGGGAACACCACCTAAATTAGGAACTCCATTATGTTATCTCCATGGCATAGAAAGTTTTATCAATACATGTGAACATGAGCTACTCTCTTTAAAAGCCAGAAACCAGAGAGGTCTCAACTTGTGATGTCATAGGGTATACAGTATGGAGCATATACAACGAATAGGAGCCTGATTTTGCGGAGCCACAGTTTGTTTGTTTTCTTTTTTATACCCAAATGAGCTTTCTTCTACTATAGTGTTCTCAGCTCTGAAACAAAAATCTACCCATATACTCAGAACATCCACCTGGGTGCTCTCAGGGTCATCTATAACATCTTTCCTAATTCATTGTCAATGAAGCAGCTCCAGACTTTATACCCTGTGACATTACAAATGTGATCTGTTTTAGCAGTCTAGCTTTTGGATTTGGGAGAGAGTTCTTAATTTTTACTTATATGTTTGGACTGTCTAAGACCATAGAAATAAATTGTATGAATTCTGAAAATGGGTGAAATTCTCCTCTAAAAGAAAAAGGCTCTTTATTAGTTAGACATTGTGGAAACGTATAGGCTACTGCATGATGTAGGTAAAACATAGGGCTATGCATTGTATAGTATACAATCCCAAGGAGATAATTAAAGACAATAGCCTTATAGAGAATTTAACCAGAAAAAAAAATACTGGAGAAAACATGAAAATAGAAAATTAAACAGAATTTGAATTGCTGGACTTTTTTTTTTTTTTCTTGCCTTATCACAATGTCCTCCTGAGACCTTACGCCTCATATGAGGACATCACATTTTGAGTTTACTTGACCTTATATCTCATTCTGTTTAACTTAGACCTCTTGTCCTCGTTTATGGACATCTTTTGTGCTATCTAGTAATAATAAGAGCACAATACACTAATCCATGTAAAAACAAGATGGCAGCCATCTCTGCCAAGTCAGTCTGCAGCCAATCCCAACACAAAAGTGGACAAGGCCCAAAACCTGGTCTTGAAACTAGTTTGTCTATGACTAATAATGTCTGTAGGTTGATATGGCAACAAATTTGACCAGCTTTAGCAACAATAGCAAGCAAAGACACTGTTAATTTGGAAATACTTATTTGAAGACACTGGGACTTTATTGTCATCTAGTTTGAGGACATTGGTACTTAATTATCCAACACTGCTTAATTCTTTGTACTTATCAGGTCCTACTGATCCTAAATAGTTAGGAGAAATTAAAAAATGCACCCAAACAAATGGAGGATACTGAGATTATTTGGTTCTGCGCACTCCGGGGCGGTAGGTGGCGCCACTTGTCTTTAAGGCTGGTTTACGATACGTGATCACCAACAAATACAAACTAGTAGTGAGGTTTGTTGTATGGACTTGATCAGAGGAATTGGGTGTGCGACATGTTGCTCTCACTACAGTTATTTTTTGATCGATTTCGTTGTTTGGGATTATCTCTTCAGTCCGCGAGAAGCAGTGAATCAATGAGACCCATTATGCCTGAAGTTCATACTGCAGTTTGAAGCTAACTATATAAACAGAATTCAACATTTTTAAGGTGAGCGACTATTTTCGTTTTGCCTGGGGAAAACTTGTCAATCACTTTGCGGGTTAAGCTCAGGTCGGAGGCGTGCATGTTGCAGCTACTGCATTAAATGCTAGAATGTGCTGAAAGTTAGCTTCCTGTAGCTAAAAGCTAGCTTACTCAGAGTGATACCTGCAACTGTCATTTAACTCTTACGAAAGCACCGTGCAGACTTCATAAACGGTTTCTGTTTATCTCACGTATTATGCGTCAGTGATAAACAACAGTCGCTGCGTTCACTACTCGGGATTTTTGCGGGTGTATTTGTTTACAAACTTAGCATGCTAGCTGCATAAACAACCGAGATGCTGTTCCAGTGTGTTTGTGTTAGCAACCAGGCACATTTCAAACTACCGTGTTAACTCGTGTATTTCCAAAACGTTTAACTTTAACATTTTGTTGTTTTAGCATGGTGTTTGCACACGTGCGACGTTATTTTTATTGCTAAACACTTTAACGTCAGGTCGTGTGAGGATAAAACTCGACTGTTGCTTTCAGGAACATAACGTTAGCGGGGGAAGGGCTGCTATTGTAAATGTGCTGACATAATTTGGACACAAAGACAGCTGTTTATTTAACTTCCTAGCAACGTAACGGTGCTGAGATAGTTAACTAATATCAGCAAGGTTGTCACCTCAATCTGCCAAGCGTTTTGATCCAGTTTTCATAGCCACAGGCTTTTCTATTTTGACAAAATCACCTGGCACAGACAGGCTAAAAGAAGCAGAGTTAGGATGGCATTTCTGTCATTGCCAACATGGCCCAAAGCGGAAGTAGCGCCCTAATTTTGCAGGTTGGCTAAACAACATTCCCTCACCTTTTCCTCTAGGTGTGTCTCCTCTGTCACACAGCTGTCAGCCCTGGCGCCCCCCAGGTGAAGGATATCAGCCCTGATAACCATCTCACATTGACACCTCAGCAGACTTTAGATCCAATGACCTCAAGGGAAAGGCTACACTAATTCATGCAACAATGAAAGGTAACCCAGCATGTGATCTTCATCATTCCTCTCTCTGAATTCTGTAAAGTCCAGTTCAGACCAAAGATTCGTGAGGAGACGACTTGAAACTTTTGATGCACCGTTCTGCAATGTCCTAAAAAAACTGCCCACCAATGCAACTCAATGAGACGGTGTATCATCTCTATGCAACAACTCTCCATACTTTCTTTCAGCTTTCCAGGCTTATTTTGTGGCTTAATATAATTTGAAGCTTCTTAAAATATGAATTAGGATAGTGATAGTGAGATACTGGCTACAGTTACATTTGTATTAGTGATGAAAAGGCAAAAAACATAAACAAAACAAGCATCAGATGGACTGTATCCATAATAAATATGCCACAGAGCACCTGCCGCAGCAAGCAAACACGCCGTCTGCAGCCATTTTGTCTTGACTAGCGGGCTTCACTACAAGCCGATTGGCTGTAGAAACAGGGGACGTGCTTTACATTCTAAAACCAGCCACCGCCAATTTGACCAGCTGAGTTGCAGGTGACGCCATCAGCTGGCTTGAGTCGAGCTCAGACCGACCAGTACACACAGCTGCAACTTTTCTCTGCGACGTTCTAAAACAGTTTCGTCTCGTCGTGAATCTTTGGTCTGAACTGGGCTTAAGTGCTGCAGAGGCTTCTCAGAGTCAGCCCTATCTGTGACGATTTCAGGTGGATCCCGAAAAACAAGAAAAAGGACACCTAAAAAGACACTAACAAAGAAAACAACAACACGGACAGACACTGTCTCATTTCAAGACACAGAGGAATCAAATGCTGTGCCAGGCAATCATGTTGCCATCATCAGCCAGTCCACTGCGAGTTCCTTACCAAGTACCCCACAAAGGGGCAGGGGACGAAAGAGACGGACACAAGAAGCCCTCCTGACATCCACACCAGTCCACAGCTCCTCCACTGACATCCTGTCCAACATCTCAGCGTCTCCTCATGGAGCAAGTCAAGCAGAGCTAGAGTACACTGAAGTCATCACGCAGTTAAAGGTGATTGATCGTAGTTTTACTGATAATGCTTATGCATTTTTAGCCCACAGATTTTTCACTCTAATCAGTAAATATCAGTGACTCTCTTGAACTCCTTTTGATATCTGCTCTGTTTTAGACATCAGAGGTGGACTCACCACGCTGCAACTCAAAATCACAAAGCAGAAGTCGGAGTACACACACTTCACAGCCAAGACAGGTTGGAAAAAGGGTTACAAAGGAGCAAACACAGGCCTGCAGTAAAACCAGCGGTCCTCCAGCCAAGCGCCGGAGAGGCAGGCCGCGGAAAGTGGAGAAGGGGAATTCACAGAAGGATAGCACTACTCAGTCATCTGAACGCTCTAGACCAAGATTTGAACTGAAGATTGCTGACACAGCAGAGCAAGGTAGTGTCTCCTTCATATTCGTTTCATATAGAGTCACCGCAATACTTTTAAGACATTTGAGACATTGTGTATTTTAGGAGGTCATTACCCTCACAATCCAAAGCATAATAAATTGTGCACAACCTCAGGTTTTTGCAGGATACTAAGTGCTATATCGTAGGCAGCTGGACTTGCTTGCGTTTCTTGAAGACGTTTTGCCTCTCATCCAAGAAGCTTCTTCCGTTCTGAGCCAAAAGAAGCTTCTTGGATGAGAGGTGAAACGTCTGCAAGAAACGCAAGCAAGTCCAGTTGCCTACGATATAGCACTTAGTATTACCATGACCTGGATGACTGAGAACCTTCACCGACTTTTTGCAGGATCCGTTTCAAATGTGTTGTACTCTGCGTGGAGTGAGTTGGGGTAGCTAGTTGCAAAATTATTTGCTCTAACTCTGTGGTATTGCTGTCCACCCCACCCCACCCCACCCCACCCCCCAAAAGACGAGTCTTTGCTGTCTTCAGATCTGTCAATAGAGCTGAGCTGCCCTGAGGAACAGCTGCCACTTTTGGACTTCCCGGAAGACGAAGAAAGTGATGAGGAGGAGGAGGAGGAGCTACCAAGTTTCTTGATGCAGTCAGACAAAAGTGAGAGTGACTGCAGTGACCGAATGCAAACAAACTCTACAAGGTCTAGTTATGAACTGGATTGTGTGCACATACTGTATACTGAGAGCGGATTGTGTTTGTCTTTCAGAGCCCCCGTCCATCATAGAAGGAGTGTTTGTCTGGCACAAATTTAGACATTATCCATTCTGGCCTGCCTTGGTAAGTGTTAAAGGTTGTGTGGATGATTTATTTCTCATAAGCACGTTTCGATTTAATAACGGTTTTAAATGGGAGGTCTGTAATTGAGACATCAAAGACAACATAGCTAACCCTGGAAGCCTTAAGGGTTTAAAATCTGTATTGTTTTCCTCTGCAGGTGAAAAGTGTGAATCGTAAACAGAAAAAAGCCAGCATCATGCTCATTGATGACCCAATGATTCACAAAAAGAAAGGGTAGGAAATAAAATGCATTATTTTCTCACTGCTTTGTTGGTTGATGCTTATGCATGCTTATCAGGTGTGAGGAGCCCTAGGTCATAGAGAACACTCGGCTACTGGGGATTTCAAAATTTAAAAAAGCCATGCAGCCATCCTATGCAACTAGATGTGGTAGTAAAATGCCCTGTATTGCCTGATATTGTTAAACTTGGCCTCACAAACGGATATGTAAACAAAAATTGAATGAGTCAAATGCTGGAAAACTTTCAAATCATCAAGAGTTTGGTTTTTAGTCTTATGCTCGTGTTCTTCAAGGTTTGTTGTGCCTCTGAAAACCCTGAAGCCATTTGACTGTGAAGAAGCTAATGAGCTGGTGGTAGGAATTGCTTATGAATTACACTTAATTTTCTAAAAAATAAAAATAGGATTGTCCTGACACAGTGGTGGAGTATCTCTATCTCGCATACTGGTTTTGTCTCATAGTTAAAAGCCAAAGAAGAGTATGATAGTGCCATTGAGTGGTCCTTGGAGCTCATAAAAGACTACAGAATACGGATTGGTGAGTATTGTTCTTTTTTTATTTATTTCTTATGCAGACAGAAACTGATGAAGGACAGTGATGCATGCATTATATTTAAACAATACTGTTGTGACACCAGTGGCATTAGGCCTCTAATCATGTTTTGTCTTTGCAGCATGTGGCTCATTTTCTGGCTCCTTCATCGAGTACTTTGCTCACGACATGAGTAAGCTTCATCGTTTCATCGTATATGGCACCACAGAATGTCAGGCCACTGTGGAATAAAGACATGAGTACACCTGAGCCATAGCTGGTTCTGACAGTGCTCTGTGCTGTCTGTCTTTAACTACCTCAGGCTATCCAGTGAGGAGGACATACCCGCAGGCAGCCTCAGAGAGACTAACCATCACCAGTGATTTGATGATGGAGGCGCCGTGTGATGATCATAAGGAGGACAGCTTTAGTGAACAGCATGAGGAGGTCAGCAGGAGTTCAAAGAGGCTGCTGCCAGACCGGAGTCATGCTGCCCACAACCGTGCCAATGAGAAGCTCGTACATTTCATAGTAAAGCAGCGCATGGTGGAAGGACGCCTTCTGGTATGTTTACTGGAGCTTCTTTTATTGCTGCATTGTTGTAGTTTTCGGAATAGTTAACACTTTCTACACATGCTGCTTTTGCTTTGTAATGATTGTAACAGTTAAAAAAAGACCAACCCTGCTGTACAGGAACCAGTGAAGGGAAGCAGGGAAACTTTGCTGATATTCAACCAGCTGTGTGTCATCTCATTGTGTGCAGATGAACATTGCTTGACTTCTCCCGGAGATCCCTGTCCATCCAGTGGCGGTGGTCTGGGTGCTGGCATCAGCACGGGGGTGAAGCCAAACACAGTTCATCTGCACACACTGCGATGCCACACAGCTGGTTCAATATCTGTCTGCTTCTCTCTGGAATCACTATTTCATTTTTCCAAAAATATGACAATATTTCGTCAGGGAGTACAGTTAGTTACAGTGTGGACTCGGTGCTTACTCTGACAGCTTGTCAGACCATCACAAAGGGGCGGGGCTTAGCGAAAGGTCAATTTGACAAGAAATTTGCCTGCTCAAATTGTAGTTTAGCTGATGACTGTAACATTAAAAGGCCAGTCCTTTGCATTTTCAGTCATTGCTGTGGATACTTATTTATGAAAGCAATAATTAGTTTGAGATTTCTACATGTGTGTTATTTTGTTTTGTATTCGGCATTGGAGTCTCTGCTGTTGTGGAGAGCAAGAGAAACGTCCTTTGTGAAGTTTTGGTACCGTGAAAATCAATTAATCAATCCATTTATTTATTTGTCACATGAAATCATATAAATACGATTTCAGTGAAATGTAATCTGTCAGCTACATCAATTGTGCATTTAAAACAGTGTAGTATTAAATATTCAATATGTTAATATTAAGGTGCATGGAAGCTCTTAGGCAAGGTCTTCATTCAGGATTATCGTGGCCTGAGGGTAGGAGTGCTGCAGCAGTAGTAAGACATCTATGAGTAAATGTGGTTAATCCTTCTAATAGGCATGGTATTAAGCACTTAAATAAAGCTTTCAAGATAAGCACCTGACACTCAGGATTGTGGTGTACTGGTTTCAAGATATACTGTGGTATGAAAACTGACGGTAGTCATGCTGTGTACATTTGCTTATCCAAGGTATTGAAAAAAATGCAACCAAACTCAGAATCTGACCTTTATTTTGGTTATTTTAGAGACTTTTTACACAAAGGTCTTTTTTTAAAAAAAAAAGTCTGGTTTTGTTAAACCATACATTGTAACTGATAATGATGCTGTACAATATTTTCTGAGACGACTGTTGGACCATGACAGTCACTAATGTTGCAGCCCTACTGTCACTGGATAAGTGAACCCATCCTTCCGGTATCACTCTCCCTACAGGCTGTGATCCGTGGGCAGCAGCAGTCCAGATGGCTTTGCTCCTTCCTGAGTTCCCGACGGAGGCGGGTGGTGAACATATACCTGGAAGATGACCAGCAGTTGGACCAGGTCTACTGGTACCTGAATGAGCTCTATGCAAAGGCCGTGGCCACCGCCCCTTGCCAGGCTGACATGAAATCCATAGAGCGCGTCCCCTTTGTCCTGGATGTACTTCTTCCTGAGGTGAGCTAAAGCTTTTCTTAGTGCTTGTTTTTGAGTGTCTTTTTTTTACCACCAATAAAAGCATACAGTGTTTTCTGATATGCATGTCACACTTAATGTTGTAGAGGTGTTTTAAGATCATTATCCTCCTGCGCAGGCCATCATCTATGCCATAGCTGGGGTGGACAACGTCTCAGTAAAAAAGGCAGAAGAAAAGTACCTTAAAGGTCGATGTATAAGTCACAGGTAAGAGCTTGGTGAGTCAAAACACTGCACTTTTTCTACAATTAATACTGAATGCAAACAGTGACTGTGGATTTTTTTTCCCATTTATTTTTCATTTCAGGGAAAGACAGGAGTTTGACTTGATGATCGAGCGGCAAATGAGGAAAAAATCACAGCATCAAAACACTTCACTTGTGATTGTCTCTGAACCCATCAGTTAGGAGACTGAGTATTGTAAAACAGTAAAGTATTTTTGTATTTCTTTTATCTTTTGTTAACTAAAAATGCAGCAGTATTTGCTTGCTTTACAATCATTGATAAATCGTATTAAAATAATGTAATAATGTAATAACTGTCTTGTGCCTTTTGTTGAGATCGTACACTGTACATACTGATTTTTAAGCTTCAAAGCTAAAAGGGGGATATTATTAAAGCTGGTTCATAATGTCTACAATAATAATAAAAGATGCTCATCTTTACATTAACAAATTATTGTCTATATATGAATTTGTGCTTGTTTTGCAAAAGTATTGTTTTAGAAGCTACTTTTCCAGCAGGCCATGCGAAGAGAAAGCATTCCTGCACGGCATAAAGATGCAAAGCAACAGACTGAATATTATAGTCTACATACACACTTTTTACCAAATACAGTATATTCAGATGCAGCACCTTTGTAATCACTAATATTTTGATTAGTTACTGCAACTGCATATATTTCTCAGTAACTAACTGGTTGCAATTACATTTAATTTGTAATTTAGTTACATGAAAGTAGTTACTCTACAACAGTGATCACAACACAATACCCCTTTTGATACAAGAAAAATTGTACCTGTCTTCTGAGGGTGCCTGGTGTTGTTTTAAACTGAATTAGCTGTTTTTATAAAACATCTCAACACTGTCATCATACGCTGTAGTCTGTTTGGGACATAACCAGTTGAAGCATGAGCATTGTGCTAAAAGGAGGAGCGAGGTGAGAGGAAGTCACATGCCGTTAAGTACTGCAACATCAGCAAATATGTTTTGTTTTTTTTAGTAAATTAGATATTGATCAATACACATTGGTATTTTTAAGGCTCAGTCTTTTTCTCACCACTTGAAGTAGATCCTTTTTTCTCATGAAACAGCTTTGGTCAGCTTGAAACCTTGTCAACAATGAAATGACGTGTCTGCCACAGTCTTCATCCTGCTGCTGTTTGCAGCACAAGAGCATCTGCTGTCATACTGGGCAGCGTCTTCTCTGTGGCTGTGAGATAACGTAACACAACACCATCACAAATGATTAACATTCACTGTCTGCGCTACACACTCTACAGGCTGCCCTGGAAAAGTGTGTTGTGCTTTTTTTTTGCCATTGTGGCCATAATTCAACCCTGAGTCCTAGAGAGAAGTTGCTGATGTTGCACAACTTCCCTTTTCTCCTACATAATCTGACTATTACATTTGTCATACAGCGCAGTGTGAAAGTGCCACTTGTGCAAACATTTTGAACACATGACGCTACCAGACTGGACTTGCAGCCGACTCACTGCTGATTCTCTGCACAAGTATTTTTCCACTACTGACATACAGTATGTTTGGTAGAGTCATCACCTATCTTGACAGCTGTTTGGAAGCTTCATTGTTGCTGTCTTGATGTTCATATATATTCTTTATTTTTATATTTATAGGGATGCTTCCTAGTTCATTCTAGTCTTCACATTTCACCTTTAAAACACGTTTGTATTTTTCTTTTTCTAAAAATCGTGGCATGATACTGTCTTGATTGATTGTGCATGGCAATAAATTTGCCCTTGAATCTAGCTCATTACATCAGGACTTGACAAATACATTTTACGTGTGCAAAATAACATACACAGTGAATATCTGACTGGATTACTGTAGATTACTGTAATCTTACCTCATATTCCTACACAAAGAGGAGCTGCAAATCCAAACGTCTTCTTAAATCTCACTTTTTAAATCCAGGAAGCTACAAATAAGGCAAGAGGTTTCAGTCTTTTTTCATTTGTAGGGTTGATGGACACATTGGAGGCTTCCATTTATGTGCACAAACAATACAAACATTGTTTTTCCCACAGTATGTGACCTATTTGGATTTTCTTTTAGTATATTCTTTTTAAGATCTGGGTTGTAAACCATTGATGTTGTGCAGTGGCCTAAGGTAGTTACAATCGGCCACAGTGCACGCTATTATGATGGGCCCTGAGGTCTCACATATCATCAAGTCACATGATCAAACAGACTTGACACTGGATTACATCAACATCATTGCATATCTGTATATGGCAAATATTAAAGACATTCATTCAAGTTTATAATTTTAATACTTATTTATAGTTTATGTAGAATAAGCATGTAATTTTGTTATAAATGCTACTGATGATCTTAAAAAAACAGAGTTGGGTTTGCCTTTTTGTGAGGGCACATATAGCAAATGGCACCGTTCTTAATTTTCTGCACCCAACACATTGTTGGGGTGGGTGGGGTCCATTGTCTCTATGGGCCCCTCACCACATGGGCTCCAGTGTAAACACACTGCTGCACTGTCTATACACCCTTGGTGTTGTGTGTCCTTAAGCCCACTTAGACATTGTTTAAAATAAAATTAAGATAAGAGAGGGAACTGTGCAGGTCCACCCTCGTCTCTTTACACAGATATCTAGGGATGGTGACACTGAATAATAGGTTTTTAGCCCCAAAGTAGTTTTATATACAAAAATTATGCCCAAACGGCAGAGGGCAGCAGTAGGCAATCACCGTGCCTATCCTGCCGGAATCAACGCCAGCGAAGAAGAAGTCCAAGCAGCACTTTCCAATCGTGGGAAATGGCGCTTCGCGTTGTAGAGACCTGAAGTCAGAGGAAGCATCTCATACTTGTCAGTGAGTTGAAGCGCCCACAGGGCTCTACGCATGAGTTGTACTTTGAAAAGGAGCGGATTATGACAGAGGAGAAAGGGAGCCGAGAGATTCGTCAGAGAAAACAGAACATCCGCGGCTCAGGCGTCAACATCCTCGGACAGGTAGTGTAACGTAAACGTTGGTAGCAGCTAGCGGCACATTGCATCACGTTTTCCAGCGTTGCTGGCGGATAGCGATCAGGGCTAGCTCACTAAACTCGCGTACGCTGGCTAAAGATTTGCTGTAAGAGCTTGACTTGTCGCCTACGATGACCAGCTGTACCGTGATGATGCCAACAGCTACAAGCTAGTTTTGTAATGCTAGACTACATTGCGCTACAGTACGTTTGCACTGTTCCAGCTAAAGCTAAAGCAGGACCACTGAATCACCTGTAACGGTACCTAGCTAAATCCACAGATTCAGGTAAAGACATGACTCGCTGCCTGTTGGCCCTGGTGAGACAGTTACATTGTTCTTGGTTGACAACCCTAGAGTGGATTACGGAACTAATGTAGATATTGCTTTGCTAACATCAACGCAAGCAACAGCTAAACGTTAGCGAAAATAGCAGCGTACCCCCGGCTAGACTAGCTAGCCACCCTGACTAAACTAGCTTTAGAGTTATGTCTGTCAGCGTTGTAGTTCGTTGATTTGTTGCATCACATATCCAACAAATTAACAGTAGACACAACGTGAAACAACCTCTGCCATATGTACATATAGCTAGGTCTGATAGCTCAACTTTAACAGTGAACTCGGTCAAACTGTAATCCTGCGTGACCTTGCAAGCTAACTGAGTAGCCTGCTAATGTACTAAGAAAAGTGTGTAAGGCAGCTACCAGTCCGCACACAGTACTAATGTTAACAGTCGCATAATTTTATTATGTCTCTACAGTAGCCAGTGCTTAAAATCACATGTTAATACCATGTACAAATACAGCGACTGTTGGTTTGTTTACATGTCAAGCCAGCGCGAAGCTAACAACTGCAGTTAATGAAGCTAATCATTGCGCTGCAGATGCTAACGAGCTAGCTAACATTAGCAAGTTAACTGACGTTTTAAGGTCTGTAACGTCTAAATATTGTCCACTTAGTTTGGCAATTTCATTAAAAAGTTGCCCTGAGTCATAAGAAGTTGCGTGAGTAACACGTTTTATAAGTTGTCACAATCAAATATTGACACACGTGAGAGCTAGATGTATTTGCTGAAGCCAGATTTGCTATTTTAATCAGGTTATGTGTAGCTGTGAAATCTTCGCCTCTGTCAACAGTCTGTAACAGTGTGGCGGCACCTTTAAGTGCATATATTGTGCTCGTTAGTCGGTAATTGTATTAATATGTCTACATATTCAGCCTCACGTAATGGCATGTGGCTGCGTAGTGACAGGCTTGTTGCGCGGGAGTTCACTTGAATCCACTGTGTTTTGCATTGCGGTCACAGAGGGCAGTATTGTGTCAAATTTGCACACTGTGAAACGGACGGGAAAATTTCCATTTAGGTCGAGCTGGCCCTGAAAGCACCAGTGTGTACATCATACTGCAGGAGATAGTATTATCTTGTTGCTGCACTAGTGCAGTAACAAAGCTGAGGGACAGCGTAAACATTTAACTACAAGCTTGGGACCAAATATAGCAATAACACAAGAGTACATAGGAATCAACACAATAGAGCATATAAGCAAATGCATTTCATAAAAGAGTTAACATGTTTTCAGATAGTATGGATTTAGTGAAATTTATCAGTATAGGGAGGGGTTTCAAAACAGGCCACTTCAGGGGGTATTTAGACTAATGATTTGAGTAGTGCCATAGTCTTGGCTTTATCTAACCTCACATCTGCAAACAGATGTGTAGCTGTATGTCATATGTTGTTGTTGAATAAAGAGCAAACCCAGTCATACCACCAGCTGCCAGCAAGTTTGCTGACCGTACGTTTCCTGACAACTGGGGGTGCAACTGTTGTTTGAAAGAAAGACCTCTTTTGTACTGTAAAACCCGGTCGAGCAGATAAGGCCTGAAGTGGATTTATGGAGGAGGAAGGGCTCAGAAACAGTGTTTCACAGGTTGTCATTGTGCATTTACTTACTGATTAATGTTTCCAGGGCAGACTGAAAATGATTATAATTGTATTTTGACTGCACAACCTAAGCAGCAAGTTTGCAGTATTTCTAGGAACGTACAGGTGAAAGTTAAAATGACTAACTGCTGTTTCTATCATACTATATATCATGTGTTGTTCTTGTTTATACAGTGAACAATGCATGACCTGACTGCCCAAGTTACCAGCAGCCTGCTGCCTTTCCCAAGAGTGACTATAGATGCTTTAGGGGAGGATGAGATCACCCTGGATTCTGTACTACATGGGAGGTTCACTGTTGGTAAGCCTATTTTTACTGTGGAATAATCTCTAGAAAAGCAATGTTCGTACTCCACCCTTAGTTGCAGTGACAAATAGAAGGTTTGAAACAAATTGCCAAATTTAAGCAGCAAAAGAAAACTGTGGTCACAGAACTAAACTTTAAGCTTCTGAAAGAATCAACGCAGTAACGCTGCTGTTCCTCATGCATCAGTGCAAACAGTGTCTCTTAATTGATACAAGTTTCTGCTGCTGTGATCGCTACAAGTTTTTTATTAACTAATCATTAATAGTATGATGATATGGTAACATATAAAACTAAAGTAGGCTGGTTTAAATAACTGAACATTTACTGAAATTTCTTATTTTTTGGTTCAGTGGAAATGACAACAAGTGTTAATTATTTCACCCACCCGCAACCCATTTGCTGTTAGTCAAAATGTTAATTTTTGTGACCCGACCCACCCGATTGCAGATTTACTGTGTTGCCCACGAATATAACTGCAGTCCACCCATAACTGATAAGTCTTGTCATTTTTTGATGTAAGCTGCTGTAACAGTACAGTTTCCACTGGGGATAATTGATTAATTATCCATCGCTCTATCTACCTATCTATTAATCTTATTTAGTAAAATCCTCAGTAAAAACTTGCTGGAACAGAACCAGCCAACCAACAGTGTGAACATGGAAGTCACTGCAGACTCGTAAGGTGCTTAGATTTAAGTTTTAGCTAAAGAACAGCTTGTATAACTGGCTGCAGGTCACTTGTTATCTCATGAGCTGTTTACTGAAAAAGGAACCTAGTTTGGTTTATAATCCTGGTTCATAACCCCCTGACCTTCCATTTCCTTGTGTGTGTGTGTATGAAGGCCGCAGCGGGCTGGCCTGGCTGGCCTGTGGCCCTCATCTGGAGGTTGTCCATGCAGTGACGGGAGAACGGCTGTCTGCGTACTGCTTCAGTGGCGGAGGCGAGCACCCACCCAGCGTCCTCGCTGCCAGGGACTTCAGTTGGCTCAAACGGTCAGAGATTTTTTTCACCATCTGTCTGTTTATCACTGTTTGATACAGATTGTAATCAATGAAATGATGTAACTACTATTCAGACCTGCAACGTGCAAGAGTTTGTCAGAATTACGTGATTCTACATTTTGTTTACAATGAAAGATTTTTACATATATGAATTATGGTGCTGAGGAAATATTAACTGTTAACTCCTTTTACCATTTTACTCCACCAGGTCTGGATTACTGGTTGGCTTGGAGGAAGCAGAGGGCAGCGTGCTGTGTCTTTATGACTTGGGACTGTCAAGGGTGGTCAAAGCTGTGGTTATACCAGGCAGGGTGAGTTGGCGGTACAATAGGTTCTCCTCTCCTCTTCTCTCATAGAGATGGTCTTATGTTTTACATCTAAATGCTTTAATTGTGGAGTGACACATCACTGGTTTAGGGCAACATTTCTAACATTAATTGAGTTAATAGAATATACAGAATAATTGAGCAGTTTAAGGAGACAAAAGATGTCGCTCCAAGAAATTAGATCTTTTTTCACTTAACTTACATTAAGAAATGTGTTTGTTGTGTTCAAAGTGAGAAAGTGCAACACAGAAAGCCCTGTAAGCAACTTGAACCAGTTATATCAGCAAGTGTTAAAGCCTAAGAGTAATATGAAGAGTACGAATTATGAAGACAGAAAAAGAGATAAACAAAGCACATGCACATATTAAGGCACCTTGTCAATACACACACCTCGTTCGGCGGAAATTCTTGCATCCATATGTTTCACGATTTCAGCTTTATATTCTTACGGTATGCATTGTTCCTTGAAGAGCAATTTGTTGGTTTTGGTACTCTTACATTAGAAGATTTTTGTGTAAGCAGGTAGTCGAGATTGATAACTTAAACATTCTGATTTACAGAAAGTAAATTTTGTATTGTGCTGACAAGTTGACACAAAAAACAACCTCATAGTATTTCTCAAAACCTCAACATTGTCTGACTTTCTTTTCATCCCCTCTGTTGTCTAGATTACAGCTATTGAGCCGTTAGTAAGTTATGGCGGAGCAAGCACATCAACCCAGCATCTTCACCAGAGTCTGCGCTGGTTCTTTGGCATTGCCGCCGTAGTAACGGATCTCGGCCATGTTCTGCTTGTGGACCTGTGTCTCGACGACCTGTCCTGCAGCCAAAGTGAACTGGAGGCTTCAGGTAAGGAGCTTATGTGACAGCACATGCTTTTTTTGTGTGTGTGTTTGCCTGTTTATGTGCATGTTCTTTTTGTTTATCTTCTGTCCTGTAAAAACTGACCGACAGTATAGGCCCTTTCGTGCCATACTTCTTTGTTTATCAGAAACCATCTCTTTTTTATGTGATGTGTTTATGATGATTGTATTTCCTGTCTGTTGTGTTTTATTTCAAATGAAATGTAACTGGTGTGCTGTTTCTGCCAGGTCTCCCCTTAGTAAACTTCGTGATGAAATGAAGGTTACATTAAAAATAAAATAAGGTGCTCTCTGTCCCCAGACCTGCAGGTAGTGACCAAATCTCCTGCAGAGATCCCCAGGCTAAGAGAAGTCAGCACCAGACAGGGCAGACATCTTTGTCTTCAGCTGAATGGGCCCAGTGGAGTCGGAGCCACAGCTCTGCAGTACATCTCCAGGACCAACCAGCTGGCAGTGGGATTTTCAGATGGATACCTACAGCTGTGGAACATGAAGTCTCTAAAGAAAGAGTGAGTCTTTGTATTTCTTCTAACATATTTTTCAAGACTGAAAAAATATATTAAATTTTGCTTATATTGTCCACTGTAGGTGGAAAGAGGCTGCTTGTTTTGGTTATGGCTCTCTTTGTGTTAGTTAGCAGCAGTTTTACATTTTATCCACTGGAATTGGTTTATGAGTTGTTGATTTTTCAGCCAGCAGAAGGAAGCAATTTAATTGCCCAAAATGAATTCTGGGAACAAGCTTTGTGAAGCTGAGCAAAGTCACTTAAGCTGGTTTAATTATGTCTAAAGAAGTAGTGAGACCGATTAGAGTTGTTTCATCATTACAGTGTATACAGCGTTTTAATCATTGCACACTTAAAGTCCTGCATTTTGCTCCCTCTTCTCAGATGTGAACGACACTTGCTTGGTACATTCAGGACTTAGTGCAGGGGGTTTCCATTGAGTTTTATCAGGATTGATTGCTCTCACACAACTGGAGTTATGACCTATTTACTGCTAAGCCCTGCCCTTTGCGGGGTTTTTCATGGATAGAGGCCATGTTTTTGACCAGTCTTGCTCTTTATAGTGCAAATGTGTATCTCAATCCTTTAACGCTGTGTGCTAAATTTGGTGTTTGTAGAGTTGAAAACAGATAAAAACAGTGGCACTCACAGAAAACTGCACTCAAAAAATGCAAAAATGTAAAAACATAATCATGTTTCAACTAAAAAGCCATCGTCAGCATGATGATTCACCATGAGTTCCAGTGTTTTATCTGATTTCTGATCTTCACCAGATCTGAGCACCTTTTTTTTTTTACATTGTCTGAGATTTCTGGAGTTGTGTGCACTGCTATTTTTCATTGTGTTGATAGTCAAATTAACAAAAAAGTCCATTCATTTTACTGTTTTTGACATTACTCAAATTGTCAAAAATCCACAATGGCAGGCTTTTACAGTCCAAGAGGCTTTTTGTAGAGCACATTGAGCTGGATATGCGTGCCAAATTTCAAGTCAGTCTGACTCATGGTCTGAGGGGCATAGTCTTTCCAAAGTCATGTTTGGGCGTTAATTACAGCACCATCATGTGGCTGATTGGAGTCATATTTCTTGTGAAGCATGTGTGCATCATTTCCAGTTATTCGGCCAAGTTTCTAGTATCTAGTTCATTCCACCTTACAGCGATTTGAGCTGGAGCACCTGTAAGAAACTCAGTAGGGTCCTACCTCCTCAGGGCTTGAACCCTAATCATCATGTTGTTTATGTGTTTCATTTGCAGATACCACTCCCAGTTAGAGGGTGGCAGGGTGCCTGTGCATGCCTTCACCTTCCAGGAGCCAGAAAATGACCCCAGGAACTGTTGCTACCTCTGGGCTGTCCAGTCTTCTCAGGAACTGTAAGTCTTACATGAAACTCAAATTTATTACGTCCTTTGTTTTGAATATAAAGAGGCAGAGTCATGGTGTCATGTCCGGGCTAGCCTCTGTTCCACTAGCTTCTGTGACTCAAAGCAAGCTCTCATTCATTTCTGTCATTTGTCCATATCCATAAAACTCTGCAAATGTCTCTTCCAATAGTTTTTAAAACCTCTGCGTTTTAATGTCTCCTGTCTAAATACTACACGACAACATGAAGTCCTCTCTGTCTTACTGTTGTTAAAGACATGTTTGGCCCCTCAACTTACTAGTGGACCCACCTCTTCAGTTGAGCCATGACCTTTAGCCTAAGAATATCTTTGGGCTTTGGATGTTTGTGAAAGGCCGTTAGATATTACTTTTCAAAACCCTACCATCCTTATCTGAACCTATGAAGCAAGCCACACAACATACTGTTGAGAACAACTCTGTACCAAGGCTGTAATTTTAGTTATCAGTGTTTTTACAAATGTCAGTGGGATTTTTGAATGAGATGTTTTGCTTCTGAAACAGGGCACAGAAGTTTGGGTTACACACCGGCTCTGTATAAGCATAAGATTCTGCAGATTGACATTATTTGTATTTCAAAGTCTCCATCCAGGCAAAGTATGTGCTCTGTTTTTGCCAAGTTCTTATTTTTTCCTCTGCCTCCTCTCACTCCCACACAGTGAGGGAGATATGGTCAGCCTCCGCCTGCTTCAGCTGGCCTTCAGTGAAAGGAAGTGTCTAGCTTCTGGGAAGATCCTCTATGAGGTCTGTGGTGCATATACAACTACATCAATATTTTCTCTCTTTTCACTTCAATAATGAAACCTTCACTCGGCTGGCTCTGTATTAGTCACAGCAAATTTACTGTATATATTATTATTATACCAAACTATAATTATCTGGTCTCAAACTTTTCTGTCACTCAGGGTCTGGAGTACTGTGAGGAACGTTACAGTCAGGAACTAAGTGGCACAGCTTTCCCTCTCAGGACCCAGGCCACAGACACACGCCTGCTGAGCTGCCAAACCATCGAGAAGTTCCGACCTCATCCGGACAGAGATGACAGCATGAACGAAGGTTAGCCTGTTTCCCCCGAAACTACCAGTGAAGATATGAGTATGTAGGGAAATAACAGAAGGAGTTTTTAAACATCTCCAATCAGATTTCAGTGCTTTGTGCTTTGACATTGCCAGCATGTCGAAGTAGAGCAATGGAATCTTAAAATAGTTGCGCCATCATGTGTTCTCAGTAAAATGGTTTCTACAGCTACTATCCACTGCATAACGGAGAACAGTCATGCTGTTTGTGTGTCTGTTTTTGCATACTGTATGTGCTTCCTCTTGGCTGTTTTACCTGCATATAATTTCTTTATCACTTCCACAATCACCCACACATTCCCTCCTCCCTCACCTCCCTGTTTTCAGTTGCATCTCCAGACACCAGTGTTTCTATCTTCAGCTGGCAAGTCAAGATCTATGGGCAGGGAACCCCATCTACCTACATCGGGGTTTTTGACATTAACCGTTGGTATCACGCACAGATGCCAGACTCTTTAAGGTACCGTGGAGACCGATTTTGTAACTACTGAAGAAGTTTCTTCAGTTCTTAGTAATGACACATTTAAAGGAATTACCAAAGTTCACATCTTTTCTATGCTACATATATTTTAAAGGTTACAAGCCTTTCTGTGTTTTTTTAAAAAAATAGTTTGACACAAGCTCATAGCAGATGTGTTGTCACGACACTGGAATTTCTAACTTTGATACAGTACCTTGAAAAAGATTGATATTCGATACCATTTTCCATATCCAGGGAAAAATTGACATTGAGGACATCCTAATTAAATTTTTATGAAAAGACAAATATAACAAGCCTAGAACTTGACAGTGGCTACAGTTACATGCACACCAATATTTCCCACTACTCCAAATATGACAATATTCTGAATTTTACGCAGGTCATGTAAAAAGCATATTCTGAATCAGGCCTTTATCAGAATATGCTAAATTCTGATAAAGGCATGTTGGATATACTGGTATTATTCAGGTTTAAATTATTTGGACATGTATACAGCCAATTCGGAGTATGCGTCTCAGTTGAGGTTTTTACCACAGCTCGTGACACACAACCTCTTTTCTGTTTACAGTTGGCTGTGTGTTGTCATGGATATGTTGTGTACAAACCAACTTGCCAACAGTTTGCGATGCTGGTGTAGAAATGCATGCAGAAAAACCCACATTACTGATGGGAAGAAGAAACACTTACTTTAATTATTATGTGGGGCTTGGACATCAACAGGTTTTTAGATATGCGCATACATCACAACATTGACCTTTTGAAAAAGGTGGCTGAAGGTAGGAAAGAGGGAGGCTGTGTTCACACAGTCAAACAAGTTAGCCACCAGAAGGAAACTGAAAAAATCCTATTTTGATGCAAGGAAGCAGTATGACAAGCGCCTCCAGCTGTTGTACTTCTTAGTATTTTGACGTGTATCGATACTATGGAAAATGAGTATTTAAACCACTACGAATATTCAGAATTAATATATATTGATAAATCAGTATTTCGTGACAACACGATATTCTTCCCTCACCTTGACAACAAGGTCAACAGACTGACAGTGTACCTCAAGATGAAAAGGGATCAAAAAACGTAGACATTTCGGCTGCTGATGAAAACATTTCAAAAGTGAAAGGTGTAATTTCTCTGAACAAAGTCTATTTAGATTTAAGTTGACACATCTAAGAACAAAACAGAGGCACCAAACAGGAGTGATATGAAAGGTCAGAGATGTTTGTCTGATAATTATTAGTGCTTTATAAAACAGCAGTGATGCAGCTAATGAAGGGCTCAATGTGACCCCATTTCCAGGGGTTATTGTAGTGATTGTTTGATTTACTGTGACACTATATTTCAATTTTACTTGTGTGTTGTTATCAGAACGGGAGAGTCTTTGCAGAATTGTCCCTACCTGGCAGTTTGGTCTCTGGACCCAGTGGTGAAGATGGTGTCTCAACACGTCCTCCTGGATGTTGTAGTGCACGACCGCAGCCTGAGCAGAGGCCTGCCCTTCACCTGCCCCCCACCAGAACAGTACTTTAACCCCACCACATATAACTTTGGTACGTGTAGACGCTATATACACCACAATATGACATAACAAAATATTAAAATAATCTTCTTTCTGTTGTCTGTTTGCATCACTTAGGGATTAAAACAGGCCCAATATGTATTTAAAACACAATTAATAATGTCGATGTGCCTCTCCTGTTACAGATGCTACCTGCTTGTTCAACTCTGGAATTGTGCACTTAACCTGCTCTGGGTATCAGAAAGAGGCAAGTTTCTTCTCTCAATGTTTCTATTATACAGACTTCAACCTCACCTTTAATTTTATGGCATTAGATCCAGATTGTAAGAGGTGAATATGAAAATGTGTATAAATTTATCTTCATACTGTTACTATTTTAGTTTACGTAGCCTTTTTCTCGAGTTTCACTTAGCAGAAGATGATATGATGTTTATTGCTAAGGCTGCGCAGTATTTACCATATAAATATGTGAAGATGGTTTGTCTTTTTAAACACCTCACCGTTGTCATCGACACCAGACCCTGAGCTTTTTGAAGAAAGCTGCTCCTTGTTCCAGTGACATCATCTCCACTAGCTACTCTCGTTGCCTCATGTCCGGCCTTCTCTCATCTCGCCTGGCTGACACTCAGGCCTCCAGCCTCTCTCAGGTACACACACATACTGTGCTGACATTTTGCCACACAAAGCCACCTTTCCTGATAATTTTGCACTCCTTCGTATAGTTTATGTTACACAACAATATATAGATTTTAATAAAATGTGTATTCAGAAGTTTTGATTGTAATTTGTACATGTCCTTTAGGTGGAGCAGCTGGATGCCATTTTGTCCACAGCGGTGGAGACCAGTTCCTTAGGACTGATCACTGGCTGTATCAAGCAGTGGACTGCAGAAGGTGAGGAGTCGTACTTATATAACTGTCATATTGTTTCTCACCCAAACCCATTGTACCCATGCTGGCAAGGATGTGGTGAAGATGTTTGCTCAGTGTTTCTCTCTATGGCTTCATCTCACACAGAGATGCTCATAGTATTTTAAATCTCTTCTCAGGGGTAGACGTCAAGGGTTGTAAGCACTGGCCCAATGGGCAACCAGGCCCCTAAATGTGTTTGCCACAGTACTTTTTTGGATGACCCAAAAATAAACATATGTAAAAACAGTAGCCTACATTTATTTTGGCAGCCCTATATAAAGAGTCACACTGAGAGATACAGAACTGATTTTTTTTTTTTTTTTTAAATCTTCATTATGTCTGAGGTAAATGCTGTGTCTTATTGTTTTGTATCTAGTTTATGTAAAGCACTTTGTAATCAACAGCTGTACCCAAAGCTAAATACACTTTTTGTTATCAAAGTACTTAAGCAGTGTACATTAGTACAGAATGAAGTAAATGTAGATTACTTACTTTAATTTCTAACAGAAGTTTGGTAAGATGTAAACACTGGTGGAAAGAATCTGTAACTCCAAACTTAGATTTCTTTTGACGTTACCTCTGAACTGTAACATGAGTCAGCTGAAGTACTTCAGTAACGTTACACTTGTAATTCTGCCCCTCTAAAACAGAACAACCAGGCTCTGCACTGAACCTGCGCTACATCTTGGACTGGGCCTGGAACAAAGTGGTCCAGACCAAGGAGGAACTGGATGGCATCTGTATGTTTTCATTTTTTATTTATTTATTTATTTTTAATTAAAAGACATTCTGAATTATACAAGATGTTGTATAGACAAGAAGAGAAGTTGGAGCTTGTAAATCTATTGTGCGATCTTAACACTATAACAAATGTAGATGCGTTTCTTTTCAGCATTGGTCAAATTTTAAACTAATGAGGTTATCTTAGTGAGTCTTGTATTTTCAGTTGTCAAGAACTGGACAACTTATATTTAGGTCTTTTGTGATCCCTCAGGCTATCCTGTGATATATTTGAATAGATAAGATCAGATATGTTTGCATAGCCTGTTGCAAGGTAAATTAACCTTTCAGTTTCCTGACACTCAAACTTTTACAGTGCAGTAGTATTTTACTTTACCAAGGATAGGCAAATTCTTGCCTTGTCCATTTGTTGATATTGTAAACTATTTATCATTTAAGCAATATATATCCTTACACTGTTGGCAGTTTTGTTTATATATGTCTGTTTTCTATATGTTCCTGTGTTTGTTCTGTAGGTGCACCGCTGTTTGACAGCTCATCCAACTTCACAGACCCTCAGACCATGCAGCTGCTACAGCACAGCCAGAGACTGCTGGGAAACCTCAGCACCATCTTCCACTGTCTGCTCAGCGAAGCTCACGAGCTCACACAAAAAGGTGCAACACCACACAGTAACAATCACATGTAGAGGTGTTGTGTTTCCCTTTTAATGTCAGTGAAAACAGTTTCAGGCAGCAGACAACCACAGTTTTAATTCCCATTTGTGATCAACTGTAACGAAACACTCAGTGCTTTTTTATGTCAAGTGTTGATGTCAGTAAGTGATAAGTGACATTTTTATGGTTCGATGCACTTTGAGTTATAGTGCATTATTGATCGGTCATTATGAGCGACCGAGACACTGTTGTGTTGTTGTTTTTAGTCATTTGTAGTTGTTGAAAGATTTTGTTTATATTTTCGTCGTGTAGGTCTGGTGGGCCTGATGAACAAGAACATGGTGTCCAGTCTGATCTCCAAGTACGCACAGGTGGTGCTCTGGTTCTGTCGCACGGGTCTACTGCCTGAAGGATCAGGTAAAGTGCTGCTGGCATAAACACTTTACAGTGGTTACGTCTACATGCCCTTTTAATATTTCACTATTATAAAGGAATATGAC